>OX632364.1:9821299-10221299 GCA_951751655.1 Ophion costatus
CGTTGACGGTCGTACTCATCGACAATATTCACCCCGATGATGATTAAAACGCGCCTACTGGAAAATGCCATTAAGCTTACCCTCGCGTTTCTCGGACCAGAAGTTTGAAAATTAACAGGCGCTCGTAACACAACAGAAGAAATGCATGTTGTAAAATGATAATTTGTTTTTCTGTTCTTTTCTTTTGATGATTATACAGCGCTGTCAGAATGCAAATCGATTCGAGGAGTGCGCAAGTTTGAATTTGCAAAAATACGATTTTTAATCGTGTAGTTTTATGGACTAGGATCTCAACTTTAATGTGCAATAAAGATTTTGTAAAAATTCCAGAAATTCTCCGAGATGTGACGACTTTTGCGAAGGGGTCCTTCGTTTAGTTGACCCTTTATTCTTATGTGTTTTTTTTTCGCAGCCATGCCTTATTAAACGGCGAAGTCGTAACTCAAAATATATATTCGTCTGATTCAGTTCAAATTCGGGCAGAGCATCGTTCATAGCAGTTTCTATCGTGTGACCGGATGGTTTAAAAAAATATATGTATTCATTTGTTAACGAAAAATCGTTGAAAGTGTTCTTTCGATCGAAAATTGAACTTTCACTTCAAGAGCTTGCCATTTTCGTCATTTAAAAACTTAAAAACTTATCCAATGATACGAAAGTTCGATTACCGTACTAGAAGTGAATGATTGATTTTTCATTTCACATGATCCTAGTTGCCGAAACCCGATCGGCCATGCAGCAACGGCGGCACTTTGTTTAAATAATAACTTCATTGCTCATCAATATTTTCCAATAAAAAAGCTCAAACTCGGGAACACTCTTGGCAATACTCCCAACAACAAAAAACATTGAAAATCGACCTGTTTTGTGGGCTTCAATGACGTTGAAGTTTGCGCTGTTGGATTGCAACGATTTTTTCACTCATCTATCATTTCTCTACTTTCATCCTTATCCAAAGCTTTGTTCTCTGCAATTCTAGGTCGTAAATGTCCGGTAAAAATATGTAAAAACATTTGAGTGATATTCTCAGCCAAGAAGAAAGTAACCAATTAAAAATAATTAAGGCCCTAGGCCACAGTAACGGGTATAAAATCATCTGCGAATATAACCATTTTTTTCGTATGAAAAAGTGATTCACTCATAAAATTAATTACACATCTATTTAGTATGAATATCAAGCAGATAGAATTTTTTTTTTCGACGTACAAATTGGCCGCCTACTCAAAACTTCTCGAAATAGCTTTTTCCAATTGGCGTGACAAATAACTTCAACAATTTTCACTCGATTTACTTCAAATTTAAAACTTATGTTCCTAATTGCATTTCGCAAAGTAGTACGTACGGAATTTCTGATTAATCGAAAACTATTCATTTTATGAGCAGTTTATGAACAGTTATAACGAAATTTTTCACTGAAAATTCATTTCTTAAGTTCAAATACCTACAACTTTTGAATAAAACAATCTTTTTTTAATTCCGTACGTACTTCTCTAGATATTCTAATGTAGATTGACGAGATTTTTGTTTTTTGTTCCAGGTCAAAGATTGTGGTTGCTAAATGTCACGCCGCGGAGCGCCTAAAAAAAGATAACAAAAGAAAATATTATTAGTCGGCCATTTTTTACATCGAAAAAAAAAATACATATATTTTCTAACAGCTTGATATTCATACTAAACAGATGTGTAATTAATTTTGTGAGTGAATCGCTTTTTCATACGAAACAAAATGGTTAAATTCGCAAATGATTTTATACCCGTTACTGTGGCCTGAGGCCTTAATTTTCTTAGGGTCCCAACGACGCAAGTTTCAGCATCATACGAGTCTCAAGCTTACGCAGACTTGACCCTCCGCTTTTTCCCAAAATCATCATAATTAACGATCGTTTTTTCCGAAAATCCAGTAAAATGCTCGGTAAAATAGCCGGATGCCAAAAAAAAGAGACCTCCCCCATAAAACGCGTCATTAGCGATGCGTGGATGGAAGGAAAAGAGGGACCTCATTAAGTTCGTTAGAGCATACTCGATTCGATGGGCGCATCGATTTTTTGTGGAGTACACTGCGCGCCCGTTTCGCGTCATCGGCCCTAGTTCAGAATCCGCCACTTTCGAGTTGAGCTCATCAAAGTTCGCTTCATCACCCCCCGCCCCCCACTGGGTGGGTGCCCTGGCTCTGTTTGCCGATTGGATACGAAGAATGGAATGGTTCTGCCCGCCACCCGCGCCCGGACTATCGATATGTCAAGTAGTGGCGAAAAAAAGGATGGTTTATTGGCTCGTGGCTCATCCGAATGGAGCGGTAATAAGAATATTTCGTTTAAGCCGACGAGTACGTACTGCAAATATGCAGAAGGAAGTCGAGAGCAGGGCAAAGTGTGGCATGTGAATAGGGCACGTATGTGTACCGTTATGTTTACATATACTTTGCAGCGAGATACGAGGAGAGGCGAGGGTTTTTCAGGACACTGGACTTCGAGGACCTTCCGCATGGTGGTCTATTGTCCCCATACTCAACATCACGTAAATCCAAACAAGCCCAATGTCTTCGACATTACCTCCGCAATAAACGTGAGCATATTTACACGAAGGTCATTTCGAGGACTCTTCTGTCTCGAAAATCAACGCACTGTTTGGGAAAAAATGGGATTTTTCTCAATTTGAATATATAAAAAGTCATTTTTTTCATCTGTATTGTTCAGACATTGAAGTTTGAGTCGACGGTACGATACGAAAATTTCGTAGATCAATTGCTTTTCGGCCAAATTTGTGCTACGAAAATCACCCAGACGTTCCGCAGGATCATTATTCGAGATTGTTGGCCGAAATGTGCAAGACAAACATTTTTTCGTTATATTGAAAATAAAGAAATGAAATAATTGAAAAGAATTTCCAGTGCATTTCAACGATGCACACTGCAAAACCGTCCATTCTTTTGGCAGATTTTGAGTTACGAAAGTCGTGCAACGATTTTGTAGGGCCGGCAATCATCCGGTGATTGTTTTTTTTAACATTATCTTCAGGATAAGAAATCATTTTGATGAACAAAATGAAGATGCGAAGCGGACGAATGCATTTTCATTGCATTCCAACGATGCAACACTTCGATACCATTCGTCTATTTCGTTTTCTTTCCCCTCGTGTCGTCCCCCCTTCTCTCTCTCTCCATCCCCCCCCCCCCTCTCTGCACGCGATCGTATCAGTCGCGCCAGAACTCCGCAAACGGAAGAAGCGACCGTGGTAAGATTCCGCCGCAGTTTTCTGTCAGGTATATACGTACAGTCTGTCAGGTATATACGTACCGGTGCAGCGTACTACGCGAGAGAGATCCTCTCGAGAATGTGAGGTAAGGAGAAAATAATGGCTTCGGAGGTATCGAGGGACAGCGTGACGACGAAACGAAAACAACATAAAAAAAAAGAAAGCAACACAAAGAAACCAGAGGCAAGTAAAAAGGAATTGAGAGAAGGAGAACTCAGGAGCGAAAAAGAAGAAAATATAGGTGTAGGTATGACCAGGGGGGGGGTTGCTTGCACCGGATATTTGCGCCACGCTCGACTTATGAGCTACATAAATTTGGCTCCTTTTTAGCCCGCTTTACACACCCACATACACCCACACGCCCACCCACATACACCCACACTGACACACACACACACACACGTACGTCTGCTACACACACACACACACACACACACACACACACACACACACACACACACACACACACACACACACACACACACACACACACACATCGGTGCTACGTCGATCCCCAGAGCGTCGCCGCTTTTCTCAGGGGGGGTAGCCGAACTTACAATCTCGCCTCGAACACGCTTCCTCGGTTGCACAGCGTACCTTGTCTGACCTCGCCGGTGCAAACGACGAGCTACGACTACGAGAGACTTGCTATAGGGCCACAAGACAGGGCAAAGAGAAAAGGGCTTTGAAAAAGAGCTTTCATGGAAAACTCACGTGCACAATGTGACCGTATATCGTGTAGTATAGCATAGTGTGTAGTCAGATATATATATATATATATATATATATATATATATATATATATATATATATATATATATATATGGGATATTCCACGCCATTTCAGCCAGCCCGTGAGCCCAACCATTTTTGGTTTCCGTTTTTTTGTTAAATTGTACCCCGTGAAAGGAATATTCACACCAATTTTTAGATCTCTGTCCCTCCTCTTTTAGAAGTTATAATTTTCCTAAAAACGTCGATTTCAGAAGTTTTAGGAGCGTTTGAACGGTAATAACTCCTGAACTAATTGAGATATCGACAAATGGCACTATACATTCATTTATCACTTTGAAGCATACTTTCGTTAAAAAATATTTTAAAGATTATCAATTATCGATGTCAACGTTTTTTTTGCTTCTAAAGTGAAAACTATTTTTTTCAAGGTTTGAAATATTTTAAATTCTCTACAATAGAGTGACCCATTCTATGATTTTTAAGACTAGTCCAATCTTGGGCTCATTTTACCTTCTTTTTTTTTCGAGTTAATCTTTTTTTTTACGATTTTTATCATATCAATGTCCAATAATGCTCTTAATGATTCTGTGATTTCCAATTCGGCTTCGACATGCCGGAAACGGTTTGCTTTTCTTTTGTACTGAATTTAACAGAAAAAAGGACTTTCGAATAAAACATTTTTTCGTTGTATTCCGTACAAATGGCATTAGAGTTTGCATCGTTGGAATGCAACGATTTTTCTTTCGTGTCGTCTAATTTTTTTTAAACATACTTAAACTACAAATATCCTTGAAATATTTTTGAAGATTCATGTTAGATATTTGTCACCTAAAAGTGCAAAAAATGATTTCAGATAGTAATAAAAAATGCCGTTGAAGTTGGCATCGTTGGAATGCAAGAAAAATTAATTCTTTTGCGCTACTTGATTTTCTTGGCCTATTTGGACCGTGAAAATCCCTCAAACGTTTGTACGTATTCTTATTAGAAAATGGACCACCTCAATTTGCGAAAAAAGCTTTTGGATAATGATAAAAATAAACAAATAAAAATGAAGATCCAAAATATCCATGCATTCCAACGATGCATGCTTCAAGACCATGTTATCATTATCCTTATCGTATTCATATAATGTGATAATCATTATTATATCATCATTTTTATTATTATACGTGTTACGACAACGATTAATATCACTATTATTTTTACGACTCCTTTCACTAATATTATTATTATTATTATTCTTTACTATTATTTATGGTTACCCTCAGTAATACTATGGTCATAATTTCAATAATAAAAGTACCATTATTATTGCGATGTTGAAGTTGGCATCGTTGGAATGCAACGAAAATTAATCTGTGATTTTTTATTCCCTCATTTTCATTGTCGTTCAAAAAGTGTTCTTACATAGTTAGGCCGAAGATCTCTGATAATGATCCTGAAAAAAGTTTAAGTGATCTTGGATGCCCAAATTTTCTAAAACAATAGGGCTACGGAACTTTCGTTGCCTGCCAAAGATGCAAACTTCAATATCATGTATTATTATTATTTATTCAATAAAAAATATCCCCATTATTATTATCATTGTGCTGCTACTTCGACTGGCAGCGTTACTATTCTAAAAGCATTTCGTTTCATCTCATCAAGTTTTGTCGTCTATTCGTACTGTCATCTATAAAATAACAACCTTCCGCTCCCCCTTCCCCACAATATCTTCGCCCTATTCACCCTCGATATCCACAACTTTTTATCGCGTCTTCGAGAACTTACGAAACTTAGTTTTTTCTGTTTTTTTTCGAATTCTTCGACGATAGAGAGCTCTCGCTGGAACGTGAACGACCAGGAGAGACGGAACCCAAAAAGTACCAAATCCTATCGTCCTTTTCTACACCGACTCTTGTATAATAGCTGGTTCATTCTCGTCCGCTAATAATAAACGATTTTTCCAATTACTTTGCCAAACAATGAGTCAACTGCACTCGTCTCTCCCAAGCTTTTTTTTTTATGGATCGCTGCCACTCGAAGGCTGGAACGTTTCCTATAAATCTTGAGTGGAAAAAAAGTAGTTGGAAAACAAATTCTACACGGATGGAATTTTTTTTCCATAAAATTTTGGCGGGAAAGGTACCGAGTGCTCTCATTGATTTTTCATTAATTTTGGGGATCAATAAAATTGTTTTTGGCCAAACTTGGTGGAAAATAATGGGATAGGAAACAAATTCGACCCAGATGGACATTTTTCGAAACTTTTTTGCGGAAATCCTACTGAGTGCTCTCATTGATTTTTTTATTGATTCTAAATCTCCCACTCGAAGGCTGGAACGTTTCCTATAAATCTTGAGAGGAAAAAAAGTAGTTGGAAAACAAATCCTACACGGATGGAATTTTTTTTGGATGAAATTTTGGCGGGAAAAGTGCCGAGTGCTCTCATTGATTTTTGAATGATTTTGGAGATCAATAAAATTGTTTTCGGCCAAACTTGATGGGCAAATAATAAGATAGGAAACAAATTCGACTCAGATGGACATTTTTTTGACACTTTTTTGGTGGGAATACTACCGAGTGCTCTCATCGATTTTTTTATTGATTCTAAATCAATAAAAATCGTTTCCTGTAACACTCAAGGGAAAAAAAAGATAGGAAAAAAATTTATCACGGATGGAGCTTTTTTGATACTTTTTTGGCGGCCTAAATACCGAGTGCTCGCATTGATTTTTTTATTGATTTTAAAATCAACCAAATCGTTACCTGTAAAACTTGAGGGCAAAAAATAGAAAACGAATTAGACGTGGATGGAAAGATTTTTTATTACTTTTTTAGCGGGAGAAATACTAAGTCCCTGCATTGATTTTTTTTAATTTTGCGTACCGTGTTTTTTGTTTTTAAATACTATGTATCGTATGTACACGCAGCGTGAATTTTCCATCGAGAGGGAAAAAAAATGTGATCTTCGACGATAAAAAATGGAGGAATGATAAATATCTCTCACGGGAGACACTCATCCTGGAGCTCTCGTTAAAATCCGCCCGAGGATCTTCTCGCGAGCGAGCAAACTGATTCGAATTCTCTTCGACATTCCAAGGACGGATTATATATACGCGGAAGCGCGACGGCGGAGCGGGCCGGAGATCTCATCGGCGCATGACGATGCTATCTCGAGGCTTGATGGGAAATAAGGATGTATCCCGGGGGCAGAAATGAATTCCTAGTAATAAGAATAAAATTTGGCGAAAAAGCGAAAAGAAAACGCGAGTCATCGTGAATGCGAGAAAGAACGGGAGGAAAAAGAACGAATAAACGATCGAGAAGACGAAAAAAAAACGGAAGGGAAACGCTATTAAATGGGGGAAAAAACCACGGAAGATGAATAGTCGTACGTTGAAATGGGGGACAATCATCGATATCTCGAATCGGCCGAGCCAAGATGAAAACTTCAATTAATAAAAATGTCTATTTTATTTTCTCGATGCTTCAATCGTTACCAGAACTAAACGGTATATCTCGACGTAAAATTTCGAGTTTTTTGTCAATACGAATATTACTTCTAGAAAAAAAATAACCGAATCGGAAGAAAATAATATTGCAAAAAATTATAGCGAATATTTCGACAAGTGGGTTTCGATTGAATTTATTCGAATTCTTTTTTCTTTTGTGTCGAAATGTCAGTGACCGCGTTATGATTGTATATTGCGGTATTTTTGTCTCAAAAAAGAAACGCCTAAAAATTACGAATTTTTGTAAGCCTTTCCCGAAAAGTCGTCGAATTTGTTTTCTTCTCGGCACATATTTGAATCCGTTTATGACAAGGTGCATTTCCAAGAGAGATACAAATTTCTTACAACAGGTAATAGCCCCTGCTTCCTATGAAAAAAAAACTCCAAAAGGCCTGATTCATGGTCAACACTATTTTAAAGAACGTTCGAATAGCTATTAAACTCCATATTATTGTAATTATTTGAAAATGATGTTTAACGATTTTTAATCTTTTTGCATTACTTACGAATAATCTGATTATTTTCCAATTACTTTAGAAACATTGTTCATAACGATGAAAGTCTAAATTATTTTCATTATTTTCAAATTCAACTAACAATTTTTAATCTATTTGTATTACTTAACAACTATTTTTATAATTGTCTACGGACTTCAGAATTATTGTTATTATTTTTATACCGTTCTTATTAGAAATAGTATTTTATTTCCTGTATATACCTTTTTTTTAGTGTTTACATAATTGCCCCTCCTTTCTCATTTAGATAAATTATTTTACATTGATTTTCTTATATCTATTCTAGTTTCTAGCTTCTCAAATAGTCCGATGCATTCGCAGAGCTGCCTTACCGCCCATGTACGTATTGCAAACTGGCTTGGTATTGGCACTGTACTGATGCCAGAACTGCCAATACTAGCAGGCTACCAAGGGCCAAGCCTTGCCCAAATCAAAATCAGTATTGAGACAACTTTGGTTTGTTAACACCTGTCCAACTTATGGTGCCGTGAATCGGCTCGACACTGTTTATGGGTATTGGCTCAGAATAAGTGCCCAGTTTTGGGCCAGATATTATTTCCAATCTTGAGACAAACCCTAAATCAGTACTTTGCCGAGACATGCCCGTGTATGGACTGGAATCTTGGCTTAGTCTTGGCTCAGTACTGATGTCAGAGCTGCCAGTACTGGCAGGCTACCAAGGGCCGAGCCTTGCCCAAGTCCAAATCAGTATTGATACAACTTTGGTTTGTTAACACCGGTCCAACTTATGGTGCCGCGAATCGGCCCGACACTGTTTACGGGTATTGGCTCAGAATACGTGCCCAGTTTTGGGCCAGACATTATTGCTAGTCTTGAGACAAACCCTAAATCAGTACTTTGCTCGTACATGTTTATACATTTATAAAATAGGACGCTGAATTTCTTCAACGAAATTGTTTTTTTATTGGTTTTGTTCCAGCCGTACACGGTCTTCCCCTTTTAACGAGCCCCAATCCGCATCAACTTTCCATCTCCCATTCCACTACCCCCCCCCCCCGCCTTATATATCGCCTGTTCTGCAACTACTCCTCCGTCTACCTCCAATTCCACAACCAGCCCCCACCCTGCGGCCGCAACCGACTTCCCCCTCTGTATCGTATTCACCATGACATATCTGTCCGGGGTACAGGGAAACTGCGGAACACCGATAACACAATTCAGCCGGTCATCCAGTTCGCCCTCCCAGTCGTGGAACTAGTCTTATTTCTTATTTCGCCGCGAAATGCCGAAGAAAAACATTTCACGACGAGGTGTACGCGACTGGGTCTCGAACACGGGACCTTCCAGTCCGCACGTTTAGTGGCAAGCACGCTAACCACTAGACCATCGCACCGCTTATGACAAATGTACTATGATAATAGTATATTATACTATTATCTATTGAAGGAAGTAGATATGCTGTAACACTCTTGCATCTCGAATGATTGAGAAATGTGAACAACATATTGTGAATAAATATTTTCAATATATATATGTGAAATTAAATAGTCGGTACGCCAATGATATGTAATCATACGTCGGCCCAGCACACAGAGTTTACCAATACTGGGGCAGTACTTAACCGAAGACTCGGAAACTAAGGCTGGCATGGTACCGTTGCCAATGCTGGGGCAGTACTTCCAGCCGAGACTCAACCAACCTTGGTTACCAAGACTGGCACTGTACTAATAAAATTGTTTGCCAATGCTGGGGTAGTACTTGACCCAAGACTCGGTAACCAAGGTTGGCGTGGTACTGTTGCCAATGCTGGGGCAGTACTTCCAGCCGAAACTCAACCAACCTTGGTTACCAAGACTGGCACTGTACTGATGAAATTGTTTACCAATGTTGGGGCAGTACTTAACCCAAAACTTGATAACCAAGACTGGTATGGTAGTATTGCCAATACTGGGGAAGTACGTCTAGGCGAGACTCAACCAACCTTGGTTACCAAGACTGGTACTGTACTAATAAAATTGTTTGCCAATGCTGGGGTAGTACTTGACCCAAGACTCGGTAACCAAGGTTGGCGTGGTACTGTTGCCAATGCTGGGGCAGTACTTTCAGCCGAAACTCAACCAACCTTGGTTACCAAGAATGGCACGGTACTAATAAAATTGTTTACCAATACTGGGACAGTACTTAACCCAACAATTGGTAATCGACACTGGCACGGTACTGGTCCTTTCAGTTGCCACTGCTGAGGCAGTACATCCAGCCAAGACTCAACCAACATTGGTTACCAGGACTGGCACCGTACTGATAAAATTGTTCACCAATACTGGGGTGGTAGGATACTTCACCCAAGACTCGGTAACCAAGACTGGGACCGTACCGATGCGTTCGGTTTCCAATACTAGGGCAGTACCGCTAACTGAGAGTCAGTCGCCAGGACTTGCACAATTCTGGGCCGTGTTGGTAACTCTGGCGCAATACCGATATTCGCACATGGGCGGTTGCATTTTCAGTTACGCTTCCATTTTCCGGTCAAATTCGAATCCCCTGCTATTTTCCAACTACAGGGTGCGCCAGAGAAACTTACTCATTTGAAAGGTCAATAAAAACAAAAGTATTTCAATTATTGTTTTAAATTTTTTTTTATTTGAGAATACAATATCCCAATTTTTTTTTCATGTAGTCTTGAAAATGACATCCGATAAATGGCGACCCCCATTGCGCATACACTGATGAAGTCGATTTTTGAAATTCGTATCCACTCTTTGCAGCATATCAATCGGTATGTTGGCAATGGCGTCGCGAATGTTGTTCTTGAGGTGTGCTATGGTCCGTGGTCGATCGACATAAACCAGAGATTTCAAATAACCCCATAAAAAGAAATCGCATGGAGTCAAATCTGGAGAGCGTGCCGGCCATTGGAGATCGCCTCTGAGAGAGATGAGGCGGTCGGGGAAATGTTGTCGCAACAAATTGACGAAGACCCACCAACAAATTGACTCCATGCGATTTCTTTTTATGGGGTTATTTGAAATCCCTGGTTTATGTCGATCGACCACGGACCATAGCACACCTCAAGAACAACATTCGCGACGCCATTGCCAACATACCGATTGATATGCTGCAAAGAGTGGATACGAATTTCAAAAATCGACTTCATCAGTGTATGCGCAATGGGGGTCGCCATTTATCCGATGTCATTTTTAAGACTACATGAAAAAGAAATTGGGATATTGTATTCTCAAATAAAAAAAAATTTAAAACAATAATTGAAGTACTTTTGTTTTTATTGACCTTTCAAATAAGTAAGTTTCTCTGGCGCACCCTGTATTACTTCCAGTTTATTTTTACTATTTCTTGGTTCGGAATTTTCAATTGCCTGCTTGCATATTCTACCTTTGTCGTCTATATACCCCTTCTCCCCGTCTTTCCCGACATTTCCACATCTTATCTTCGCCCATGATTGTTTTAATTATCCGCTAATCATCTAGTCTCCCAATATTTTTCCATGTGAAGGAATTTGAAGTGGAATATGGTGGGGAATGTAAGAAGGGGAAGGATCCTGTGAAAATGGAAGCCATAATAAAAATTTTTTAAATATTTTTTCATGTGTATACCTGTTTTTCGATGTTTTTATTCCTTCAGGATGTTTACCCATCGATATAGCTCAAAACCTGTTGAACTTCTTGTTCAATTTTCATTTTAATGCCTCTTTCTATTTTTCCTTCAGCTCCCTTACATTTCCATTCTATACGGCTTAATGCTGTTCTTATTATTTTCCAAATAAATTCAGCATCATTGTTGTTATTTTAATATCAATTTGATTATTTCCAAACTGTTTTTACGATCTGTCATTACTTTAATTGCTTTAATACTTTTTTCATTATTTTCACATCGATTGTATTGTTTACTATCTATTTGTGTCATGATTGAATTCATCGCCAAGACTGATCCGTCCGATAATTTTCCTCAATTCGTTATAATTGCTCGCACATTTGCGAATAGCTTAACAGATACTGTAAAATAAACTTTTAGTGTATTCGACCAGTCTTATCGAGGAGTAGAAGTTGAAAAAAATCATATTTCCCGAGGGTTTCAGATAATTTTTTTTTTTGATTGGCATCATATGTACTCCGGCTTGAAATGAACCTCCGAAAAAAATACGGGTAAAATTGCACAGGCTCTTTGCTCAATATGCCGTAGAATAAAAATGGCAAACATGCATCCTGTACGTGTTCATACTAAGCAAATGTAAACCCCGGCCCAGTAACGTAAATAAGCATCGCGCGAAATCGCAGACACGCAATGCGATGCGTGTATATATATATATATATATATATATATATATATATATATATATGAGGTATTCCACGTGAATCCGGTGGACGTTTTCCCTGAGTCCCACCAATTCGATTTATTTTTTTTATCTAATCCCATTGACTCCAAAAAAATCATACTTCCACTGCGGGTGATACCTTCAAAATGTTTACATATAATCACGCAATTGTGACGAATTTTTTCAGATTTTTAAATGGGGACGTTTTTTCGGAAATTTTTGTTTTTTGGACTAAGGGTTGTTTTGATTTTTTTTTTTAATTGAGGGTGTCTTTTAGAGTCAATGGAATCAGATCAAGAAAAATAAACCGAATTGGCGGGTGTCGGGGAAAAATTCGACCGGATTCACGTGGAATAATTCATATATACGTGTGTAATACACACACGCACGAGCGCTAAATTAAGGGACGTTTTTACTGCGTTGAGCTAAAAAAATTGATTTTGCTGTATATCGGGAACTGTTCGAAGAAGAGGAAAGTGTACTTTATGGTCCTCGCATAGCAGATTAGGTGTAAGTATGAAACTTTTCATTTAATTCGCACATAAACTTTAGTTAAACGCATTTTTCTCGATACCGCGTTTTCCAGGTATGCAAAAGTGCTCCTGCACGCCCTAGATGAGCAATCGTTATGAAATTTGGCAAGCCCGTGTAAATGTCTTCATTAGTCAAACCAGAAGTATCAAATAATATTCAAACGCTTTTATTTTACGAACAAAAAATTACAATTTTTTGCTAAAAAATAAACTTCCTCTTCTTTTGTTCACTATTTTTTTATTTTTTTTCCTCATTCTAGTTCGACTTATACACAATATTGTACAAAGTAAAAACATGTTCGATTTTTTCCCGCCCACTCTCAATACAATGTTTTGTCAACCTTTAAAAAATATTATCATTTTCAATAAAGACCGCTCAGTAAACATGCCAATCTTCACTATTATATATTTAATATTTTTCGCATTAAAAATTGGTAAAAGATTGGAACATTTTTTGGCCCATCAAAGTAGAAACCTCCCTCGATAGCGATAATTTTTTTTACTTACGCTATGGCTATGCGTAATACACGAATACCGTGGCTTGTCAGTCTTTTCGTCGAGTCAGTCATCTTTTTATACGCCCCTTCCCTTTCTGCCACCCGTCGAAGAGTTGCGTACACATGTAGGCCACTACAGGCGTAAAACGTAGCCGGCGTTATCATAATACAACGCCCAGGCACGCCTGGTATTATTTCTTCGCCGGTTCCCTGTTATTTCGGTGCTTATCACGCTTACCGGGGGCTGAAACATTGGCAAGTCCAACGCGGCAATGCCACGAGAGATTTATAAATACCCGAGATTAAAGGGTGCAAAAGACACCCCCGGGGGGCGGCTTGTCATTATTCATCACATTATTCTCGGTGCTTTCTTCATCTTAACAATGAGGTTGATATTTGTATCGTTAAAACGCAATAAACATTAATATTACTAGACTTCTCTAATTTGTTTCGGCACATTTTGAGAATAAGGGTCCATCGACAATTATTTAAAATATTTATTTACCGATCTAGAGAATAAAACTGTAAAAAAACGATAGTTTATACTGATGAAAATGAGGGGAAAAAATGGATGAAAAAACCTTTGTCGCGTTTCAACGATGTACTTCAATACCGTTCCTATAGAACTACAATTACACACTTATATATATATATAACAAATAATAGATTCATATAACTATATATACATAAATCTATGATCTTGAAGTTTGCATCGTTGGAATGCAACGATTTTTTATTCAATTTTTTCTACTGTTATCTAAAATCATTCTCGATGGATTTAGGTTGTTGGTCTTTAATAAAAGCCTCAAAAAAAGTTCTCCGTGGCTTTGTTCAGCGAAAGAAAATTGGCAGTGCGAAAATAATCATTTTCGTTGCGTTCCAACAACACAAACTTCAAAATCATTGGCAATCTACAATCCTGATTTACAGAAAAGGTTTTGCGCAATAATAAAAATAAAGAAAAATAAATATTTCGCAAACGCCCATAGTTATCAATCTTTCGCACGTAAAGCTTTGATGACCGGTGTCTACATACGCCATATTTTGTTAAATGAAAAACAAATAAATAAATTCAACTAAACACGATGTTGAAGTTTGCATCGTTGGAATGCAACGAAAACTATTTTGCCTGAATTCCCAAAATATATGTTTTTCGTGGATTTGGGCTACAAAAATCACCTAAACGTTTTTCAGGATCTTTATGAAAAATCTACAATACAAATTGGCGACAAAATATTTTCGATAATGACAAAAATAAATAAATAAAGGAAGAAAAAAGAATTTTCATTGCCGTCCAGCGATGCAGACTTTCGAGAACGTAAAAAACACGACGTTAAAGTTTGCATCGTTGGAATACAACGAAAATTATTTTTTTCTTAATTTAACAAATTTCCTATGGCGGTTTTGAGCTACGAAGATCACGGAAACAATTTTTCAGATCCCCATTCAGCGATCTAAAACAAATTCGCAACGTACGATTTTGGATAATAATGGATACAAGAAATTGAGAAGAATTTTCGTTGCATTCCATGAAAACTTCAGCCTCATAAGAACCTCGTTTGACTATCTTCCTCTTTTCCTTTCGAAACGATTTATTTCGTCGTATGACAGCAATCTCAGCAATTTCCCTCGACAGTGCTCACGCTCTTTTCGCAAATCATTCCCGATTTAAGTTAAGCGCGATAGTCGAAAGTTGACGGGTATGGTGTGTCGAATGATTTTTGTTTGACGATTCGAAACTCAAAGGTCTCTTTAGCGCCCCTGCTCTCGGTCTGGCGTCGAGTGCAAGAAACGCGAGCCAAAAGTACCGTGGGTAAAAATCGCAGCGCGGTAAAAGCGAAAGAACGAAGGGGGAAAGAAGTGCTGGAATTACGAGAGAGAGAGAGAGAGAGAGAGAGAGAGAGAGAGAGAGAGAGAGAGAGAGAAAAAGTCAAAGAGGAAAAAGCCAAAAGAGACGAGTGTGCCGGTGATATATTGTATATATGTACCCGGATATGCGTCTAGCGTCATGTTGAAGAGAGATAGTAAGCCGCGAGAGTCGTATTTCGCAAGGGCAACTTTATACTCAAAAGATTCAATAAATCCTGCGACGCTCTTTCGCTCTAAGAAAAGATTTTTCGACCCATATATACGAGAGACTTTCCCGTCGACTTCGGAGTGCATTCCCAAAGATAAGGAATGCGCATCGGTCGGAATCTATGGCGGTAATGGAGGTGACTCTGGTTGTACATTTACCTGGAAGCTCTTCAGCGTAATGACGACGAAGGCAAGTGCATTGTCGATGATGAAGAAAAAAAAGAAAAACAACAAAAGCCCCCCCCCCCCCCCAAAAGGACTACCGGAATTCTCATTTTCTCGATATCTTATCACTTTCTCGACTCCTCTATTCACTATTTCAAGCAAGACAACAATGAGAGAAACAGGATGCTCGAGGGTAAAACGGGAAATGTATTGAGCTGAGACTGTTTTATTGCAGAAGACACCCGGTGGCCCGAAAAGTGAGATCCAGAAGAAAAATTCAGATGCCTCGTATGCCTTTTTGAATCGACCCTATGCATATACGTGCAAAAAATTTCACAGTTATCCGATTGGGTTACTGAATGATTTTTTTTTGTTTCGTTGTAAAGATCATGTGCGGTTTTTAAAGCAAAGTATTTATCTTTTTTTTTCAACAGTAACGACGATATAGCACTTTGGAATTCTTGTTCTGTTCGGCTCGGCAAAACCGCGACGAGAAAACTCCGAAATCGGCGACCAAAATATCCCAAAAAGAACTAAACCGATCGGCTTCAAATTTCACGGACATTTTTTTGTATACCAAAAGGCAGTTCTTAATAGGATTTTTTTTCAATGCATACTTTTTTATATCGAGGAAAATAGAGTGTTTTTTTCATCGAAATTTCGACGATCACTTTTGATCGGCGACCATTTTTTCAAAAATCATTATTTTATTAAACCCTTTGATTGAAGACTAGATAATAAGGTAGAAAATCTAAGTTCATTCGGTTTTTTTACTTCAGATGATTTGCTCCCTAGCAGAAGTGGTCACCGGGACGGACCTTTTATAAATATTTCCCAATAAACAAATTGTCAAAGATATTTGAAATGGTACCCTTTACTATGAAAAAAGTTGAAAAACTGCACCAATTTTCGAAAAAAAAATGCACGAAAACACCTCTTTTTTCCGGCCGCGAACTAGGTGTTACCCGTTGATATGTCTTTTCGAACATGCTTATGATACGTAGAGACAATAAATGACACAATTTGTTAAGCCTCTCCTAACCTAAAAATCCACGATCGGCAAATCACTCAAATTTGCTTTCACAAATCTACTTTCACACATCGTTGCACGGAAATTAAACTAGTTTTTGACTTTTTCAGAATTCTCGACATGTTTTCGCATGTAAAATCACACCAAATTTAACATTTGTGTACACTCGCGTGTGACCCGTATATATAGCCATTTACATACATAGGCATTTCGCGTCGACATCTACAATCTGAATTATCCTGATATGAAAACATTCAATAATTATCTTTAAAATGAATTCAAAGAAAAACTCTTTTTACATTGTTTTATTATCACAAAAGACCAATTGCAAAAAAAAATCGAAGTTTTTTTCAACAACTCAACTGGATTCCCTTACTTGTCTCTATTTCCTGATAGGGATCCAATGGGTCATAGATATTTTATTGTCAGATATTGGATTCATATATTGAATCTCTCCTTAACTATTAATAAGGTCCTCTCTCGTAAGATTAAGATTAATAACCTCTCTCCTTAGGATTCAACACATTCAATTCAAAAGAATTAAAAATAACCTCTCCCCGTAACTATTAATGGGATCTTCTCTCCTAAGATTAATCTCTCCTTAACAACTAATATGAATCTCGGATATTGGATTTCTATACCAAAACGTCACGCCTGTACATTGGATTCTAATCGGGATTCCACATTGGAATCCAATGTAGGATCGCATTTTCTCAAAGTATGCATGGTCGAGAATATATGAAAAAATATTCAAGTTAAGATATCAAAAATTTACCAAGTTGCAAACGATTTAGGGAGAGCAGGTACCACTACGATTTACGTATACTAAACCTTTCAATCGAGTTTTTTTCGAAACGACTTTTCTCGGCCTGGCCGGAATCATAACTCTAGCCATAATTGTCCGATTTTCAATAGAAAAAAACTAAAATTTCCATAATTGTAATACTTATCGTTGTACGCAGGTGTTTTTTCTTTATTTTGGTATATATATTTTCAAGCCCCCGAAGATAAGTAAAAAGTTCGCCAAAATTACACTTTTAGTTTTGAACACTCGCCGTTTGGTTAATTTCTTTTTCTCGAAAAAAAAACGGCTGCGTACAAGGACGACATTTATGTAGATTATAAAACGTTTTTATTTTTTAGACTTACCATTGTCAAGTTATTGATCCGATCGCTGAACCACATTTTTCATACAGAGGGTATATTATACCCCAATAACGTTATTAAATTTTTGTTCAAATAAAATATCACATTTTACGTTTGACGTATGCTCAACAACATACCTTTTTTCCAAATCCTAAATGAACAATCTACTAGACGAAAAACCAAAAAAACGACCTTTTGCGGCCCCTCACAGTGGTGTCCTTCCTTAAGTATTTTTCTTTAGCATCTGAACTTTAGTGACTTTAGTGACTCTCGAACCTATTTTTTAAACTTTCGATCAAAATCTAAGGCATTTACGTTCGTGCTCAATGGATCATTAATGTGATATTGAAGTTTGCATCGTTGGAACGCAGCGAAAATGAATTCTTTTCCACTGATAAAACTTATTATTCGCCGAATCAGGCAGTTAAAATCATTCGAACGTTTTCGCCTATTTTTGCTACAGATTTACGATCTCAAGTTGCAACAAAAACGTTTATAACAATAATAGATAAATAATAAATAAATAAAAAAAATCATTGCATTCCAACGATGCAAACTTCACCGTCATTCATTTATTTATTGCTCAACAGTGCACTCCATAACGATAACACAAGTAAAGCGAAATCGCGAGGTAAGTGCATACGTGGAAGAGAAAATGTGAAAAAAAAGTTTTCTCGAAAAGTGAGAAAGATCGTAGAGCATGCATGGTGGCGATTCGGATAGATATTGCTACGCGGCATCTAGATTTTCCTTTTGGACGTCACTTTCCGGACCACCCTATGGGTAGATAACAACGTGAATGAGGTTTTAAGAAAACCAGCTATTCACCGATTGTCCTTCGGGCGCACAGTCTTTGTCCCGCCACTGGGTGGCGCCGATTGCTCGTAGTTGGAAAACCAAAGAAAGTGCCTCCGGCCGTAGTAAATTACGTTAATTGCTTTGGTGGGATGGGGAGAGGACAGCAAGCATCTTTCCATTCGTTCCTTTTTTTTTCGATTGTGCTCTGTGCATCGAAGCGCGGACTATATCCGCGACTCGAGAGACTCCGTTACCGCCATATTTTCAATATTCTGACGTTTCGGGTCCATCGAGAGGATGAATAAGATTAGCGAAATTCTATGCTCGTCCGCGATAGTCGAGCGCACTGCTCCTTCGCGTTACTTCCTCGGCATGCACTTGTACCAAACGATTGTTCGCTCGAGGTGGTGTGTGCGCGTGTATATGTTTATGCTTACTGACACTCCGAATCCAGATACAGTAGAACCTCGATTATCCTAATTTTCCGTTATCCGAACGTTCGATTATCCGAACTCAACGATGGTCTTTTTTTAAATAATTGTCAGTCAAGGTATCGCCCTAAGGCGCCCCCCTTTTTCCCTATTAAAGCTGTTTCCTAACACTTCGAGATATTTTCAAAATCAATTATTGCCTACATGTAACTTTCTACATCAGATCGTGTAAGAGGTATTCCAGGTGAATCCGGTGGACTTTTTCCCTGGCCCCGCCAATTCGATTTTTTTATCCGATTCCATTGACTCTAAACGACACCCTGATTTTTTAAATACTTTTTACGCAACAACCCTTAATCAAAAAAATTTTTGTCCAAAAAAACGGCCCAATTTAAGAATCTGAAAAAAATCCCAAATATGCGTGATTATATGTAAAAATTATGAAGCTATCACCCGTAGTGAAAGTATGATTTTTCTGTTCTTTATGAGCGATTAACGTTAAAAAAAATCCGAAAAATCCAAGAACCGCTTACTTCGGGCGGATACTTAAATATTTTGATACCCGACAATGAATTTTTTTGATCATTTTTGAATAACCAAATCACAATCATGGACCTTGAACAGTTAGCAGTCAAAAAATTCTAGTATTAATTTCAATTGAAGTCGTCTTCACGAACGCTAATCGCTCAGAAAGCACAGAAAAAATCATACTTCCAGTGCGGGTGATAGCTTGGAATTTTTTTACATATAATCACGCATTTTTTGGAATTTTTTTCAGATTTTGAAATCGGGGCGTTTTCTCGGAAAAACATTTTTTTGACCAAGAGTTGTTTCGAAAAATGTAAAAAAAAAATTCAGTGTCTTTTAGAGTCAATGGAATCAGATAAAAAAAATGAATCGAATTGGCGGGTGTCAGGGAAAAAGTCCGTCGGATTCACGTGGAATACCTCATATACATGGTATGTATATACGAGAAACCGCCCTGGAGTGGTTTCAAACCCAACCAGAAAATAGTCCCACATAGCTGCTGTTCTTGAACCGAATTCGAGACTCAGCGACCAAGAAACGGGCTACTACCATGAGACAGCAAAAAACTGATCATTATTTTAAGCCGCAATTGTAATTCAAGTGCATAAGTAGCGGTGGTATAAAAATTGAAACTTTATTCATTGTTAATTGCTATCGAATACAGAATTTAAGGTCGTTGGATGAATAAAGAAAAATTTCGATATTATTTATATTATAGAGTTCATTTTCCCGGATATCCGAGATATGTTTTGGGTTATCCGAATTTTTAATTTTCCGAACGAAGTCCGGTCCCAATTACTTCGGATAATCGAGGTTCTACTGTAAGCTGTTCTTGTTCGAATCGCGGACTAACAAAGGCGACAGGACAATTATAAGCTTCCGGCGTCGATTACGAACAAATGGATATATACCGGGTGCGTCACTAGGAATCAGACACTCGAAACATTAGTTTAGACAAAAAAAGCTTGGAGACAAACTTTGAGGGACGTATCGAGATTCGTATTGCGATCAGCACCTTTTTTGTAAAGGGATTTGCAAAAGCTGAACATTTTTTTAAATACGTTTTCTTGTAAGGTTTTTTTTATAGCCCAGGATTTTAATTTCGAGCAAAGAATTTTTAAAAACTCCAAAACTTGACCAAGTTATGAAGATTTTTGCGAAAGATGCGCTACGGTGAACCGTTTCGCTGCGATTTTTCTTCTTTCTTTTGCCTTGCAAGTCGTAACTGAAAATCTATTCCATTTACTTCGAATTCGGGCAGAGCATAGTTTATAACATTTTCTATCGTACGACCGAATAATTTTCCGAAAAATTTACCCACTTGTTAAGAACAAAAAAATAAGGTTGTTTTTTAGTCGGAAATTTAACTTTTCTCTACAGCTTTCCATTTTCGTAATTTCCAAAAAATCACAAAAGTATCCGGTCATACGAAAGTTTGATTATCATACTAAAAATACATTTTTAAATTTCCAATTCTGGATAGTCTTAGTTGTCAGAACCACCTACACCAATTGGCTATGCAGAAACTGCGGCGCTTTGTTAAAATAATAAAAACTTCATCGGTTATCAAGATATTTCACCGAAAGAAAACGGTCGTTTTTTAGTAGAAAATCTAACTTTTTTCTACAGCTTTCCACGTTCGTAATTTCCAAAAACTCAAAAAAGTATCCGGTCCTATGAAAGTTTGTTTATTATACTTAAAGTACATTTTTTTATTATTTTATTCCAGATGGTCTTAGTTGTTAGAACCACCTACACCGATTGGCTATGCAGAAGCTGCAGCGCTTTGTTTAAATAATAATAACTTCATTATTTGTCAAGATTTTCCAACGAAATAAAAACTCAAACCTCGCAAGACCATGTATTATTTCTGTGTAAAATCCCGATCGCGTCAGTGCCCTGAGACCGACATTTAAAAAAAATAGGAATCAGCTCGATGCGTGTACTGCTCAAGACACTTCCAAAAGCAAACAATGACTTTGGTTATTCATCAAAATCTCCTCCATTAACCGAATAACATTTTTTAACAATCTAAATGACCCGTGAAGCCTTTGCAACTCATTTTGGAGTTTCCAATTCTTATTGACTCACCTTATATATATATATACCGTCAAGATAGTACCACAACGACAAAACTCCCGACAGGAACGCGACAGCGCTATTCCTGGCTGGTATCTCACTTCGGGAATCTCGAGAATTTCAAGACACTCCGTACGGTTCTATCTGTGTGCGTCTGTGTGTGTGTGTATGTGTGTGTGCAATACGTGCCCTCGACAAAGGGACACCGAACATTATTGAGACCCGTGTAGGCGTAATAAAGGGGGCTGGATGTTGAGTATCGAGGATGGCCCGGTGCCCGACGAGGACTCGTCATTACACATCTGTACATAGGTACACGAGTTCGTATATACCCACTATACAGGGTGAGGCACATCAAGTGTTACAGAGCGCTAGCACTCAAACTATTGATCATATCCAAAAATGTTTCAGACAAAAGTTTCAGTGTTCGAGAAGGCCTTCATACTGGACGACCCTATTTTTTTATCGGTGGAGGCGCTGAAGCTACGTCAAGGTCAACTCCACTTTTTTAAATGGAACCATGTATTTTTTTTTTTTGATAACATTATTACCGATTTTAAGACGAATTCAGCGACGTACAACACAAGGTCATTCTAGGTCAAGTCAAGGTCAAGTGACGAATGAGATTTTTGGTGAAAAGTGGATAGGACGAGGCGGCCCTGTAGCTTGGCCATCTCGTTCGCCAGATCTAACATCACCAGATTACTTTTTATGGGGTTTTATTCGGATTTTAAGACGAATTCAGCGACGTACAACACAAGGTCATTATAGTCACGCAAAGTATGAAAATAGTCGCAAAATCGAGAAATATCGGAATAGCCAGTTTCAAAGGATCCACTGACCTTGGTTTGGGTCTCCCTGCAGAAGATGCTCGAAGTGATGACCCTCCACTTGTAAACACTTGTTAATTCGCTGATGAAAAGACCGTCTAACTTCAGCTAACATTTGTGGTGTGATTTCGATACATGCTCGGCGTATTCTATCTTTTATGTCCTCAGGCGTGGCAGGTGCTACCGCCATTACGCCTTCTTTGACAAAACCCCATAAAAAGTAATCTGGTGATGTTAGATCTGGCGAACGAGGTGGCCAAGCTACAGGGCCGCCTCGTCCTATCCACTTTTCACCAAAAATCTCATTCGTCACTTGACCTTGACTTGACCTAGAATGACCTTGCGTTGTACGTCGCTGAATTCGTCTTAAAATCGGTAATAATGTCATAAAAAAAAATACATGGTTCCATTTAAAAAAGTAGCGTTGACCTTGACGTAGCTTCAGCGCCTCCACCGATAAAAAAAATAGGGTGGTCCAGTATGACGGCCTTCTCGAACACTGAAATCTATGTCTGAAACATTTTTGGATATGATCAATCTATTGCTCTGTAACACTTTATGTGCCTCACCCTGTATAACAAGAGGTGCTCGACGAGCTGCCCGTTTTGCTGTCGCAGAATCCGACGGAAGCACAAGCTGCCACACACACACATCCGAAGATATGCATGAAGTCCTCCTGATCTTACACAAAGTGTGTTATATATTTCATGCTGCAGCGCGGGAGAAGTTTTCGCTAAACCTATATATATAAAGGATTCTCCCTTGCAGTCCCGCGTCGATCGCCCGGCACCTCTATTTAGCAATTCTTATATACGCTTGGTTCCCTAACTTTGGCTCGTTTCCGCGTGCAACGCGCTACGTCGTAACTCCATTGAATGCGGGATCACGTTTTGCTCGACCGCCGACGGAAACGCTTCTACTTCGGCACGTTCCGATATATTGTGACGCGTTTATCCCACGCAAGTGCATGCGACCCGGTCCCCGACGTGACATTACCGAAAATATCTGCGTGTGGGTGTGTGTCCGTAGGTGTGTGTAGGCGTGAGGGTGTGTATGTGTGCAGATGGATACGGAGGAAGGTGATTTCGAAGACATTCAAGTTCGGGGCCCATCCCTTTCGTGACGTTAAGGATTCGATTGAGACGTATTAAGGACCGTCGGTAAACAACCAAATGTGCTGATAGCTAACGTTACAATGAAAGCAAAGGTCCGTTGGAATACAATGAATTATCTTTAAAAAAAATTTCGTCGTATTTGGGCTATGGATATTACTGAAATGTTTTTGCGGGATTTTTATTTGAAAATGCACTATCGAAATCGGCGGGAAAACGATTTTCTATAATAATGTTGAGTCGCCCGGGAAGTTCGTGTCGATGTTCGGTATGTGGGACGTTGGAGAATCGGCACGGACTTTACGGACAACCCAATAGAAATGAGAGAATGCAAATATAAAAAGTGATAGGGAAAAATATTGTTTGCGCTCTCGTACGGGGTGCTTCCTCTTTTTACACGCACACGTTTTTTTTTCCAAATACGAAAAATACATTTTATCGCATTCCAATTATGCAAACTTTAATACTGTAATATTATATCAATGTATCTGTTGCAGATTGTCCTTTCCCCATAGATTGTTATATATACATTTATATGGAGATAGGAAGAGAGATAGATAAATTTTCCTACGCCTTAGTAATACTATATTGACATAATTTATACATAAACGATTTACGAATAATACACTTGACTCTTTGGCAATTGACGTGACTATTTCACCGATTACATGCATAGAGATACCATTCATATATCAACTAAATAAAAATGAACGAGAAATTTTATTTTCACTTTCGTCAAATAAAAATACGCAAATGAAAGAATAAATGATAAATCGAATACGACAAGCGAAAAGCAAGAAGCAAGGAAAAGAAAACATAGTCAAACAATAATGAAGGAAAGAAAAAAAGTGAGGGGAAAAGAAACACTCGAACGAATTCATAAAAAACAAAAATACGAACCCGACTTTTTAACCAAACTACAACTTAAGCCGTGAGTGAGTTTATGGTTGTTTTACTCTTTCGGGAGTAATCTATAAAAGTCCGGCGTAGCATCACTTGGTGCTAAGATCAGGTTGACAACCAGTCTTAGTTGCTTAAGTACCTAGTTTACTCGTAAACATACACACGACCGTACACTTACGACCTACTGCCTTTCTGACCCAGACGGATGATTAAAGATCCAAGCTCAGATATTAGTCTTAATAATAGATATATATATATATATTATATAGATATAGATTATATCTATATCTATATCCTTATATATATATATAGATCATCTTCGAACGTTCGAACAAATGCGATGGACAAAAAATAAATCAGAAGTAATAAATTTCGAAAAATCATTTCAAATTCATACTGCCCCCATTTTTTTTTTCATTTTCAAATTATAGGTGCAAGAAACATTTTATTGTTTCGTTTGTTTGTTTTGTTTGAATAGTGGAAAAACCACGACAAGATCGAGTTGACATCGAATAGCCTGTGCACTGTATTTTCTGTGTTAATAAGCGCGAAGTTCTATTTTCCAACGTTTGCCCTTTACAAGCTCGTCGTTCCCTTTCTCTCTCTCTTTCCCTCATTCGGTCTTTGGTATCGATTTAGTGCCGTAAATAGCTCAAATTTGCATTTACATAATTCATGAATCTCCATGCTTTTCACCTCGGTTTTGTCGTCAAATTTGAGCCGCGTGAATTATGTATTACTTTTCCCGAGCGTTTTCATAATTTATTCGCGTGTCGAAATTGCCAACGAGTATTCTCGCCCGTTGCCGCCGCCGCGCGCGCACGTTACCGTGCATAAATTTAAAACGTGGCGGCAGGTAACAGAATTGTCGCATATTTCGTACTGGAAACTGCGCCGGTCATGAGGATTTACAATATTTTCTATTATGTACAAGTTTCTCTCTGCTGCTGGGGATTTTCCACCATTTGTCAAGGGCGAAAAAATTAATTTACTCATATATATGCATGCATATATATATATATATATATATATATATATATATATATATATATATATATATATATATATATACACACACACACACATACACACACACATATATGCAACTATTTTACATTTTATTGCAACGCCTTGACACAGCTGTCGCCTTCAACGATTGCATGGATCTGTAATTTATTCCAACGGATGTCTTCTCAGGCTGATTAATTTGATGATATACTGGAATATCCGTTTACACGTCGTATATTGATTTTTGATATAACAAACATTCAAGCAGCAGATCCGAATCAACGAGAACCAAATTGCCTCTCTCTCTCTCTCTCTCTCTCTCTCTCTCTCTCTCTCTCTCTCTCTCTCTCTCTCTCTCTCTCTCTCTTCCCTCTCTTCGCTGTTTTCTTTTCTACGTTTGACCTTATTATCCGAGGTAATTGCACTGCCTTGTTTATTTCTCATTTTTATGACTGTACAGATCTTTGACCAATGTTTGTACATTTTTGCTAATATTATTTTCTTCTTGTTTTATTTTGTGGATTTTAATACGTTAGTCTCAGGCTTATGATTTCATTTTCTTTCGTATCAAGTTTCACTTTGCATTTTAATATGCTGGTTTACGTTGTTTTTGTAGTTTTCGCCTTACCATTTTTTCCGTTGTTTATTTGTGTTTTCTATCGAATCTTTGTTTCTCTAATTTCGGTGCATTTTTGTTTCATATCAAATCTGTATTTCTCTAATTTCTGGTCAATTTGTGTTTTATATCTAATATTCGTTTTTTCAATCACTGCTGATATTTTTCCTCATTTCATCTGTACCTTCATATTTGTTCGCGAGTTCAGTCGGATGGGGTCGAAATTTGCATTGTTGGCATGTGACGAAAATGATTTTTAATTCCTTAGCTGCATAATTAACCGAAAGCATATTTTTCAGATATAGGTTATAAGTTGATGAATAAGGACCCTAACAAATTTTTATTCTATTTTCGTAGCTTGAATTTCCTGAAACAAATGTGGGAAATTGAAATAAAAATAATTTTCCGTGCATTGAAACGATGCAAACTTGAACATCACTCATTGGGGTGTGATAAACATTATCAAGCTGCCCCTCTCTCTTTATGTAATTTTCTTTTCAACTTCAACGATTTCGTACTTGGAGGCTTGGGTTTGTGGATTCGTATAAACATTCTTGTGGCATATCATTTAGAGTGCTTATGAGCGTTCCACTTTTCTCGAGAGCACTGTCAAAATCACCGAAAAAGAGGAAAAAACGGGAATGTCATAAATTCTGTCCACGCGCCCACGCATGATTTTTTTCCGTGATTGCCTACTGAAATCAAATGGTGAATAACGGAAGGGGGGCGAGATAAATGTTCCCTTTGTGCGCGAGCATACGTACATACAGGACGTTTCGTCCATTCTTTTTTTCCAACGAGAAACGCAATACCCCCGACTAATTTCGCTTTCGGTTCCCGCGCCGAAACAATGTGGAGAAGAGAGCGTGCGAGGACAGAGGAAACTGTGAGTGTAAAATCTCGTCACACGAGGCCGACCACGAACAATCAACAAACCTGGAGCAATAAAGTTTCGGACATGTGCCGCGAGTATGAATGATTGCGTGTAGATATACGTAGATGTCGCATGGAGAACGAGATTTTTAAAATTAGCCGTGTGCGTGTGGTGGCTATACACGAGGTTGGTGGTGACCCAGAGGGTCCCTGAGAGCAGAAGCGTGCACAATTTTTTTTTCTAGGCGAATGGGGACGGAAAAAGATGATTTTAGAAATTTAGTATTTACCTGCGGCTGGCTGTCAGCAGCTCTATCTTTTTTTCAGGATCGTCCCTAAACTTTTCTCAAACAAATCGAATATTTTGGGGACTTTGCAGTCCTTGAAATGCGCTTTACATAAATATTCTTACATTTATTTGAAGGCGGATTTGATGACATTGGGTTTGGATCATTTTGGGCAAGCGGATGATGTGATTGATGTTTGCATCGTTGAAGTGCAATGAACACGAATATTTCCAATTTGCTTCAATTTCTTTTGGCAGACTTCGCCTGCTGATCCCTCTACCATTCTTTAAGACATTTGTATAGTGATGCACAATATTAATCTGCGAAAATCTTTTCGTATAATAATAAAACGTAAAGAAGTGAAAATATAAAGAACTGATGGGTTCCAACGATGAGAATTTGAACGCCATAGGGGCCGGTTGGTGGCTACTATGAGGACGAGATTCAGAGTCGATTCTCTTCACAATTATCATTCCCTGTCTATACAGCTTACTAATATTATGATGGCGTTGAAGTTTCCATCGTTGGAATGCAACAAAAATCCGCTTCTATTTTTTTTATCCTGATTTATAATTTTCTCCATAGATTGAGGTCGTGGATCTCTGTGGAAGGTAAGAAAAACTGTTTGGGTGATTTTCGTACCCTAAGTCAACGAAAAAAGTGAGCACTAGAAGAAAAACTTACTTTCGTTGCATTCCAACGATGCAACTTTCAATGTCATATATTATGAAATTGTAGTCTATTCGTACAATTCACTTGAAATTCCGACAAAGTATTTATAACATTTTCTATCGCATGACCGGATAATTTTTTCCTATGCTTATCTATTTGTTAATAACAAATAAAAAAACTTGTTTTTTTTACGGTAAAAGATCGAATTTTCCTTCTACAGTTTTCCATTTTCATAATTTTCAAAATTTCATAGAAGTATACGGTCATACAAAAGTTTTATTATACCAAAAGTACGTAATAGTAATATTTCGATTTTTCATATTAGATGGCCCTAGTCGCAAGAACCACCTACACCGATTGGCCATGCAGCAACGGCGGATTTAACCAATAATAACTTTATCGTTTATCAACAGTTTTCCACTAAAAAACTCAAATTTGGCTAGACTTTGTATTAAATGTTTTTATGCTGCTGTAACGACTGCGTACTACCTGAAAAAAAGGATTTTTTTTATATACATAGAAAACTCACTTTCATGATAAACGTCGACTGCACTAAGTGTATCATTTTCATAATACCGTCGATGAGATATAATCCTGATAGCAATTCCGGACACACCATAAATCAAATTCCGCCCAGCGAGCGGAGTCGCCGCAAAAGCTACCACCCATATATATATATGCCCAAGCTCGCAGCCATTTTGTAGTCACTGCGGAGGCCGCGTCCGCCATGTTGACGAACCGCCGCACCCGAGAAATAACCTCCGCCTAACGATCGCGCTTCGTGCTACGCATTTCCACATCGGAATTCTCTCGAATTGTGATTGACACGTATATGTTGATTGCCTTATTTCTCAATAACAACACGGTCGCGAACAAACGAAAAAAAAAAGAAAAAGAAACCACCGCGAAGCCCGAGTGAGGCAAAAAAGGTCTCAAAAATATGGGAAAACAATGGTGGGATTTTTCCAACGCAGAAAATGTCAAACATCCGTATGCGCGGTATGGAGATATTGTTTTTTTTTACTCGGCGTGTGTGTTTTGCTCGTCTGTGAAGTGCAAAAACACAAGGCATACGTGTGAATTGAATCTGTCGGATTCATTATGTGTTCTCCTCGGTTTGTGCATGCGTGTGTGTGTGTTGTGTGTGTGAGTGTGTGTGTGCAGGAAGCAGGGGACGGTCGGGTGCAAAAAGTATCGCGAAACGAGAAAACACCGCAACGCAAACGATGCTCACCGACGCGTGGGATGATGCTGTACATAGTGCACAGTGAGAAAAGTGTGCATTATATGCGACTACAGTCATTCTATTTACGACATTTATGTGTAGTGTGTGTGGGGGGGGGGGGGGGGGCATATATATTCAGCTATAGAGGCGACGAAAATAGGGTAGTTAGGCGACGATGGGGAGGTGAAGTTGTTAGCGATGGACAATGGGGCGGCGAAGAAACATACGGATAATGACGATAACAATACATCTACACAACAACAGCATGTATATATACAGCGTGGCCGGAAGAGTGTCATCCAACAGGAAGATCTGGATGCCTAGTATCAATACCTATCACAATCACCCCTGTTCTACGATCTTTTTCACTTATCCAATCGAAAGCATTTTTTATTTCTCTCTTTCGTCTATGTACTTTCGTCGCGTTAAAAAAACCTTGTCTGATCGTTACAAAGTTGACTGTTCAGCAATAAACGAATGAACACTAACGTGCGTTGGGTTTTGACCAAAGGTTACAAAAGTAAGCTGGAGAAGATCAGTCACTAAAATTCAGATGAACAAAAGAATACTTATACTAGTTTGAGTGACTTCCAGTTTCTTTTAAAAACTTCTAAAAGAAAAGTACACGCACGAAAAATAACCTATGCGACAGGAATACGTAAAACAGTAATTGAAACGGTACTTTTCTCAAAAACTAAAATAGATCGTGGAACATACATGAGGATAATTCGGATACTGTGTTGAGATTCCAGATTCTCCTTCTAGACGTCACTTTTCTCGCAACCCTGTGTAGGTACGTACGTGCATCCATTGAAATATGCATATAGACCAGATAATTAATAATCTAGCAATAGCGAGGCAGAAGTATTTGTAAGAAAACGTACGGGCATACTGAACGACGGATCGTCTGGAGGTTGAATTTTTTATCTGCAACACTGCAGAGCATCCGAAAAAATAGCAGACAGACAATTACGTCGTAAAAAAAACTCGCCCCCAGTCGAAATTACGGAAACTCAATTAATGCGAGGATTATGGACATATAACTACCTGAGAGATGTTATTAAGCTGTACTGTGCAGATTTCAAAAACTCGTTCGGCGCTTTGGGGCAACTCGAGTTGAAGAGGAAGGTCCAACATATGGGATCGCAAATTGAAGTTGAACTTATGCTTATTTCACAAACTCGTTCGTCGCTTTGGGGCAACTCGAGTTGAAGAGAAAGGTCCAACATATGGAATCGCAAATTGAAGGTGAACTTATGATTACGACGATAGAATTACTAAAACTTTAAACACGTTTTTCTCGAAACTACGTTTTTCGAAACAGTGTCCAAGATTTCCCGACGTCTAATGAACGGATTGACGTGAAATTTGATACACTTATTCGGTATAATATTAGTTTAGTCTTGACCGACGATTTTCTTCCTAAAATTTTTTTTCGTTAGTTATTAACAATAATGGTGTGATTTTTCCTCGAAAAATCGAAAAAAAAATACAAACGACTTTTTTGACGATTAAAACACGATAACGACAAAAAATTCCGTTAAGTCTTAGCGAATATTATCCGTTTAAAAAAAACTGGTTTTTTTGTTATTTCAAATTAACCGGGTGGCCAAAATGAAGTACACCGTCGAGCCCCTTACGAGCTTGTTTAAACTTCTTCAATTATCAATATTCGTCAATGGCATTTGGTACATAACTTTAATGTACATACAAATAAAAGTCTAAACGATTTTTCAATCATCTTACTTATTCCTTCAACATTTTGTTTTCAATAACCCGGTTTTTCGTGTCGTCACAGCAGCCAAACCCTTCAGGCCTTATGCCACTCTAGGATTTTCCAAAAATTGATTTTTGTTCGTTAAAAAGGTACCTTAGTATCTATAAAATTATATTCCAAAAGATTATGGGTGTGAAAAATCACTAAGTACTCGATTTTCGACAATTGTTGAAAATTAAAGGTATTGAAACATTATTCACGTCGTGACTTTCAACGAACTTTAAACGCGTTTATCTCGAAACTACATTTTTCAAGTCGGCCGGACTCATAACTCAAACAAATTTCAACCGATTCACTTGAAATTTTATCTGTATATTTGGAATTACATTTTTTGAGGCACTATGTAGGATTTTTTAAATTATATTACATGGTTTCTTTTTTTATAGACAATTTTCTTGCGATTTTCTCACGGCATTTTATATTTTTTGTTTTAAAAATGCGCCATTTTGACAAAAAAACAATATATAAAAGAGATCCCACGTACTTCTGAGGCTATTCCTATATATAATCGAAAAACTTTAGTGCCTCATCATAACTCAAAAATTATAGGAGCTGTTGATCCGGCCGTTGATCTTCCAAAATTAAAGGCGTCATCGGAAAATGCTGCATAGTCGCCATTTTTACATGTATCGCTGTAAAAAAATAATTTCGTCTAGTCAATTACGTGTATAATAAAACCCTTATTTCGTAATGTCGATTTATTTTATACTTTCGCTGAAAAAAAAATTACAAAATATGCCCTTTTTCGCTTCTCGAGTGGCCTAAGGTCTTAAGTAAATGGAAAAATATCCTACAATTTCTTTTCTATCAACCGACAAAAACACACACACACACACACACATGCCTTCGCTCGTTAGATGGTCTGGCTCATTCCGACCATTCTTTATGGCAGTAGGCATGAAATTATTTCCACAGATGTAGAGGCGCGTGTGAGAACTCTCCGTTAATGCGATACATAAGTTTCGAGACGACTACGTACATATAAGATGAAAAATGAAGGAAAAAAGGAGAAAAAATACGAAAGTGCTGGAATGAAATGCTAACTCGAAAATCCCATAAAAATTATATTCGCCATTCGACACTACGGGTAGTGGGTGTTTCACGGTAGAATAGATATGTATAGACATGCGCCGAAAGGTGGCCAACGTGAGAGCGCTCTTTCCTCCGCGTTTAGCGGACCACCCGGCGACGCGAGTAAAAAAAAGGACTCAGAAAAATAAGATTATCAGAAAATTGCGCCGGAGTACCACAAGGAAGTGCGGCAGAGAAGCCGCGGGGGAAACGGGGGGCCAGCGTCATCATGCCGGAGCTTCGTTTTTTATTCCCCATTATGTGAAAATACTGGCGACATGGTTCGCCAGCACAGGCTTTCACAAGCCTGTGCGTCTACTGCGTCACACCCCAGTTGAGCCTCTCGTCGGCTTGGCGATGCTCTCTATCAATGTATATGCTATATATATATATGTATATCACTTTCAGCAATGCGAGTCGGAAACGCGCGCGGCGTGTGTAGTGCTTTTCGCACCTGTTGGAATGTAAGCACGCGGCCACAAGCCAACGAGAAATATATCCGTGAATCTCGCTGCAAACTCACGGCTGTTCAATTGCATGTATATATATTCGCATATACACAGACATACGCACGCGTGTACGTAGCACTTTCATGGTGACGACTTCGCGCAATGAACTTACACAAATTAAGTGTCGACTATGTATGGGACGTTCCACGCCATTTCACCTAGCCCGTGGCCGTGACCATTTTTGTTTGCCTTATCAAAAAAAAATTGTACCCCATGATAGGAATATCCACACCAATTTTTAGATTTTTATCTTTTCTCTTTTAGGACTTATAAGGGGTCGTCCATTAATCACGTGAGCCTCAAATAGGGAGGGGGTTTTGGATAACATCACGATTGATCACACTGGAAGGGGGGGAGGGATGTTGTGGCATATCACGTATATTTTTATGCCAACTGCGCGGACGATGCCATTTAAATATACTGAAAGGATATATAACTTCGTTTTTCACAATAAAATACCGTACTCTCTGTAGTTTGTGGCTGACGTTTCTTAACAAACAAAAAAATTCACGCGTTGTTGTCGGCGGGGGGGCGATAGCCTAGAACCTCACCACATATCACCATGGGCGAGGGGGGGCTCAACAAGTGGCCTGAAACACCTCACGTGATTAATGGCCCTAACTTGCCAAAAAATGTCATTTCGGAACTTTTGAAAACGTTTAAACGCTGATCCTGAACCGATTGAGATCTCGACACATGTGACTATATATTTTTTCATTTTGAAGCACACGTTCGTTAAAAAATATAAAAAAATTATCAATCAAAAATGTCAACGTTTTTTTTCTTCTGAAGTGAAAACTATTTTTTTTTTAAAGACGATTGCCTGTTTTTATTTTTTTCAAAAAATGTTCTAAGATAGAGTGACCCATTCTATGATTTTTTAAACTAATCTCATCGTGGGCCTAATTTTCCTGCTTATTTTTTTGAATGAATCATACTTTTTTGAGGTTTTATCATTTTAATTTCGAATAATGCTATTAATGATTTTGTGATTTCGAAATTCGGCTTCTTCAGGCCTAAAACGGTTTATTTTTCATTTGGCGGAACGTAAAGAAAAAAAATTATTGTGAATAAAAAATCATTTTTTTCGTTAAATTCGGCACAAATTAAAAATCGTCCGTACCTAAAGGACACTCCAAAGGACCCTTACAAGGCGGCCTACCCCCTTGGCCGTCTACAACTTATAGTAATTTCGGCCCAGGGGCCCAGGATCCCCTGGATCCTGTTCCCCGGTGTGACCGCGAAGGGTCAACATATTAATAAAAATAACGATAATAATGACTCTCTGTATGTATGATAAAAAACACTCAATCTGTATTTGTTTGTTTTCCAAAAGTTTTCTTTACCTATCATTTATAGTAACGAAAGCAAGTGGAATAATCGTATTTTGAAAGAAAAAAAAATTAGTCAGTACGCTTGTGCGTCCATAAACTCGAGAACTGTACTGGATCGTTTCCGAAGAGTCTTCTACGGAAAGACGACTTGGACTGTGGAATATGATTTCGCTTACTAATTATTGCGATATGTGCTTGATGACAATTTTAATATAGAAGGATACGAACAAGCAAACATTGAGTTCGCATAATAAAAAACTAACCAGCACAAACAGATGAACAAATGAGCGAAGAAAAAAACTAACAACATACGTACAAATTTATAAATAATGAGAAGCTGCGGACACTTTTATTTTTTTTTAGTTTTTTTTGGAGATCAATATTTTGAGGGAGGGAGGGAGGAGGGGAAAGAATGAGAGAGGGAGAAAGAGGAAGAGATTCGACGGGTAAGAATCCTACGTACCGAGAGGTAGTGTGATCCGTCTGTCTTGTGTAAGATTTTCTACAATCCCTTCGGAAAGAAAAAAAAAACTACAAGAGCGGCGAATGTTTTGCCATTGACTTCGACGCAGGTGAAGCCGCGGGCAGAGATCGATAATGGGGTTTTCGAGCTACCTTACCATTTCGTTTAGAGAAAAGTACCGTATACCGTATACGGTACCGTATACGGTATATGTAAGTAAGTATGTAAGTAAGTATGTAAGTAAGTATGCCACATATGTAAGTAAGTATGTCACATTTCTTTGAACGAAAAGGTAAAGTATCTCGCAAGGTGAAGTAAGGCAAGCGGGTAAGGTAATGTAGAAGACGTAAGACAAGGTGAGGTACCATAATAAAGATAAGGCAAGGTAAGATACCATAGTAAAGGCAAGGTAGCGTAAGGCACCATAGCAGAAGTAAGGTAAGGTGGGGTACCATAATAAAGATAAGGCAAGGTAAAGTACCATAGTAAAGATAAGGTAAGGTATGGTGTCATAACAAAGGTAAGACAAAGTAAGGTACCATATTGCAAGGTAAGGTACGGTACCATAGTAAAGGAAAGGTAAGGTAACATACCATAGTAAAAGGTAAGGTAAGGTAAGGTAATATAGTAGATGTAAGGCAAGGTGAGGTACCATAGTAAAGATAAGGCAAGGTAAGATACCATAGTAAAGATAAGGCAAGGTGAGATACCATAGTAAAGATAAGGCAAGGTAAGATACCATAGTAAAGATAAGGCAAGGTAAGAGTAAGACACCATAGTAAAGACAAGATAGCGCAAGGTACCATAATGGATGTAAGGTAAGGCGGGGTACCATACTAAAGATAAGGCAAGGTAAAGTACCATAGTAAAGATAAGGTAAGGTATGGTGCCATAGTAAAGGTAAGGCAAAGTAAGGTACCATATTGTAAGGTAAGGTAAGGTACCATAGTAAAGGAAAGGCTAGGTAATGTACCATACAGATGGTACCTTATTTTAAACTGAAGGGTAAAGTAGCTCAAAGACCCCCTAATTTATTAATTAAAAACCTAAGAACCCCTTTTTCGCAAACAAAAGTTCTAAAATCTCGTGGACGCAAAATGCGATCCTTGTACTGTCAGCTGGAGAAAACACCAAGGTCACGCGAAGGTCTGATATTCCTTTCTCGTGGAGAAGAGCACATTTATTTGCGACCACATAATGGTAGTCGGATCGAAGACGAAGACCAACGTAAGAGAAAAAGCATGTGATCAACGTTGAACCGAAGCAGAAGAGTCGCCATAGTTTATGCCACCTGCACAGCTCTACTATGCCAGGAAGTACGTGATTTCTCGATCGCAATAGTACATCCCCTCGCCGCAATTCACTTTCTCATCCTCTTTCCCGCCTCATTCCTTCTGTCTTTCTTCGACAACTGCTACCAAGGCAGTCCGTTTTCTCATTGCCTCGATACAGTGACTTGGACCTGACTGCTTCTGTGGACCCCCATCCTCTCACCTCTCCGCCCCCGCCACCAACGCCCTCCTGGCGAGACCGCGAGTTTCCTTGGACCTTCGGGATGCTTAACTCCGTTCTCCGCTTTCTCGCCATACTGATTTCAAGTTCGACGACGCGTTTCGCTCCGTCCGGGGAGTTGTTACCCACCGCAGCCTGCTGCTCAAACCACTACGGTCGATTCGGTTGTGCAGAGGCAGTGGCAACTCGATGCGCTTTCTCAGCCTGATAGCGATGATTGGATCTTTCATATATATATATATTGGTTGGGTGGCCACGGACACATAAATAAAACTCATGAAATTTTAGAAATCAACAGAATTATATGTTTATTTTTGAACTCAAAATGAAACGCAACATATTTATCATAGTTAGAACTAAGTAACAATTAGATAGTTTCATTATCTTAGCTTAAGGTAGTACTAGCGGATTGACTAATCAACAGAAAATCTATAAATGATCGAATCTAAAAAGGGTGAAATGTAATACATTTGAGTATAATAATAAACATGAGGAAAATAATTATTTGAGAAGTTTATGTAATAACTGTGTATCATATTATCAAAATAAGGTATTAAGGGGGGAAATCACAGTAGCACACAAAAAAATAGGCATATTTTCGGGAATTAATTTTGGCTGAATAAAAGTATCAATCGAAAATCTGTAGAGTAGGTTTTATAGCAATACTAAAAAAGTACAAAATGTCATTTTTTCAATAAAAAATATTTAAAAATGGCGGCTGCGCAGCATATGCCCCAAGGCGCCTATTTTTGAAAGCGTGTCGATGGCCGAAGACGTAGACTCCTTAATTTTTTACCTGGAAGAAAAAAACAAAATTTTTTAGTTTCCATATAACAACAGCTAGCGAGCTACGTAGGATTTTTTCGATGTATTGATTTTTCGCAAAATGGTGCATGTTTGAAAATAAAGTTAAATGTTTAACAAAAAAAAACGCCATAAAATCTTCGATAAAAAAAACTAAGCCATATAAAATTTAAAAATCCTACGTAGCTCCGTGGAGAAAGATGTTTCGAAGCTACTGTCAAAATTTCAAGTCGATCGGTAAAGATTTGCTCGAGTTATGTCTTCGGCGAGCTCAAAAAAAGTGATTTCGAGAAAAACGCGTTTAAAGTTTTAAGTACTGAGAAACCGTATGAAAATTTCATATACCTCTAATCTGCAATGCCTGCACTGTACAGTCGATTTTCGTACGCAGTATCCTTTTTCGTCCCTTTTCTAACACGACTCGACGATGTGTCACTCATAATGACAATGATTTACAAATATCACTGTTTTTTATCACTATTTATATTATATATGTATGCACGAAAGTGAAGCGTCGTGAAAAAGCGTTGTATTCAACGCAAGAAATTTGGGCACTCGGACACTTTTGCCGTATTCCATCATTTGGTATATTATTTTTAAGACCCTAAAACACCTTTTAAGCGCAATTTTTTTTTTTCGAAAAATTGAAAATTTTACTGTGATTTCCCCCCTTAAAATAGCAATCAGATTTGACTTGAGTTATCACCGGCCGCCATTTCATAATTCTGGCAATATCCGTAGCAACGATGTACTCAGGTGCTTTCGATAAATGTCAAGTGTGTGTTTTCTTACCGTATGTGTATGCGGGTTTGTAGTGCATGTGAAATGTGCATATTGTAAAGGGACAGATGACAGGTGCGGCTAACGGGCGCAAAAATTAGTCGATTCAATCGAGAATGGCTGCTCGAAATCTCCAGTAACCTATATTTTCCATGGAACATACGTAACCGCGATAGTTTTCTTGTTATTTATCGCTTTTCGCATAGCTCCGATCTAATCACGAACTATTATTATTTCCGTTCCAATGTGTAATCCGCACGGATTCTCTATAAGGTGCGGCTTGAATGCATTGATTTCGTGAATTAATTACTATTGTATTCAGCCGGTAAGGCATGCAGAGTTTTCGCGGACATCATTCTGTGTGTCTATACTACAGCATATAAAAAAATCAATTTTTTTTTCTAATGAGGAGGCCTGTGCACCTACTACCTTGAATCAAGTCTCAAAGTCGGTCTCAAATTTTTGACAACCATTTTTTTGTCGGGTAGCGCCGGACGTGCATATTAACAATGTCCAAAGCGTCCTTTGGACATCGTTTGTACACATGTAGTTTACGTTTGTTCGGACACACATGCTTCATGGGCCTGGTCTTTACATTTATGACACTTGATCTCGTAGTTCCTGAGTGAAACTTTGAATATTCGGCTTCATCTTAATTTTTTATTAGTTGCACCCTTCTTTTTACTGTTCGAAGCCTTATTTTTCTCTGCTATCCTGTTCTTGAATGGCGAAGATGTTAAGATCTTACTTTTTCGTATTTTTCGTGAGCGGGTCACAAGTCGTTTCTTAGATGCATCTGGAAGAGGGCACTACTGTTAGAGCAATTCGTTTGCAGTAGGTTGTTATCAGTATGTTTGGCTGCGTATTGCGACTGGTTAGTGGGTGGGCCATGAGACTGGTAGAAGGCTGCTGGTTGTGTTTAGTTGATGACTGCAATGTTACGGCGGTGGATGGCCGATTAGCAATATTTTCAGTCATGACTGGTTCCTGTTCAATATTCATTATCATGGTCGGCAAAAAATCCGATTCGTTAAAAATGCCTCGATCAAAAATAAATTCCTCCATTGAAAAAATGGCCGGGGATACCCGATGAAATTATATCCGATGCTACTCGACCGCCTAATTCCTGTGTTTATACTTATAGCAACAATAACTGTCGAAGCAAGATCAGTATATAACCTAAATCATAAACTAAAATGAATATCATATAGGATCATAAATTAATCAAGGTGAAATACTTACATTTAATTTACAATAATTGAATTAAAAAAGTAAACAGCGCTGACGAAAATACTGTCACAGGCAATTTAAGGATTATCATGTCTCGTTCGTTCGGCGCTCGCGTCACTGCTAATACGTATATGCGGCTAGATGTCGTTGCGGTCGTTTTGACATATTGCTTAGTTTTCTATATGTGTGTAGTTGTTTGGAACTTATAGTGGCCAAGGGTACCCGCCATCCAGTGCTACCCGACCTTTCCCAGTGTGTTGTTTAAGCAATTTTTTTTTTTTCCACGTATAACCTTAAATATAGTGCGATATTATTCCGCTTGTACACCCTTGGGGGTTTTTACAAACTCCTGTCTATTCTGCAGTTTCCTTTGTGCATTATGGCATCTTCTACAATGGTCCATCTGCTTTTCAAATGTCTTCACTTGCCATGGTTCCAATTCTTTCTATTCTAAGTTTCCATTCCTTAGTACTAGTCTTCTCGCCCTCTCTACGTTACCCTCTTCCTTGCTACCCTCAAATATATTTATATATACATATATGAGAGTAAATGGAAAAAGAATGAATTAGTTATTGACGTTCGCATCGTTGGGATACAACGAACATTAATTTTATTAATTGCTGGAGTGTTTTCTTTCTACTGATTCAGAGTATCAACGTCAATTCGATACTTTCACGTATCCTTATTACAGACTTACGTGCTCTATATGCAAAAAAAATATTTTGAATAATAGGCAAAATAAAGAAATGAACAATAAAATCGTTGCGCTCCAATGATGCAAACTTCAATGTGATCATTAATTGAGCAAAAGTTGAAATGGTCTTACCCCTTCATGCGATATTATTCAAGTACAACGGATTCATTTATCCCTCCACCATTTATCCCAAACCCCTCCATTTCTATTGAAAATAATTTTGAACTTTCGACACTTAATTTTGACCAAGATGCGAAGAAAAAATGGTGTGTTGAATATTCTTTTAGCAGTCCCTATCGATGTATTTTCACCCTCTGGATCCGAATTCACGAGTTTCGAAACGAGTTTCTCGCCATTAGCCGGCGCAATTTTAAGCTTTCGGCAAAAGCTCCCCGATGTTTGTAGCCACCGGGAAATGTTCATCGAACAGACCCTTAAAACGGGGTAATTTACCGTCTAAGACAAACGTCCTTTCGAATTGCGAGATCAACTTGGAGTTTTCAAAAATATTTCGAATCAGCAAATCCACTTCAAATACAGAAAAAAGAAAAATGCGACAAGGAACAAGGGATGCTGGCAAGAGGGTTCTTGCTATCCAATTCGATCGCTCCTGACTGACGTGACGATCGAGCGATCCTCACGTCAGTCATCTAGCAGGGCGTTGCTCCTGGCAACCCAATGATAAATGACGATACCATCGAGCACTTTTTCCTCAATCAGCTTCCCAATATGTCGGATCTAGACGATACGCATCTCGATTTCTTTTTTCGAGATACCGATCTGTACGACAGTGAAAACCCGTTCTCACCCCAGTGGCCCCAAAAGTATTGCTTAGTCATTGGCAATTCTTGTGGCTAAGCGACAGGGCACGAAGGGACATCGAGCCCTGTGGCCAACAACTGGACCTTTTTTGTCGGATCACGTGACCAATCACTATGCGGCCCATCTCGACCCAACACGTACACCTTCGAGTCTAGGTGAGTTCCCTTGTCCACGCCTCGCAACAGGAATGCGTCTTTCGATCTGGAAAGCCAGCGCGGAAAGATGCGGCAACTCCATCGTTCTATGCGTCTTCAACCAACCCCCCCCCCCCCTGCCCTCGCCCCTCATGCTTGCTGAGATAGCTCAACGAACCTTCTATCCCTTCTTCTTACATCCGAGCGCGCACCATTCTCGTTTTGCTTCCGTTGAACCGACACCGATGACTATAGGGGGAAAACATTTTTCCCCACCGACACGTCGAAGCTCTGCTCCTGTACAGGAGTCGTTGAACCTTCGAGAAAGGGTTTTCCACTTCCCGAGCGGCAAATCTCGACATCTATACTCGTATACAGGATAATCCACAACCATCAGGGTTACCTTTGTCAACATGCAGGGTGTGTTGTTGCGAGAAAAACGCTTTTTTGAAAAAATACAGCGCGACCAAAATTGACCGAGATATTCGTGATCATAGTACGAGTTTGTTAAGGATGTTGAGTCCCTACGAAACATGTTGATGTTAATTGTTCAATAAATAGCTTCTTAATCGTCATGAAATTTTTACACGACCTCCTGAATACTTCATGTAAAAACATACCAAATTTTCAGAATTCTATCATCATTACTTCAACCTCCTTAAGGGTTGAAATAAAAAATGATAAGAAAATTCTGAAAATTTGGTATGTTTTTGTATGAAGTATTTAAGAGGTCGTGTTAAAATTTCACGACGATTAGGAAGCTCGTTATTAAAAAATTAAAATTTTGTTAAGAACAATTTTGTAAAGAAATAAAAAAAAATTTATCAATAAACTTCGTTTTGTTTCCGTTGCTTTCAGTATATTGTAGATATTATAAAATTGAGAGGTCAAAAAAAAACTTATCGCAAAGTTACATCAGTTTCCATAAAACAACATTTAATTTGTGAATGTTAATTGTTCAATAACGAGCTTCCTAATTGTCGTGAAATTTTTACACGACCTCTGAAATACTTCATACAAAAACGTACCAAATTTTCAGAATTTTATCATAATTTGCGATTTGGGACTCAACATCCTTAAGCAGTCATCACAGTGTAAAATTTTCCAAAAATCGATCTTTTTTATTGTTGCTATATCCACGATGCTGAATTTTGTATCGTTGGCACGCAACGAAGATTCTTTTTTGTTTTTGTATTTCCTCATTTCCACTATCATCCAGAAGCTTTTCTCACGTATTTAGGCTGGATATCTCTAATAAGTATCCGGAAAAACGTTTCAGTGATTTTGGAGGGCTGAATGTGCCAATAAAAATTGGGCTACAAAACTTTCGGTGCGTTCCAACGATGCAAACTTCAATGTCATCATTATCCGATAGTATAGACGCTTATAAACATGAACCTGGAATTGCCGATTGATCGTCAGTAGACAATTTACATGAAAATTCCGCACTCGAAACTTTTAACGCGTTTTTCTCGAAATGTCATTTTTCAAAACGGTGTACACTCTCAAAGGAAGAATTTTTCAAGCTATCCGTCTCAAATTTTGTCACACATTCCTTATGCTATCCTTTATACCCGCTTTCCAAGCTTTTTTTTCAAAGCTTCATATTTTTTAAACGAAAAACTGTCGAAAAATAGGCTAAATTTGATACTTTTTTTCATACCTCCGCCATTTTGTCAATTTGTATTCAAATAAATCTCCATAGCACGATAGCGGCTTTCATACTCATTAATAATCGTTTTACAATTTTTGTTTCACATAACATTTGCGGCCACAACCGTGTACACCGTAAGGACTCCTTTTTCGAAGACTTCTTCAACCAGTAAAAAATGTAAAGAAAAAAATAGCGCTTAACATTTTTTTTCTGTTCTCCATCAGGGCTTTGAATAGACAAAAAAAATACGACGAACTAACGTATTTTAACCTGTGAAAAAAATTGCGAAGATCAGCTATTTTTCGACCCGTTACAATATATGATTCCTTGATTTTTTGTTCTTAATTTTTTTTCGGTAAAAAATAATGAACGAGGAGACTCGCTGTGGAAATCGATCATACGATTCGATAGTATTCGTTCGTTGTTTGTTAATTGAAAGGAACAAAATCGCGCGTGATCTACTAGCGTGAGATACTACTTAGACTTTGAATGCGCATGTCTTTGCCAATTTTTTATTAACATTTTTTTTTCAAAATAGGGTGAAGCCCTGTTTTATCGTCGTTGCGGAATCTTTAGCTTAGTTTACACGCGTGGACAGTTTATATCAGGTATCTAGAGTTATTGAGTGTATAAATTATTAGATAGAAATGTGACCAGCGTGTCCATCTCCATAAAGCGAGGTATATAGGTATACATGAGACGATTTTTAGAGTCGTCATTTTTCGCTTAAAGTTTGGTAACTTAGCTTGAAACTTTACGGGCATACTGGTATGTATATTTACTTGATGATAGACGAAAATCAGTTAATTGTTAAATATTCTCCTATTTCTCAAAACAATGTTGTGCAGAAGGTATTTTTTTTCACTTTATAGTATTTATTTTTTTTATTATCCAAACTCTTTTCTGCAAATTGAGGTCGTAAATTTGCGACGAGAACGTGCAAAATCGTTTGAGAGATTTTTACGGTCTTAATCGGCCAAAAAAAAATTAAGTCATAAAAAAGAATTAATTTTGGTTGCATTCTAAGGACCCAAACTCCAACGTCGTTGACTCGCGTTATCTAGGGCTGATGACGAGCGATTTTTTTTCCGACATACTAATATTACTCGTTACGAGAATGAAAAAAAAATCGATTTCCTTTGCTTCACCCTGATGTATATAGCTGTGGCGGTAAAAAGGAGAAAGAATGCGCGCAAAGTAAATCGAGGAAGTATTGCGAGACCGGAAAGGATCAAATGTATCCTCGGGTTACGAAATTCTATGGAAATCGGATAACCGATCAGATCCTTGGGCACACTTATGTATACATACGTATATATACGTATCGATGAAGATCCGATTGTATCGGCGGAAAAAACTCGATTTCCAAAGAAATGTAGAATTGTTTCGAGATAAAGAGGGGGGAAGAGCGAAGGAAGAAGAGAAATATCGTCAGGAAGAATGCGCACACGGTTGGCTGGAGAACGCGAGTGGGAAAACGTGGGAATGGTAACCGTTTGAACACGTGGATGTGAATTTTCCACTGATATCGAGCTCATCACCATTCATGATGTTGAAGTTTGCATCGTTGGAACGCAACGAAAATCAATTCTTCTTTATTGTTCGATTTTTTTTGGCTCTGATAACTACCTGAACATTTTCAGGTATTCTCATTACAGATATCACGATCTCGATTTGCGAAAAACAAATTCTTTCAACAAGCAGAAAAAGATAGAAATGGCAAATGAGGGAAAAAAATCGTAGCACTCCAACGATGCAAACTTCAATGAAATTCACCATTCTATGCATACACCCTACGCCTGAATGCAGACACTTATTTCTAAATGAGCAATATTCAACCGGGTGCCGAAATTTCTGGTCACCTTAATTAGCACAAGTAAGGGTGCCTTACCCGCGAAAGAAGCCCCTTAAGGAAGACATACCTTTAGATGAGAAAAAAATTGTTGATTTTCATGATTTTTCTTCAAGAGGAAAGATTTCACTATTTTTGTGACTTAGGGTATGTTTTACTACCACTTTTGGCTGTTACGTGGTATTTTTCAAAATTGATTTTCAAAAATGGCGGAGCTTCAGTCTTCTAAACTGCATTTTCGAAACTAACGTGACAAAAGCTAAAAAACTAATCGACCTAATTCTGATGAAATTTGGTACAAATTTTTCTAATCTTATTCTCTAAATTATAACCCTAAATGTTTCTCAAAATGAAGTCTTTTTTTTGCAACATATAGCAATTTTTACGCAAAACTCAATGTTTTTGTTTCAAAGCGTAGCATTTAGTCGATTTTCAACATTTCTCACTTTTTCTTCATTCTCATTCTGCGTATGAATGTTAATGAAAGAAAAATCTTCGTTGGTTGTTTTTTTTTTCAGATTAATCCCGCCGGTGCTACGTGTCACGCCGTCTGACATCTGCCGCAACCCGTTTAGACGAACGTGCCATGCGTCCGCGATTTTTAAACACCAATAAAAAATACCCTTTACCAGCCAAAAGTAGTAATAAAACATACCTTGGGTCCCAAAAAAAGGTAAAGAAATATGTACTTCGAAAAAAAAACTCATGACAATTAGCCATTTTTTCCTCGCCTGAAGGTATCCTCTCGCCTTAAAGGCACGTCCGAGGTTAACCGAAACAAACCCAAACGAGCTGACAAATTTCCGTACTCCAAAATCATGAAACTAATATATTGGGAATTCAAAAAATTCAATTTCCGTTGCGGTCCGGTCCAACGATACAAACTTCAATATCATTATAAGCGAGAGGGATGGGATCGTAAGAGACCGGGCGGGGTCTATAATGCATAAATATGTTCAGAGTGGGTCGAAAAGCGACGTCCGAAAGGAAAAGTTTGAGACGCCTCGGATCATAACCTATCCGAATCACCCCCACGTATGTTCTACGATGATTGGTAGTTTTCGAGAAAGAAGGCCTTTGTGCACCCTGTGGACCCTGGACCTGGAAAAACGGAGACGTCATCGCAAAAACGCTGCACAGCCGCCATTTTGAAGTTAATCGCTTTAGGAAAATTATTGTATACAGTCACTAGTATGTATAATAAACACCCTTTTTTGTAATCTCGATTTATTTTGTAGTTTTTCTGAAAAAAAAAAATCCACAAAAAGCCTATTTTTTCAGCCTCTGGAGTGGCCTAGGGCCTTGTGTATCGAAACAGAATATACAGATATGCAAAATAAGTGGATCTCAAAAAAGTATAAATCTTGTCATTAAAAAAGTATAAATCTCTTGAAAAAGTATATTTTAAAAATCGACTTCAATCAAATCACCGAAAATCTACTTTAATTATCATTTGTTATTTATCTGCATTTCCTGCCTTTTGATGAGATTGAAGTTTGCATCGTTGGAATGCAACGGAAATGATTAGTTTTCGATTGCTCGAATTTCTTTTGGCTAATCTTCGTTACGAAAAAATCTTGATCATTTTTTAATTCGCGTTTTTAGAAATGTGTCATTTGAATCTACAAAACGAGATTTTTCGAAATAACAAAAATAATTAAATGAAAAGACAAAAAAGTATTTTCGTTGCATTCGAACGATGCAATCTTCAAGACCGTTGCCTTTTGACATATTATCACGACACAGGTACAGGCTCACAAAGCGTGCATGATATGTTTCAACACGCCGACTTTTTTCTCGTGACTTTTCACATTTTTTCTATTCGAACGTGGTAAGAATCGTCAAATGGCGTTCATCGAGAAACAGTGCAGAATCCAATTGGATCCCAATGCATACTTCCTATGTGCGGTGTCTCTGACAAATCCCTATAGAAATGTGGATGCATCTCGGCACTTCCCAACAAATTTGTGCACAGCATCACGGGAGAATATTTTTCTTTGCGAGATCCAACAAATTCCGGTTGAGAATTTCTATTTGAAATTCTCAACCGACGTCAATCGGGAAATAGCGTGGTATTCACATGGATTCCAATGTGAACTCCCTACGTGAGTCGTCTCTGTCAAATCCCTATAGGGATGTGGTAGACTCCCCAACGCATTTCTACACGGAAGAAATTAAATTAAAATAAGTTTGAGAGCATCAGTCACTAAAGTTCAGATGATAAAAAAAATACTTGTACTCAATGGCTCCCAATTACCTTTAAAAACTTCTAAAAAAAAATACCTACACAGTGGAGAAAGAATATTGTGAGTACAAATAAAGTTCCGCCGTTTGACAAAAGATGGCGCCAACAGGGGGTTATCGTTGAAATTGTCAGATGTAAAACGTCATATCGTAAGTTTGGACATCTGGCAAGACCATTACCTTGATATATTAGCAATTTTGTATGAGCATCACATAATGTTTTTCTTGCGAAAATGTCGAGTTTTGAGCCGAATAAGCGCCATTTGCGGGAACTTTTTATTTACTTCTTTAACCCTTAACAGTCATCGGGGGTTGAATGAACCCCAGCCGTTTTTCGACATGCGATAGCTTCCAGAAATTTTGAGGAAATGGGACATGTTTCGCCATCTGTAGGTTGAACCTTCTAGTAGGGAGCCTCGTCGGTTTTATTGACAAGGGCCCGTTAGTTTTATTTTGGCAGCTCCTTGAACTAGACAGTGCGAAAATCTGGGGTGCCTACAATCCCGTGTGACTATAGTGCGAAAAAAAAAGTTTCGGAGCACGGTTTTTTTTGGTGCTAATCTTCAATGGTAAGTAATTTAAAAAAATAATTATGAAGTTGGGATTTTTTAAAAAATAAACGCTAAATTGACAAATTCAAAAGATGGCCTATAATCTGCCGACGTGAACTGTCCGAGAATTGCTCGGAGAAGTGGAGGAATGCTTTAGCGCGTATATATATTTTTCTATATTTTTTTAAAGCATTTTTTATAATAAAATATCGCTCATTCCTACAAAATTGGCGTATCATTTTTTATGAAGAAATATCAGCACTTTAGATGTTCAAATTAATATACTTTTTGGAACGGTCGCTAATTTAATTTTTCCCACCTGAAAGCATGCTATTTCAGGTTTATGAAACGATTTTTTTTTTTTTAATTGAAAATTCAAATATCTGCATGACTTTTTGTAAAAAAAGACATTTTTTCGGAATTTTTTTTCGACATTGTTTTAATATTAAAAATTGCACGACTTCAAAATAATCGGCATGGTCTTACACACAAGGGTTAAAAGTGCATTGTAGTATTTTTTTTTCCATTTTTTAAATTATTTATCACTCTCCAAAGTGAGTGGGGTCGATTACACCCCCAATGACTATTAAGTCACAATCTGGAGGTGTGACTGACTCGGGTTAATTTGAAGAAACCTGCAGCTGAGGCGCATCGATTGCTCGTAGAAGCATATGGTGAGGCTGCTTTAAGGATGTTGAGTCCCAAATCTCAAATGATGATAAAATTCTGAAACTTTGGTATATTTTTGTATGAAGTATTTCATAGGTCGTGTAAAAATTTCACGACAATTAGGAAGCTCGTTATTGAACAATTAACATTCACAAATTAAATGTTGTTTTATGGAAACTGATGTAACTTTGCAATAAGTTTTTTTTTTGACCTCTCAATTTTATAATATCTACAATATACTGAAAGCAACGGAAACAAAACGAAGTTTATTGATAAATTTTTTTAATTTCTTTTAAAAATTGTTCTTAACAAAATGTTATTTTTTTAATAACGAACTTCCTAATCGTCGTGAAATTTCAACACGACTTCTTAAATACTTCATACAAAAACATACCAAATTTTCAGAATTTTCTTATCATTTTTTATTTCAACCCTGAAGGAGGTTGAAGTAATGATAATAGAATTCTGAAAATTTGGTATGTTTTTACATGAAGTATTCAGGAGGTCGTGTAAAAATTTCATGACGATTAAGAAGCTATTTATTGAACAATTAACATTAACATGTTTCATAGGGACTCAACATCCTTAAGGACGGTGAGTTTGACGTCAAGGACAAAGAACGTAGCGGAAGGCCGAAAGTGTACGAAGACGCCGAATTGGAAGCATTATTGGAGGGAGATTGGTGCCAAACGCAAGAAGAACTTGCACTTACGTTATTAGTGACTCAATAAGCAATTTCAATTTGAATAAAACATAAAGTACCGTTATTAGACAATAAATGCCCAATTTTCGATAAAAAAAAATGGCGAAAACTTATTTGTACTCAACTAAAGCAAAAAAAGATCGTAGAACATACACAGGGATGATTCGGATAGGTACACAAGACATCTGGATTTCCCTCGTGGAGATCACCTTTCGGGCCACCCTGTGCCCACGAGCCGCAATTGGGACCAATGGCGGGTTGGAAACCGCTGCCGCTAAACGGCGGCAAAGGAACGCAAAAAAATGAGAATATGAAGAAAAACATAAAAGCGTGAGACGCCCCTTATGGATGTCCCTAATTAGACGCGCGAAGGCCATTAAGCGCTTTCAAGCTATTCGAGGGAATTTATGAATGAGATAAGACGCGGAAGCGAAGGGAACGAAGGGGGCCGCAGGGGAGCGCGGAAAGAAGGGCTTGGTTAAGTTCGTTGCCGAGTTCGGATTATTTCCTCGGCGCTAATTAAAATAAAGTGTATGCAGATCCGTGGGGGTAAGGAGGATTCGAGGTTAGGAGAGATTGTCGGAGCTGATGTGAGGCTTCTCGGTGTCGTTGCTGCTGTTGCGGGGTGGCCCAATAACAATCCTCTGTGTATAAAAGGCTACTTGCTCTCCTCTAACCGCGGCTAGGCGTTCAAACGAGTTGTTTCGAAACCCCGCATACCGCGATGAGCCGCGAGCGCTCAGCGGCAAGCACAGCGGCGAATAGAAGTGGAGCGAGAGTGAGATTACCGTCTCGGGAGCGCATAGTGAGCACAGCAAAGAGCGAAGGAAAGCTCGATCGGTCTTATCGTCCGCTGGCTATACTAAAAAAAAGAGAGAGGGAGAGAGAGAGAGGAGAGAGCAATTCAGCCGATCGTTTAATCGTGACCGAACGACACGAGGTCAACTCCGTGTGCTCTCAATGCGCCCGCGCGATCGGCTCTGCCCTCTGAATGTACATATACACTACCCGCGAAAAGTTTCCGGACAAAATTCCAAAAAGTTCCGCAACGATTTTTTATCCCATTTCGCCGATAGCTGAGATGAATGAATTTAATAAACGGCATTCTGAAGGAGAGGAATTCACCTTCACTCCTTTGTTTTTAAATTTTTTTGTACTATTTTTTTACGTCTAGTAGCCTTTTTCGAAAACTACCATTTTTCGCCTTTTTTGGTCCGTTTCTGGTGGGCCCCGATTATAAACAAATTTTTTTAATGCATTTCCTTAACCGGTATCATAAAGGGGGGGCACTCAAGCTTCAATTTTTTTTTAAATCTTCGTACGTTTTCTTTTCTAAAGATATTTTGATTTAAAAAGAAGAAAGATTTTCAAAAATAACTTGTAACGCGAAAACGACAAGGATTAAAGGAAAATCCTCAAGATAGTAAAAAGTTGAATCGGTTTTCGTTGAGGTCGCGAGATTTTTTCAGATTTTTTCTCCGAAATTTTATTTTTTTACCTATTTTCGGTGCGAAAAATCAGATGATATAATTACCGTAACTCGAGAACTAAGGGGTTTGTGGTGACATTTCGAGATAGGATAATATTTTATTTTTCTGTTTTCAACGCAATAGAATCATTTTAGATTTTTTTTCGATTGACCTGACTATAAAACTATAAAATTGTAACGGCAAAAAAATGTAATGAAGATGAATTCCTCTCCGTCAAAATGCCGTTTATTCAATTCATTTATGTCAACTATCGGCGAAATGGCATATAAAATCGTTTCGGAACTTTTTTGAATTTTTGTCCGGAAACTTTTGGCCGGTAGTGTACGTTGAATCTATATACGAAAACATTGCCGATCTCGATTCCCCCGACGTTCCCATGTACGGTTCTAGTCTAGGGTCGTAAGTCCAATTGGCGACAGAGATTTTGGAAAAATTCAAAAAATTGACGTATGACGATTTTTATGGAAGGTCCGATCGCTCACTGTGCTACGGCCAACCACCCCTCTACGATTTACCTTCTTTGCTTTTGCGTTTTTCTTGAGACTACGTTTTATAAAACGACGTACGTCGATGAGGTTAAAGTTTGTATCGTTAGGAACCAATAAAAATTAATATTTCTGAATTCCGTTAATTTCTTTTCAGAATTGTCTACAAAAGGCCCTCAACCAATTTAAAAAATATATCTTTAGGAATCGACAATATGAATCTATACAAAATAAGATCTATACTAATGAAAATATGAAAAATAAAATGTAAAAGAGAACTTTCGTTGCGTTTCTTCTATGCAAACTTTAACTCCATGGTGGTAAGTCGTATCTCAAGCTTCAAATTCGGAAGATGCGTAGTTTACAACACTGCCTATCGTATGACTGGATGATTATTTTATACGTTCATCCGTTTCGCTCATCCTCTAACAAACTGTCATAACACCGAAGTATCAGGTTTTGAGATAAGTACGCATCAAAATAATAATAAAAAATTGCATAACAAAGAAAACCATTACAGGCTAATTTAGAGAAATATAGACGCCGGAGTAGCCTTACGAATGTGAAAAAAAAATATGCGATTTTCTCGAAACAGCATTTTTTTGTGTTATGACAGTTTTCCAGTGATTTAGCGGTTTGTTGGTAACAAATGACGAAAATTGTTTTTATTTTAGTAAAAAAAGATCGAACTTTTTACTACAGCTTGCCATTTTGATAATGTAAAAAATATCCGGTTTTACGAAACTTTCATTAATATACTAAAAGTACATTTTATTTATTTTTCATTTCAGATTACCCTAGTTGCCGGTAGAACCGATTGGCCATGCAGCAACGGCGGCACTTTGCCCCGAATTTTTCAATAAAAACAAAACTCAAAATTCAAAAGCAAAAATATGTGTAACTTCACATTGAATTATTCATGGCCCATCAAGTCATCGCATCCAAAACACCCAAACCTCGTTCACATTTAGGACAAATTCATTTTATCGAGTTGAAGTTTGCATCCTTGGAATGCAACGAAAAATCTTTTTAATTTATTACTTTCGTTATTATCGAAATTCGTATGTTGCAGATTGAGATTTCAGATCGTTAAATAAGAAACCTAAAAAATGTTGGCGTGATTTTCTCAGTTTAAATGTGTCAAAAGAAATTGTAGAAATTTAAAAAAAAACCTTTTTCGCTGCATTCCAACGATGTACATTTCATCGTCATGGTAGTATTCTGCAAACGTGGATTATTGTTCGGCTGGAACGTTCATAATAAGACACCTTGGAGGTATGTAGTAGGGGTATGCACAAAGTGGTGGTGGAAAGTGAGTTCTGAGACCGCAAAGATCTCGTTATTCGATATATCTAATATATATATACCTGCTAGGCAAACCTATTACCTCTGGACGCCTTATCGTCCATACCTATGTGTGGATATATATACGTATCTATGTATGCATACATATAGATGAAAGTAAAGTTGAAAGGGTTTGTTCGAGTTCCCGGGAGTTACAGGACTATTAGCGATTATCGAATGGAATGATCGTTAAACTGGATCGATGCGAAATCGCGCGCGGGTGTGCGAGTGCAAACCACTATGTTAGAATCGTGCGACCTCTCGCGCTTTCCCCACCGCGCGACGATTATTTCCACTGGCCACGATCGTTCTCTTTCATCGAACTTTTTTCACTGTTTTATCTCACTTTTTTCCGTATCACTTTGTTTTTCGTTGTCCTTTGTACGTTCATCCAAGCTCTGCTACATTTGCTGTATTACTTTGAAATTTCTTTTCCCGATCGCCGTAGTTTTTGCTAAAAATATTTGGGTGTGTGTATATATATGCCTATTGTTGATTTTTGCTCTCGACTCATGACGTTGAAGTTTGCATCGTTGGAATGTAACGATACTTGTTCATTTTTTTTTTAATTTGTTCTTGTTATTAAACAGAGCCTTGTGTGCAAATTGAGGTCGTAGATTTATAAGAAGAACACGTAGAAACGTTGAAGTGATTTTCGCTGTCCGAATAAGCCAAAATCACTTAAGGCTCTGTATACACTTGTGATGGTCGGAGCAATGGATAACTTTTTGATTGCATATTCTTTAAGTACAATATCTCAAGAGTATTCTCACCAAATTTCATAAAGATCGAAGCGTTAGATTCAACCAACAGTTGAAATACCTATAACTTCTAGGTCTTTCGAACAGCAAGCGCAAGTAGGCACAAGAAAAAAAAGAATGGCTCGTAGGCAGTATCAAATCGATGTTTTAGAGGCTGCAGACGATGCAGAAGGATTACCGCATGGCCCTGGAATCGACGACACCATGTTAGTATGAATAAATTAACTTTAAATGTAAAAGTAACATACTTGAATTTTAAACGCGACCATCTCAGAATCGTCTTTTTTCTGAGAAACACCTTTGCGGAGGACACGATTACTAAAAAACTATTAATCCAATTCATACGAAATTTATACCACTTACTTATTATGATAATAGCTAAGGCCTGGAGGAAAGATTTTGAATTTTGTTGTAAAAATTTTTTTTTAGTAACATAAAAACCAAAAATTTAGCACTTCAAAAAATGATTTGTTTGTTAAAATTATCGTCATTTCTTTAAAAATCAAAATTTTCACAAATCCTTCGTTCAGGCCCAAGCCAATGCAATATACTGATGAAATCTTTTTCAAATTCTGATTTCAGATGAACCGTTCTCGAGTTATCATGCCCACCGCAACTGATGCTCAAAAGAAGGCGTTCCTGGAAGACAGCTGGAGTTGCGCGATTTTGAAATATTTTTTAATAAAAATATTGTACAAGTACATGAAAATATGTACTCATCGATGTTGTTCACAGTTTTTCGATAAACATTTATTGTCCCGTCGAAAAAACATCAAGAAAATCACATCCCTTCGCCCTCCTCAAGTGTATATAAGGCCTTAATTAATTTGAAAGAAGTCATGTTCATTGCATTCCAACGATGCAAAATTCACCAACGTCATGTGTAATTGGGTTTAAAACTTGCATCGTGGCGAGGAAACGAGGAAAAAAATCAATTTTTGTATTTATTATAGTTTCTTGACCATTCGAGCTCTAGTTGCTTGAAGGATATCGTAAAATCAATTTTTAGTGTTTTCGACGCCCGAGACTGACCCTTACCGGGGGAGTGGAAGTTGAAAAATTTCAGTCTCCCGCCGCTCTGAGTTGGTATTTCTCTTCATTGGCGATGTAGGTGCGAAAGGAGTCTTCGAAAAAAATCTGAACGATGTTTACTTTCAGGAAAGTACCCTTATCAGGGGCCGGGATTTGAAAAAATCCAGTAAAAACATAACTAATTGAAAAACAATCATTTTCGTCGCATTCCAACGATGCAAGCTTTCACGTAATCTCGGGCCTTTGCTCGACACGCGTCCCCGTTTTCTCGGGCCTGCTCGACCGTGCTCTTTTATGTTGTCGAATCGTTTTATGTTTGCATTCTTGGAATGCAACGAATTTTTTTATTTATTTTTCTTCTTTCTTCATTTTCATTGTTATCTAAAATCATCCTCGATGGATTTAGGTTGTAGGTCTTTAATAAGAATTTGAAAAACACTTTTCCCTAACTTTGTTGTGCCAAGGAAAATTGGCAATGTAAAAAAAAACTATTTTTGTTTCGTGCCAACGACGCAAACTCAATATCATGCTCATTTTCTATCCTATTTCACCTATGCGTCGTCGGATCTACGCGCTTTTTCAGGTAGGCTGCATCACTTGCGATCAATTTTCCGAAACAAAGTGATGGAGAGGGAGAAATATATATATATATATATATATATCCATACGTACATACATACACAATGAAACATATGTATAAAAGTATGTATACAAAGCGTTAGGAAGGTCGATGCGAAGCCTTAAGGGGGTGATAGGTCACCTCGTCAGGAACATATCTGACCTAGGTTACCTTAGTCCAAAGTCTAAAGATTTCGAGTCATCATGGTAAGTACTATGATGTTTTGAAAATGTCCGAAAAATAGACACTAACTCGTTCATAATGTTCAAACGGACAATAATTGGTAAGGAAAAACTTATTTGCGTGTTAGGTTAATGTGTATTCAATCGACAAACACCGATCCAATCATCTGTGTAACTAACTAAATGGGACGTGTCGAATAATTCAAAACTTGTGAAAAAATAAAAACACCTTTTATGGTAAGGCTATTTTTTTAAAAATAGCATTTACATAAGAGGTGAACAAGTTAGTGCCTTATTTTGGGAAGTTTTTCAAAAATCATACGTACCATGATAACTCGAAATCCTTAGAATTTGGACTAAGATAACCTAGGTTAGATGTGTTCATAACGAGGTGGCCGATCACCTCCTCAAGGCTTTGCATCGAGCTTCCTAATACCTTGTATACATGTGTGTATATATATATATATATATATATATATATATATATATATATATATATATATATATATATATATATATATATATATATATACATATACACATATATATATATATATATATATATATATATATATATATATATATATATATATATATATATATATATATATATATATATATATAATAAGAATACGAGAAAGACAACAACACATTTGAATTTCCTCTTAACGCAACGCGAGATTCGCGTCTGCTCCACGCAGTTCGAAAACGTTTGAACCAAAGACTTATTGTTAATTCGCGCGACCTCGAGGAAAAAAACTGCAATTGCATCGAGTTTTCTCTATACGAGTGATGACGCTGTTGAAGATTGCACCGCTGGAATGCGACGAAAAGGTCTTTTTTATATTTATCGTTTCCACTTTCATTATTATCCAAAATATTTTTTGATAGAGTTAGGTTGATGGTCTCTAATGGGGATCTTAAACAAAGTTTATCTTAACTTCGATTTGAAAAAGCAAAATTTTTCGATAAGGTAAAGAAAAGTCCGTTGCATTCCAGCGATGCAAGCTGTAATGAGTTTAATGAGTGATGAATATACGTAGCTGCGTATCGAAGACGTACATAAGCGTGTGCGTTGCACTGAGAGCGCGAGATCTGCAGCTGATACGCGCTAAAATCTCTTCTGCAGTGCGTTGGCGATATATATATATATATATGGTTTTCCCCCGCAGTGACGTCGATATCTCAGAGTTGGTAGTTCTCGGTTCCCACTGCAGTTAACCTTAGCTTGGAGGAGGACCCCTTCTCCGGAGCTTCCTCTCTTCAGTTCAATTCGACGGCTTTGTGCCAAGCTGGCTTTAATTTTCTCAGATGCCCAATTGAAAGTGGAGTAAGAGAGAGAGAGAGAGAGTGAGAGAGAGAGAGAGAGAGAGAGAGAGAGAGAGAGAGAGAGAGACAGAGAGAGAGGGAGAGAAGGCATAGTTCGAGGGTTTAAATGGAGGCTTCTTCTTCCGGTAACACGGTTACTATTGCCAGTAGTGGTAGCTTAGCGTAGAAACCGCGATTGCTTTCCTCCCTGGTAAGTAATTGCCAATCGTGAAATTTTCTTTTAACGCCTTTACCAGTGGTGTGCGTGTAGCCCGACAACACATGGCAAGGTGGAAAACGGCTGAACTGGAGTCTTGAACACTTATATATATATATATAAGTGTGTAAAACTCGAATTATGTGTTTATATATATATATATATATATATACACACACACACACAAATTCGCATTATATGGATATAAAATATCTATACATAAAACCGCCACTTTCGTCTACACAGCCCTTTCCCGAGTTCTCTTATTGCTTAAAAAACGACCTGGCCATATATCCTTCTTTTCCCCAACTGCATAAGCATATACTCTGAGCCTCTGAGCTCATACCGCATAGTAAGTAGTTTTCCTTGCGAATTACAACGAGATACCGGAAGCTGGTGGAAAACGTTTTTTTGTGATCGTTATATTCCCGTTCGCCGGGCGGTTATTCCGCGACGGGACAGGCTTGAATTCGAATTTCGCTGTGTATGTATGTAGGTGGATATGTGTACTCATATATTAATGTATTGTTCACCGGTTTCTTTGGAAAACGCGATATTAAGGGGTCTGCATGAACTCGACATTTGAGAAAGACGATTTTTCATTGTGGAGTTTTATAGCGTGAGATCTTAACTTCAATTTGCAATAAAGATTTAGTGGAAATGAAAAAAAATTGACCGAGTTACGGGGATTTTTGTGAACCGTCGGATAGCCCGTTTTAGCTGCCCCTTTTTTAAATGAAACGGTATAAATCGTATCTCAAAATATATTCGTCCGATTCACGTCAAATTCAGACGCAGCATAGCTCAAAACATTTTCTATCGTATATCCAAATATGTTTTATTATACGTTTATCCATTTATCGATAACAAATTATTGGAGCTGCTTTTTTTTGTTGAAAACCAAATTCTTTTTCGCCGTTCTGCCATTTCCTTCATTTAAAAAAAATATCCGATCATACGAACCTTTCATGATCATACTAAAAGTACATTTTTTATTTTTCATGTCGAGCGACCCTAGTTGCCGGAACTATCTAAACCGATTGGCCATGCAGCAATGGCGGCACTTTGTTTAAATAATAATAACTTCATTGTTTGTGAATATTTTTCAACAAAATTCCAACCTCGTCATCCCGCTGCTCTCATCAGAAATAATATTCAAAATCGCCTGGTTTTGTGCCCCAAGCAGACACGGGGGAGGAGGGCGTGTCTGCATAAGCTTGGGGCACAAAACCAGGCGATTTTCAATTTCTTTTTTCCGATGAGAGCAGTGGATGACGACGTTGGAATACAAAATTTATACGTAAAATTTACAAACAGTGGAGTTATTATTATTCAAACGGAGTGCCCCCCCCCCAAACTTCGTTTAAATAATAATACCTGCACTGTTTATCAATATTAAAAAAAAGCCCGCCATTCGCAAGACAATGTATTTATTATTCGTAAAATGCTGACCTCGTCATTGCGATACTCTCGGAAGATAAAAATATTGAAAATCGCCCTTTTTTGGTTTCCAAGCTTATGTAGACAAGAGGGGCATAATAATACCTCTTGTCATAGTAGGGGCACGGAGGGGCATAGATGTATTTATTATTCCTTAAATCCTGATCTCGTCATACCCAAACAAACCCAAACAAACCCGACCAGCCCCAACCAAACCCAAACAAACCCAGCCAAACGCAAGCAAACCCAGCCAAACACAAGCAAACTCAAACAAACCCAACCAACCCCAACCAAACCCGACCAAGCTCAGCCAAACCCGAACGAGCCAAAAAAAACCCAAACAAACCCAACTCAACCCAACTCAACCGAACTTAACCGAACTTAACCGAACTCAACCCAACTCAACTCAACCCAGCCAAACCCAAGCAACCTCAAGCAAACTCAAACAAACCCAACCAACCCCAGCCAAACCCAACCAAACCCAACCAAATCCGGCCAAGCTCAACCAAACCCGAACGAACCCAAACAACCCCAAACAAACTCAAACAAACTCAAGCAAGCTCAAGCAAACTCAAACAAACTCAAACAAACTCAAACAAACTCAAACAAACTCAAACAAACTCAAGCAAACTCAAGCAAACTCAAACAAACCAACCAGTCCCAACCAAACCCAAACAAACCCAGCCAAACGCAAGCAAACCCAGCCAAACACGAGCAAACCCAAACAAACCCAAACAAACTCAAACAACCCCAACCAAACCCAACCCAACCCGACCAAGCTCAGCCAAACCCGAACGAACCCAAACAAACCCAACTCAACCGAACTTAACCGAACTCAACTCAACCCAACTCAACCCAACGAAACCCAACCCAAACAAACAAACCCAAACAACCCCAAACAAACCCAGCCAAACCCAACCCAACCAACCCAAACCCAACCAAGCTCAGCCAAACCCGAACGAACCCAAACAAACCCAACTCAACCCAAACCAAACCCAAACAAACCCACACAAACTCAAGCAAACTCAAACAAACCCAACCGACCCCAACCAAACCCGGCCAAACCCAACCAACCCCAACCAAACCCGACCAAGCTCAACCAAACCCGAACAAACTCAAACAAACTCAAGCAAACTCAAACAAACTCAAACAAACTCAAACAAACTCAAACAAACTCAAACAAACTCAAACAAACTCAAACAAACTCAAACAAACTCAAACAAACTCAAGCAAACTCAAACAAACTCAAACAAACTCAAACAAACTCAAACAAACTCAAACAAACTCAAACAAACCCAAACAAACTCAAACAAACTCGAGCAAACTCAAACAAACTCAAACAAACTCAAACAAACTCAAGCAAACCCAAACAAACCCAAACAAACTCGAACAAACCCAAACAGACCCAACCAAACCCGGCCGAGCTCAAACAAACTCAAACAAACTCAAGCAAACTCAAACAAACGCAAACAAACGCAAACAAACTCAAACAAACTCAAACAAACTCAAGCAAACTCAAGCAAACTCAAGCAAACTCAAGCAAACTCAAGCAAACTCAAGCAAACTCAAACAAACTCAAACAAACTCAAACAACCCCAAACAAACTCAAGAAAACCCAAACAAACTCAAGAAAACTCAGGCAAACTCAAACAAACTCAAACAAACCCGTAGAAACCCAAAGAAACCCAAAGAAACCCAAACAAACTCAAACAAACTCAAGCAAACTCAAACAAACTCAAACAAACTCAAACAAACGCAAACAAACTCAAACAAACTCAAACAAACTCAAACAAACTCAAACAAACCAAACCAAACCCAAACAACCCCAAACCCAAACAAACCCAAACAAACTCAAACACACTCAAACAAACCCAAACAAACTCAAACAAACCCAACCGACCCCAACCAAACCAAACCCAACCAAAACCCGACCAAGCTCAGCCAAACCCGAACGAACCCAAAAACCCAAACAAACCCAAACAAACTCAAACAAACTCAAACAAACTCGAGCAAACTCAAACAAACTCAAACAAACTCAAACAAACTCAAACAAACTCAAACAAACTCGAACAAACTCGAACAAACTCAAACAAACCCAAACAAACCCAGCCAACCTAAGCCCAACCAACCCAACCAAACCAAACCAAACCCAACCAAACCAAACCCAACCCAACCAAACCCGACCAAGCTCAACCAAACCCGAACGAACCAAAAAACCCAAACAAACCCAAGCAAACTCAAACAAACTCAAAAAACTCAAACAAACTCAAACAAACTCAAGCAAACTCAAACAAACTCAAACAAACCAAACCAAACCCAAACAACCCCAAAGTCAAACCAACCCAAACAAACTCAAACAAACTCAAACATACTCAAACAAACCCAAACAAACTTGAACAAACCCAACCAACCCCAACCAAACCAAACCCAACCAAACCCGACCAAGCTCAACCAAACCCGAACGAACCCAAAAACCCCAAACAAACCCAAGCAAACTCAAACAAACTCAAACAAACTTAAACAAACTCGAGAAAACTCAAACTCAAACAAACTCAAACAAACCCAAACAAACCCAAACCAACCCAAACAAACTCAAACAAACCCGAACAACCCCGAACAAACCCAGCCGAACCAAACCAAACCCAAACCCAAACAACCCCAAACTCAAACCAACCCAAACAAACTCAAACATACTCAAATATAGTCAAACAAACACAAACAAACTCAAACAAACCCAACCAACCCCAACCAAACCAAACCCAACCAAACCCGACCAAGCTCAGCCAAACCCGAACGAACCCAAAAACCCGAACAAACCCAAGCAAACTCAAACAAACTCAAACAAACTCGAGCAAACTCAAACAAACTCAAACAAACTCAAACAAACTCAAACAAACTCAAACAAACTCAAACAAACTCAAACAAACTCAAACAAACTCAAACAAACTCAAACAAACCCAAACAAACCCAAACTCAAACCAACCCAAACAAACCCAGCCAAACCAACCCAAACAAACCCAGCCACGCCAAACCCAACCAAACCAAACCAAACCCAACCAAACCCAGCCAAACCCAGCCCAGCCAAACCCAACCAAACCCGACCAAGCTCAACCAAACCCGAACGAACCCAAAAACCCCAAACAAACCCAAAAACCCCAAACAAACCCAAGCAAACTCAAACAAACTCAAACAAACTCAAACAAACTCAAACAAACGCAAACAAACTCAAGCAAACTCAAACAAACTCAAACAAACGCAAACAAACTCAAACAAACTGAAGCAAACTCAAACAAACTCAAACAAACTCAAACAAACTCAAACAAACTCAAACAAACTCAAACAAACGCAAGCAAACCCAGCCAAACACGAGCAAACCCAAACAAACCCAAACAAACTCAAACAACCCCAACCAAACCCAACCCAACCCGACCAAGCTCAGCCAAACCCGAACGAACCCAAACAAACCCAACTCAACCGAACTTAACCGAACTCAACTCAACCCAACTCAACCCAACGAAACCCAACCCAAACAAACAAACCCAAACAACCCCAAACAAACCCAGCCAAACCCAACCCAACCAACCCAAACCCAACCAAGCTCAGCCAAACCCGAACGAACCCAAACAAACCCAACTCAACCCAAACCAAACCCAAACAAACCCACACAAACTCAAGCAAACTCAAACAAACCCAACCGACCCCAACCAAACCCGGCCAAACCCAACCAACCCCAACCAAACCCGACCAAGCTCAACCAAACCCGAACAAACTCAAACAAACTCAAGCAAACTCAAACAAACTCAAACAAACTCAAACAAACTCAAACAAACTCAAACAAACTCAAACAAACTCAAACAAACTCAAACAAACTCAAACAAACTCAAGCAAACTCAAACAAACTCAAACAAACTCAAACAAACTCAAACAAACTCAAACAAACTCAAACAAACCCAAACAAACTCAAACAAACTCGAGCAAACTCAAACAAACTCAAACAAACTCAAACAAACTCAAGCAAACCCAAACAAACCCAAACAAACTCGAACAAACCCAAACAGACCCAACCAAACCCGGCCGAGCTCAAACAAACTCAAACAAACTCAAGCAAACTCAAACAAACGCAAACAAACGCAAACAAACTCAAACAAACTCAAACAAACTCAAGCAAACTCAAGCAAACTCAAGCAAACTCAAGCAAACTCAAGCAAACTCAAGCAAACTCAAACAAACTCAAACAAACTCAAACAACCCCAAACAAACTCAAGAAAACCCAAACAAACTCAAGAAAACTCAGGCAAACTCAAACAAACTCAAACAAACCCGTAGAAACCCAAAGAAACCCAAAGAAACCCAAACAAACTCAAACAAACTCAAGCAAACTCAAACAAACTCAAACAAACTCAAACAAACGCAAACAAACTCAAACAAACTCAAACAAACTCAAACAAACTCAAACAAACCAAACCAAACCCAAACAACCCCAAACCCAAACAAACCCAAACAAACTCAAACACACTCAAACAAACCCAAACAAACTCAAACAAACCCAACCGACCCCAACCAAACCAAACCCAACCAAAACCCGACCAAGCTCAGCCAAACCCGAACGAACCCAAAAACCCAAACAAACCCAAACAAACTCAAACAAACTCAAACAAACTCGAGCAAACTCAAACAAACTCAAACAAACTCAAACAAACTCAAACAAACTCAAACAAACTCGAACAAACTCGAACAAACTCAAACAAACCCAAACAAACCCAGCCAACCTAAGCCCAACCAACCCAACCAAACCAAACCAAACCCAACCAAACCAAACCCAACCCAACCAAACCCGACCAAGCTCAACCAAACCCGAACGAACCAAAAAACCCAAACAAACCCAAGCAAACTCAAACAAACTCAAAAAACTCAAACAAACTCAAACAAACTCAAGCAAACTCAAACAAACTCAAACAAACCAAACCAAACCCAAACAACCCCAAAGTCAAACCAACCCAAACAAACTCAAACAAACTCAAACATACTCAAACAAACCCAAACAAACTTGAACAAACCCAACCAACCCCAACCAAACCAAACCCAACCAAACCCGACCAAGCTCAACCAAACCCGAACGAACCCAAAAACCCCAAACAAACCCAAGCAAACTCAAACAAACTCAAACAAACTTAAACAAACTCGAGAAAACTCAAACTCAAACAAACTCAAACAAACCCAAACAAACCCAAACCAACCCAAACAAACTCAAACAAACCCGAACAACCCCGAACAAACCCAGCCGAACCAAACCAAACCCAAACCCAAACAACCCCAAACTCAAACCAACCCAAACAAACTCAAACATACTCAAATATAGTCAAACAAACACAAACAAACTCAAACAAACCCAACCAACCCCAACCAAACCAAACCCAACCAAACCCGACCAAGCTCAGCCAAACCCGAACGAACCCAAAAACCCGAACAAACCCAAGCAAACTCAAACAAACTCAAACAAACTCGAGCAAACTCAAACAAACTCAAACAAACTCAAACAAACTCAAACAAACTCAAACAAACTCAAACAAACTCAAACAAACTCAAACAAACTCAAACAAACTCAAACAAACCCAAACAAACCCAAACTCAAACCAACCCAAACAAACCCAGCCAAACCAACCCAAACAAACCCAGCCACGCCAAACCCAACCAAACCAAACCAAACCCAACCAAACCCAGCCAAACCCAGCCCAGCCAAACCCAACCAAACCCGACCAAGCTCAACCAAACCCGAACGAACCCAAAAACCCCAAACAAACCCAAAAACCCCAAACAAACCCAAGCAAACTCAAACAAACTCAAACAAACTCAAACAAACTCAAACAAACGCAAACAAACTCAAGCAAACTCAAACAAACTCAAACAAACGCAAACAAACTCAAACAAACTGAAGCAAACTCAAACAAACTCAAACAAACTCAAACAAACTCAAACAAACTCAAACAAACTCAAACAAACCAAACCAAACCCAAACAGCCCCAAACTCAAACCAACCCAAACATACTCAAACATACTCAAACAAACCCAAACAAACCCAACCAACCCCAACCAAACTCAACCAAACCCGACCAAGCTCAGCCAAACCCGAACGGACCCAAACAAACCCAAACAAACTCAAAGAAACTCAAACAAACTCGAGCAAACTCAAACAAACTCAAACAAACTCAAACAAACTCAAACAAACTCAAACAAACTCAAACAAACTCAAACAAACTCAAACAAACCCAAACAAACCCAAACAAACCCAAACTCAAACCAACCCAAACAAACTCAAACAAACCCAGCCAAACCAAACCCAACCGACCCAAACCCAACCAACCCAAACCCAACCAACCCAAACCCAACCAAACCAAACCCAACCAAACCCAACCAAACCCAACCCAACCAAACCCAACTCAACCCGACCAAACCCGACCCGACCCGACCCGACCCGACCCAAGCAAACCCAAACAAGCCCAAACAAGCCCAAACAAGATCCAGCAAACTCAAACAAACTCAAACAACCCCAAACAAGCCCACACAAACTCAAACAAACTCAAAGAGACTCAAACAAACCCAAACAAACCCTACCAAACCCATACATATGTAGCAGGTGTAAAAGTATGAAACCGGAATTTTGTGGCAAAAATTACACGTCTGATGTTTGAACTAAACTGATGGCTAGCACCATCTATAGGGAAATTTCGGTTTCACACTTCCACACCTGGTGAATATATGAGAAAAAATATTTAAAATCGACCTATTTTTCCCCAAGCAGGCCCGTTAATCACTATGCCAAAGGGGGAATCGATTTAGATGTCGAAAGTTTTTCCACTCTGACCCCCTCGGGTATTACGCATGACTCATAATAACGTATATATATGCAAAGGTGTATAATCTTATGCGAGTCCAGGACTCGCCAATCACGCGAATCCCTCCCGTATTTACATACATCATTTCGTACATAGGTATACGCTCAACAACTGTATCACCCCTTCACTTTTTATCGGTGTATATCGTGTGTCCTCGATATAAGATCAACGTAGCCTACACATACGTACACACATACACTTATACATGAGGAAAGGATTTATTCAACCTGTCATGTCTGCCTACTGTCGACTATCAGCACCTACGGCGGTTCGGCGGATCGTCCTTCAACTTATTCGAGTAGGCTCGTTGATTCCTTAGTGCCAAGACGTTCCTCGAAACTACCTTTTCACAAATATACATCCTGTTGAGGTTTGCATTGTTGGAATGCAACGAAACTCCCTTTTCATATTTTTATTTCGTTATTCTTATTCTTGTACCAAATCTCTGACACTTTAATTTCCTTATTTTTATTTTTATACAAAACTATCACGCTTTTATTTCCTTGTTTTTATACAAAATCTTTTTTCGCGATATGGAAGCTGTCTAAATAAGTATCGCAAAAAATTTGTTCAGAGATTATTGCACGCAGAATGTGCCGAAACAATTCGGAGCAAGTCAGCAATATTAATTTGCATTGCACTCCAACGATGCAAGCTTCAATCTGATACACATACCTACTCTTTGAGCATATTAGTGTTTATCATGGGATTATCATGCGATAAATTAATATACTAACGAAATCTGTTTGATTTTTTTATATTAGATAACCCGGTTCAAAAAGCCATTGCTCACCGCAAACGGCATTTTCGAAAGGTGCTTACCCATCAGCTGTAAATCGATTATAACTTAATATTTTCACACGAAAAAATTACAGTCTTCTTCGGATGGTACTTTTTCAAAAACCCTCATTTTGTAGAAATTTATCATCAAAATATTCTAAAAAAAAAAATCTTAAAGTTTACATCTTCCCAACTGTTACAACCAGTAATAATCAGTTAAGGATGTTGAGTCCCAAATCGCAAAGGATGATAAAATTCTGAAAATTTGGTATGTTTTTGTATGAAGTATTTCAGAGGTCGTGTAAAAATTTCACGACAATTAGGAAGCTCGTTATTGAACAATTAACATTCACAAATTAAATGTTGTTTTATGGAAACTGATGTAACTTTGCAATAAGTTTTTTTTTGACCTCTCAATTTTATAATATCTACAATATACTGAAAGTAACGGAAACAAAACGAAGTTTATTGATAAATTTTTTTTTTTCTTTTAAAAATTGTTCTTAACAAAATGTTAATTTTTTAATAACGAGCTTCCTAATCGTCGTGAAATTTTAACACGACCTCTTAAATACTTCATACAAAAACATACCAAATTTTCAGAATTTTCTTATCATTTTTTATTTCAACCCTTAAGGAGGTTGAAGTAATGATGATAGAATTCTGAAAATTTGGTATGTTTTTACATGAAGTATTCAGGAGGTCGTGTAAAAATTTCATGACGATTAAGAAGCTATTTATTGAACAATTAACATTAACATGTTTCATAGGGAGTCAACATCCTTAAGCAACCCTACACCGCATTTGCCGAGGGTACGGGTAAACTGTGGTAAGCCCGTACCGGCATAGACGCCCCCATATTCTTCTGATTCTCTGGTGCCCAGACCCTATACCCAAGTATCTACACCCACGTCTCGGAAGTATTGGCGTTCCGCTGACTGGTTGACACGCCAGCCGGTTCACTACTGAGCAGTCACCGCTCCGAGTATCGGCCAACCGCAACGCTGCTCCACTCCAAAGACCACCGGGAGCCAAAAACCTACCGCCCATCAACCACTGTCGGTAGATACATATAGACATACAGAAGGAAAAAAAAACCACGCCTGGATGCAACGACGACGTGCGACCACATGTATAATGCAGATCGGCTTCAACGGCGTTTATAACAAAAGCAAGTGCGACAGTACAGTGGCTCGTTGCTTTTACGAGATAAGCGTGTCGCCTCGTAAAGGGCATACGACGAAACACAGACGTGCTCGGATTCTGTCTCGTGCACATCCCCCCCCCCCCTCCCCCACACACACACACACACACACACACACACACACACACACACACACACACACACACACACACACACACACACACACACACACACACACACACACACACACACACACACACACACACACACACACACACACACACCCACACACACTTATATATATATATATATATATATATATATATATATATATATATATATATATATATATCAGTATGAGCCACGTAGCTCACCATACAGCCCAGTGCAAATTTCCCTCGAATAAAAAGTCCACGTGCACCGATTCTCGTATGCGTGGGATCGACGACCCAAAGTCAACGCGGCCCTCGAATCGTGAGCCCGCGTATAGAATCCGCGCCCTTCTGACCCAACGGTCACCGTGGCACGATTATTCACGTATATTCGTGTGTTCACGCACACATACGTGGACGAGTGTGTTCGTACCCTCGGCAGGGTCGAGAAAGAGGACACAACGTAATTTCGCGATGATGAACGACTGGACGGCGGTACGGGAAAAGCCTGTGGAAAGTGTACCTCAGCTTGGCGGTGTGTGGGGTGGGTGGGCTTGGCTTTGGCTCGCCTTATTGCCTTTCCGTTGCCGCCGCCACGGTGCAGCGATGCGAGATGTGATTCCATACAGTACGTGAGACGGTACACACCGCATTCGTACGTAGGAACGCTATACATTTCGGTTGGTTGCCAGACGCAGCCACACGTGTGTGCATATATATTTATATGGGGCGCAATCCACGTCGGTTATACCAAGCTGTTTACATTTCTCCAATTTGCCATTCGTTTTTCGGCACACGTGCGTGCGCCCGCGCGCACGTGTGTGTATACACACATATATGTATTTATGTAATGTGACGTGTCAAGCTCGACCCTCTGAGGCACGTACGACTTGCGAAAAATGTTAAGGGTACGACCGAACGAAACTCGCACGATAAAATCAACCGATGCAGTTATCGCATCGGTTAACGCGCTATGCTCGAATTTGCAAAATGTCAATCAGCCGACTTACGAACATTACAGTAAGGTCAGCCAATGTTGACATTTATAAAGTCGATATTACAGTAAACTTGTTCTTCCTTTCCCCTGATCGAAGGATTTTCTTTTGTGCTAGATTTATATACCACCAAATCTCTGAAGGGTTTGGTTTCGATTGGAGATCTAGAAGCTAAGTTTGCGGAAACAAGTTTTTTGTTTTATTATAATAAAAACGCGGGGATGAAACAAATCGGTTGTCAAATGATTCGAATCGACGATGGAGTTTGCAACGTCGGAATGCAGCGATACATTTATTAATTTTTTTAATTTTTCGTTCCTTTATTTTAATTTTTATTCGAAGCCTTTAATTGGAAATTGAGGTCGTAAATTTCTAACAATAATACGTAGAAACGTTCGATGAGTTTTCGCGGTCTAAAACGACCAAAAAAATGTAAGTAGATAGGTGAATGGAAGCAATTCTCGTTGCATCCGAAGGAGGCGCACTTTGACAGAATTGGATGAGCACACGTTAGAAAATGAAGGAAAATCAATGTTATGTCGTCAATTGAATATATTGTTTTCTAAGCTTCGATAAAATTATACGTTAGAGGAAATAATTTATTTCCATTAGTGAAATAAATGCATACCTTAATTGCATTTAATTGAATTTGATAATTTTTCTAGTTCATTTGATAAAATAATGAATTAAAAGTGAATAAAGTTAGATGAATTTCGTGACAAGAGGCCTGTATGTTCGTGAAAGCAAGTGCGCAGTACAATGTGAATATACCTTTGCACATGTCCGGCTATGTGTAAACATGCTATTGTACAATGTTTTCGTGATATTTTCCTACCACGATTTTCATCCCTGCTGTCCGAACGTTCCTGTCCACCCCGCCCCCCTCCCCGACCCACCCCCTGCCGCCCCTGCCCAGACTGCAACGCGAAAAATAGCACTTCCACGGCTGTTTCTCCTGAGTTCCCCTACGATGAATTTCGGCCACCGCATATGCGAATGCAAATCTTATGACTGCGCGCATCCGTGTAACCAGCGGCGCGGGCGTACCGGCGCGGTTGTACGCGACGACACGCGTATAATTTCACGAGACACGAGTTTCGTGGGCGACCCGTGAGAACGAGAGAGAAAGAGAAAGAAGCGGAGAGACAAAAAAGTACAGTTATCGAAGTTTGTATCGTTAAAATGCAGCGGAAATTAATTTTATTAATTGCGAAAGGATTATTTTCTGCTAATTCAGACCATGAATATCACTCCAACGCTTTGGTGTATCCTTATTAGAGATTGACCATCTCCGTCTGCAAGAAAGGTTTTGCCAATAATAAAAATAAAGAAATGCAGAATAAGTCGTTGCACTCCAACGATGTGAACTTCAATGTGATAGAAAGAATAATAGGGGAGGATGAATTGTCATGAAACTCGGATATGATATTGAAGTTTGCATCGCTGATGTTAGCCCGATCTTTTTATGGGGAAATTTCGGCTGCAAAAAACACTCGAATGTTTTTTTTCTTTATAACAAATTCGAAGCTCAAATTCGCTGGTTGAAATGTTGGACGATGAAAAAAATGAGGCAATATTTTTTTTTTTTTTAAGTTTGTTGCGTGTAATGTTAATATTGAAGTATTTTTTTTCTGCCGATTCAGAGGATGAAGATCACTTCAGCGTTTTGACGTATCGTTATTAGATATTTATGATCTCGATCAACAGAAAAAGGTTTTGGATGATAGTAAAAGTGATGAAATGAAAAATTAAGTCGTTGCACTTCACCGATGCAAATTTCAATATGATAACAAGAATGGGGGGAGACAAAGAGGGATTGAGTTTTCATAACATCGCATATGATATTGAAGTTTGCATCGTTGGAAAGCAGCGAAGGTCAGTAGCCTGATCTTTTTTTTAAGCAAGTTTCAGCTACAAATATACTCAAATCTTTTTTTAGGATCGTTATGAAAAATCCAAAGCCCAAATTCGCTGGATACGATATTAGATGATAAAGAAAAAGAGGGAAAAAATTGTTGCATATGATATTGAAGTTTGCATCGTTGGAAAGCAGCGAAAGTTCAGTGGCCCGCTCTTTTTTTCGCAAATTTCGGCATGCAAAAAATACTCGAATGGTTTTTAGGATTTCAATAAAAAATCCGAAGCCCAAATTCGCACGATAAAGTATTGGATGATGAAAAAAATGAGAAAAAAACATTCATGTTAAAAAAATTCTTCATGTTCTTCATTTTCAGGAAAAAAACATTTTCGTTGCATCCCAACGATGCGAACTGCAACGTCATCCTTCTCTCTCTCTTCGGTTTTTATCAACGAGCTTTTATCTGCTCCGATTTACAACCTCTCGCGTTCTCATGCTAGGTTTCAATCGCAGGTGCATATCGTGAACTTGAAAATTGAACACTTCAATGCTAATTCGCTTTGGCCCTCAACGATTTAGTGAAGGCCCATTTAACTTTAAATCAGTATGACATCATATATGTTTCGCCAACGATAACTATGGTACTTTTTATATTCCTGTACAGACTTTTACTTTTTATAATTCCTTTGCGCTGTCGGCTACATACTTTTGCGACTCCCTACCGATTGAAATAACTTCTTCTCCATCTCCGCCAGTTTTCAAACGGCACCTGTTCACTCATTTTTTTGCTTTGGTGGAATAAACCTAATGCGAGAAGTGTGCACTTGATTTTGGTTCCGTTTGGGATTGCGTAGTTGTATGAGCGTTCAAAAAAGTCTGTTCATAACCGGCGAAAACGAACTCAATCTTAGCAACACATACCCACTTGGCAGTAGATCTAACTATGTCATCGTTAGCGTTATCAACGTTATTTTCGTCTCATAATTGAGTTATAGTTTATTATAGTTATTATGGCTACCATTATGCTTATATTAGTTTGATCTGTACGCATATCGCGGATTGTCCAGGTCCATTAGTACCTAGACCTGTATGCGTACTACGTATAATACGATTAATTACAAGAATTTAGATTGTTGGCTGTGCTACACCGTTGAACCACCCATTTGTCAATCACTATGACATGATTCTATTATTTTTTTCCTATTGCCTCAAGGTTTAACCAAGCCATTATAAATCTGATCTAATCTGATCTTTTCCTCTCTCTTTCTCTCTCTATCACAGTACTTAAACAATACTTAAGGGGTCTTTTTACTTTAGACACTAAAAAAGGCGATTTTCATGAATTTTTTTGATAGGTTTATATTATAGATATTGATATGAAAGTTGTTACACTTAATGAATACACGTTCGAAATACATTAAAATATTTTTTTTCATCTATTTAAGTCACTATTAAGGATGTTGAGTCCCAAATCGCAAATGATGATAAAATTCTGAAAATTTGGTACGTTTTTGTATGAAGTATTTCAGAGGTCGTGTAAAAATTTCACGACAATTAGGAAGCTCGTTATTGAACAATTAACATTAACATGTTTCATAGCGACTCAACATCCTTAACAGATGAAAATGGTAGTTGAAAAAATGTGTTGATGAAATCTCGGAGATGGATCATCCAAAACAGAAAATCAAACGGTTTTAGATTCAGTATGTTAATGGCTATAGGGCATATCATACTATTTTTAATATATGCAAAAATAACAAAATGGCGGACATTATATCGAAAAAACAAAAAAAAACGTGTTTTTTTCACCGTTTTTGGCAAAAAAAATAGTAAATATCAAAATTTAAAAAAATCCTTGATATGCGCTATAGCTATAGTTATAAAGAATATGTGGTTAAAATTTCATAAGAATCGGTTTAGTAGTTTCGAAGATTAAATTAAAAAAGTAGACAAAAGAAAAAATTTGAAAAAAAATCCTTGATATGCGATATAGCTATAGTTATAAAGAATATGTGGTTAACATTTCATAAGAATCCGCTTAGTAATTTCGAAGGTTTTATCGACATAGCGGTCAAAAAACGTTGTTTCGAGAAAAACGCGTTTAAGGATGTTGAGTCCCTATGAAACATGTTAAAGTTAATCGTTCAATAAATAGCTTCTTAATCGTCATCAAATTTTCACACGACCTCCTGAATACTTCATGTAAAAATATACCAAATTTTCAGTATTCTATCATCATTACTTCAACCTCCTTAGAAGTTGAAATAAAAAATGATATGAAAATTTGGTATGTTTTTGTATGAAGTATTTAAGAGATCGCGTTAAAATTTCACGACGATTAGGAAGCTCGTTATTAAAAAATTAACGTTTTGTTAAGAACAATTTTTAAAAGGAATTTAAAAAAAATTTCAATAAACTTAGTTTTGTTTCCGTTGCTTTCAGTATATTGTAGATATTACAAAATTGAAAGGTAAAAAAAAAACTTATTGCAAAGTTACATCAGTTTCCTGAAGACAACATTTAATTTGTGGATGTTGATTGTTTAATAACGAGCTTCCTGATTGTCGTGAAATTCTTACACGACCTCTGAAATACTTCATGCAAGAACATACCAAATTTTCAGAATTCTATTATCATTTGCGATTTGGGACTCACCATCCTTAAAGTTTGTTTGGGTTACATAAATACATGACATTTTAAAAAAATGTATTCCGAAAGTCTATATTTCAAGTGTAACAACTTTTATATCAATATCTTTTATATAACAATGATAAACACTCCTACCAAGATCACCATACAAATAAGTAATACTATAAAATTCTGTTGTCCATCTATCCAAGCCGAGTACGCCTGAAAACGTCTAAACGTCTTCCTTCCCGTCCATATCTTTATATCTTGCATATGGGGGCGTGCACAACTTACGTAACGTCATTGGAGGGGCGTCGAGGTTTGCGTTACGTCACGATTTTAGAACTGCCAGAAATAGCAAAGTTTCTGCATGTTCAAGTTTTTTAAATTAAAACTCATCGTTCAGTATAAATGATGTGCAAGCTCTTATTATTTTGAGAAATATAATGAAGATGAGAAACCGTTATGTCGCCCGCGACTTGATACTTTAATGTAAGTATCAATATTTAGAGAATTTAGAAAATTTAACATTTTTTAAATACATTTTTGCAATCGCAGTGACAAAGGTTGAACGTAGCCGATTTTGTTACATTTTGATCATTACAATTTTTAAAGATTGCTTGAGTACGAAAAAGGGCGTTGAACACAAAACCAAACACAAAACCAAACCAAAACCAAAACAAAAAAAACAGCTACACATAACGATAGCTACATTTGTAGTATAGATATCGATGAATTGTTGACTTTTTATTCACAGATAACCTTTCATAAAGATATCGATGGGACAATGAAGAGAGTTTTTTCGTCCCCAAATCCGGATTAATTTTTTCTTAATTATAAAAATTGGTATAAAACTAGATGAATATATACTTCATAAAATGAGTATAAACCCGATCCGTTCGAAAATAGTTATTTCTTTGAAAGAAAAAAAAACGCAAATATTGATGACAAAGCGCCCGTTACGTAACGGAATAGGAGGGGGGGTCAAAAATTGGGAAAATTTTGCGTTACGTAATTTATGTACGTCCCCTACCTGAACCTTTCATGCCTGACATCAAACGCTTTCCGAATTTCTCCACGCGTTGATTCATGCGTCATCGCCAAAAGTACAAGAAGATAAAATGCGCCGATCTTGCGTCGAAAATGCCCAACAGGGGGTGCTATATCCTTCGTGCAAGAAACATGCGGATTCCCGAATGGCAGCATACGTATAATTGTATCGTCGAACAGATATTTGGATCGGTGTGCATAACCGCGGGTGTGCAACCGCGACCGTATATCCCGCGAAGTTTCAAGTTTGAGCAAACATGCACGCGATATCATGAGGGCAAATGTTGGTAGAAAGTTAGAGGTGGCTATAGGGGCAGCTCGCGGTTGTGCACGAAAGGGACCCCGGGCGGGCGAGTTGCCGCTCGCTCTGCGCGCCTCATCGAGACAATTCGATTGCCTTTTTTCAAATGTTTTTTTTTTACATATCGTGCCACAAAAATTGGCCGAGTTATTCGCGATCAAAGTTCAAGTCGCGAACAATGGCACGGTATATTTCACGCTCACGCGCGAAACGTGCGAGCCGAACGGAGCGCAGGTTTGAATCAACCTTCGGACGAAGAAATTTTTTTTTTTGGTAAAAAAATAATAAACACGGAGACTCCTTTTGCAAATCGATAATACGATTCGATAATTTTCATTTCTTATTTAATGTTTGACGAATGTTTGCTCGGCGTCGACCTTTGAGCACGAATATCTCGGCCAATTTTTATCGCACATCTGAGGGCGTAACGTAGCGTAGTCTTTTGAAGATATCGGTTATTGGTTTTCGTCGATTTATCAAAAGCCATGGCTTTTAACAATAAAAAATTATCACATTTCAAAGATAAAATTTAGGAAAAAGGTAAAAATAAAATTATAGTTGACTTTGTGATAAGTTTGTATGTAAAAACAAGTACAAGTATTATTTAGTTTTTGAAGAATTACATGAGGGGGCTAGTTATAAAGCAATGTGTCGTAACATTGGTTCGTGATGTAACGCTTTGAAGCAATATTTTTGCTTGTTGCAGCCCGAAGCCACGTCACATTTTCACACACCGTTTGTCGTTTTTCATCCAACCAAAGCCATCTAGGTTACATGAATTGCACTAAAAAGAGAACCATAGAAGGGTTTGTAGCCGTCATGTGACATTGATTTAAAAAAGGCTTAAATGCCAATGTGGAATTTTGTGAGGAATCAGATGGTTTATTACAGAACTGTCACACGCTGATATGAATGACGTTGAAGTTTGCATCGTTGGAAAGCAACGAAAATTATGCACCCCCCCCCCTCCAATTTCCTTTGGCAGATTTTAGCTACGAAAATCACGCAAGAATTTTTTCGAAACTTTATGGAGCAATTTATGATCTAAATTTGCAGAATATGACTGGATAATAATGAAAGTAAGCAATTTTGTTGCTTACTTTCGCATTTTCGCTTTTAAAGCATTTTCGTTGCATTCCAACGATGCAAACTTCAGCCCCGTTGATATGAAGGGTTAAGAGCGGTTTTCTCAAAATGATTTTTTCAAGTTCGGTGAGCACGACGTCTCAAACCCTCTGCACCGATCAACATAAAATTTCACAAGCTCCTTTTACATATCAAAAAGCAGAGCTCAGACGCGGGATTTTTTTTCGATGCACAGTTTTTTTATCAACGAAAATAAGGCGTTTTTTCACTGGAAATTGATATTTTTACTTTGGACTGATGTCATTTTTCCAAAACTCACTATTTTATTTAATCCTTTGTCCCAGCAGTAGATGATTTTATACAAAAACTGAATGCGTTTGATTTTTGTTGTTTCGGATGATTTGTTGCCGAGCAGTAGTGGTCACCGCGCAGGACGTTTTTCAAAGAGCGGTTTTCACAAACTATTGAAGTCTATCATATTTATCAGTATTTTCGCGATACCTTTAGGCGAGGATGTTTTTTTCTGATTTTATTTTATTTTTTTCAAGGGAAAAATTCATCCACCATTTTATGGCGTTAAAATTTGCATCGTTGGAGCGCAACGAAAAATCTGTTTTGCATTTTATTTTCCATATTTTTATTCCCACCACCGATGTTTAAAATTAATTTATCATGTACCTGATACGCTGGATAAATACTTTAAAAATGGTTGAAGGACTTTCGTAGGCGAAGTCTGCTAAAGGAAAATAAATTCGTTGCAGTCCAACGATGCAAACTTCAGCATAGTTGCCATTTTTGAGACTTAGGGAGACTTAGGGCTACTTTTGGCGGTTACATATTCTTTTCATTACATTTTTTTAACGGCGAAGTTATTGTGTAACACATGACTCTAAATGTTTTTGATAACTGAGAAAAAAAAGTTACTGTACAATGTCGCGATTTTTTTTTCGGAAAATTCAATTATTTCGTTCGAAAGCGTAACGTTTCATCGATTTTCAAAATTTTTCACTTTTTCTTGGTTCATCCTCTGCGTATAAGTGTTAATGAAAGAAAAGTCTTCGTTAGTTTTTTTTCCCTTCAACTCTACCGACGCTACGCGTCACGCTGTCTAACAAAATCCGCCAAAAAACACAACAGAACGGCCAAGAGTAGTAGCAGTAGCCAAGAGTAGCGGAAAAATCGTTCCTTTTTTTTTTTAATCATGAAAATCAGCATTTTTCTCGTCTGAGGGTATCTCCCCCCTTAAGGGGCCAGTCCACTTTGAAAATTTCAAAAAATCGATTTTTTTTACTGTTTTCGAAAGTACGTACATTCAGAAATTTTGAATTTTGTACGGTGCAGGAATTGCCGATTGAGTTTAGGTGAGATTTTTTTATAGTATAAGCTTCGAACGCGTTTTTCTCGCAACGACGTTTTCAAAATCTAGCTCCATCGTATCTCTAAAACTAATAAACCGATTCTCTTTAATTTTGAACCACAGATTGTAAATATGATTCGCCACAAGATGACCCTCGATGGTTTTAAAATTTTGACTTTTACCCTTTCTTGCGAAAAACTGCGAAAAAAACGCATTTTTTAAAACTTTTTTCGTTTTCCATCTGCCATTTTTTGGTAAAATTTTATATCCAATGGTCATTTTGTAGCTGATGTCATACTGAATCTAATGGACTTTGATTTTTTTGTTTCAGACAAGCCGTTGCCGAGTTGTGATGGAGCTACCTAGCCCACCTAGTTTTGAGGCGTTACGTTAAACTATAGTTTTTGCACTTAAAAATAAAGATAAATGGATAAAATTCTTTTTTAATGTATTTCAAGACGTTATTCATCAAGCCCAACAACTTTTATATTCATATCTTTTATGGAATCCATTTTAAGAAATCGCGAAAATAACCTTTTTTTCGTGGCTCCAAAGTGGACTGGCCCCTTAAAGAAGAAGTATTTTGCTCGCAATTGCACACCCTATATGCTCACCAAGGCAACCCTGATAGTGCTGAATCACCCCGTATGGATATACATGGCATGTATGCGTGAAACACGCGGAATCCACACACCTACATTATTGCTCCATATAACGCAAAATATGCCATGCATATTCAGAACACTGTAGTAATTGTTAGGTGCGCGGCATACATATATATACGGTACTCCCGTTTCGTGCATTCGAGCGATGCATTGTAACAAATGATATATGAATTTTGTATGCATTCAGAAACAGAAGGCAATAATGGGATGCCTAGCATTGCCATTGCTAATTAATTGAACTGGCACGAAATGATGAAAGTCCATCCCAACTCATTGACAAAACAAATGGCGGTATATTAATATTTGTATATACCATTCATAGGAATTAAATAATAATAATAATAATAATCACAATACTAACTCGACCGATCAATCGATTAATAATGACCCGTGCAATTCATCATCGAACGCGATCTACTTTCGTCGCTTTCCACTGGAAAATGCGAGATGGCGATTTCACGTTGAAACATGGTATTGAAGTTTGCACCGTTGGTAAGCAACAAAATTTTTATTTTTGCATTATCCATTTTTTATTTTATTATTTTATTTATATTTTTTATTACTATTATGAAAATATTTTTGAAGATCCTTCTTAGGATGGTGTTGAAGTTTGCAACGTGGAAACGCTATGATAGTTCTTTTCTACTTTTTTCCCCCATATTTTTATCATTATAGATCGATTTTTCGTAGATTTTTATTGTAAATCGCTGAACAAGTATATTAAAAAATGGTTGAAGGACTTTTGTAGGCAAAATTTACCAAAAGATATAAAAGAAATTCCGAAATATTAATTTTCGTTGCGTTCCAACGATGCAAACTTCAACCTCATTTCTTAGGAATGTATAACTTGAGGTGGTCATCCCATATGACAGGTCCAAAAAAACGAAAAAAATGTTTTGTCCAAATTGCAAAAAATGTGCGCGTGTTATATGGACCTGGCATAGCAGATTAATGGTGAGTCAACATTTTCTTCGTGTACATCGTACCTTAACTTTTAAAAGCGTTTTTTTCAAAACTGTATTTTTCAAATTCGCTTCCATGACATCTGAAAAACTGTTGAACGGATTTGACTCAATTTTTTATGGTATCGTCAGCACGTCTAGAGTTCTCATCCGACCTAGAATATTTCTGATATCTGCCATAGTTTTTCTACGAAAAAAAAATCGAAAAACAATGAAGAAACTTGGAACTTAACTTGTATAACCATGCCAAAAATTCAATTTTCAATATTCTTTCTTTACTGTAGTCCGGCGATAACCTCAGGTCTACAAATTAAAATGCCGTTTGATTTTTACAATTCCAGACGAGCGAAACCTTCGGAATCATGACAGCCGTCAAGCAACTTTTTTTTCTACATGAGTGTCTTCCGAACGGTGTAAAGTCGATTCAACTCGTTATTTTTGTTTGATAAAGTTCTAGGAGACTGGGAAAATGTTAATAAATATGCGGTAAAAATTCGAACATGGTATGCTTCAATAGTGCATTTAAAAAATCCCCAAAAAGGCGAAAAAAATAACTGTCACACGGGATGACCCCCTTAAAGCTGCAGAACAAGAGTTTAGATAGCCATCAAACCGAAGAAACGAAAAAATAGAAAAGTATTTTCGATACGTCCCAACGATACAAACTTAAACACCATGCGATATACTTATTATTGCCTATATATACGTATATTCTCCTGCTTCCTGTCTTTGCAGAGTTCCGATACCGTTCTTCTTGCGAATCAAATTTCACGTAAAAATAAATAATTATTGGGCAATATCCAACTCATAATATTGGTGAAAAATATTTATGAGCCGGGACATGATATTAATAGTTATCATTTTCGCAACTAAACATTAATCTGTTGCAATTTTATTAAAGAAAAAATAATCGATATAGACTTGGCAATAGTGGGCGTTTCTGCCAGTGGCACGGCTGACTATCGCTAAAGCGTCCTCGGCTTCAGGTTGTAATACGTTCAACGATCAACGTTTTGTAAAGAGTTTTTGATTCGACAAACTCGCAAAAACGTTAAAAATGTCGAGCGGACGAATAAATTCATTTGATTATAGAGTTCAAATGCTCTAATACTATGTTTCGCTTTCAACACCCGCCAATTTTGAAACACCTGCCATTGAACGCTCGACCGTAAGTGGCTCACTCGACAGAGCCATTTAACGCGGTGTTGCCACGTTTAACGTACACGTTTCGATTAGGCCTTAAGCCACAGTAACGGGTATAAAATCATGTGCGAATTTAACCATTTTTTTCGTATGAAAAAGTGATTCACTCATAAAATTAATTACACATCTATTTAGTATGAATATCAAGCTGTTAGAAAAAAAATATATATTTTTTTTTCGATGTACAAAACGGCCGACTACTCGAAACTTCTCGAAACAGCTTTATTCCAATTGGCGTAACAAATAACTTCAACAATTTTCAATCGATTTACTTCAAATTTAAAAGTTAGGTTCCTAATTGCATTTCGCAGAGAAGTATGTACGAAATTTCTGATTAATCGAAAACTTTTCATTTCATGAGCAGTTTATGAGCAGTTATAACGAAATTTTTCACTGAAAATTCATTTCTTAAGTTCAGATACCTATAACTTTTGAATAAAACAATATTTTTTTTATTCCGTACGTATTTCTCTAGGTATTCTGATGTATATTGACGAGAATGTTTGTTTTTTGTTCTAAGTAAAAAATTGTCGATGTTAAATGTTACACCGCGGAACGCCTAAAAACGATAACAAAAGAAAATATTAGTAGTCGACCATTGTGTACATCGAAAAAAATATATATACTAACAGCTTGATATTCATACTAATTAAATGTGTAATTAATTTTATGAGTGAATCACTTTTTCATACGAAAAAAAAATTGTTAAATTCGTCCATGAGTTTATACCCGTTACTGTGGCCTAAGGCCTTAATGTCCAAAAACAAACTGTTCGTGCTCAAAATTAATATCTTTTTCCGAGTATTGTTTATGAACGATGTAGAGAAACCGTTTAATTTTTTGACACGACATTTCCAACACTATAATCACGGTTTGCTCAGTTTTTCATTTTAATCAAAGTATTATCTTAACCCCGAAAGCCCTATAACTAGTGCCTAGGAGGTGCCAAGTGTCACCAAATGGGTGAAGGTTCAACTTAACACGAAGAAATCTCCGAAACTAAAAGCCTCTCAAAGGTGTCTCAAAATGACGTCACATTTTGATTTTCCAATAAAACGTATTATTTATTTGAAAAGTAAGAATATTTTTATTTTCATCTAAGGTACAAACATTATCCGTGAAACATAATATCCAATAAATGGCATAAACGGTGTGGACTTGGAAGACATATACTCTTCCACCAATATGGCGCAACCTGCCACACTGCGGCCGAAACAATGCAGTCATTGCAGACGACATTTCATGGTCGTATTGTCGCGCGTCGCGGCGATGTGGATTGGCCACCAAGATCGTGCTATTTGATGCCATTGAACTTCTCTGTTTGGGATTTTCTGAAAGGAAAAGTGTATGCCAATGATCCCCAGACCATTCCGGAAGTCAAGGAAACAATTGGACGCACCATTAATGAAATTAGTTCGCAATTATGGCAAAGTGTTGTTGAAAATTTCGCCAACAGAGTGAATACGTTTGCAAACGGGGACGAGGCGGCCATTTATCGGATATTGTGTTCCACATACAACCTCCATTCTTGTACCTTATGATAAAATGAAAATATTCGTACTTTTCGAATGAATAATATGTTTTATCAATAAATTAAAATGTCTAGTCATTTTAAGACACCCTATATGTTGTAAAACGAATAAATTTTTGGACAATTAATGCTCCCTCAATTAGTCTCTCGGTAATAAAAATGTTAATCGTCTACAAGCAATTTTTGTCTCCGAACTCCTCAAGTCGCATTTGCCGAAATATTCGCTTTCACCTCCGGACAAGTGCATATTTTTGTCTTAAGAGAGTTTCCTACTTCATTGGGCCCAAAAATGTTCGATTTTTCACTATTTTTTTACGCAAAAAATATTAAGCATAGAATGTTAAAATTTAGTACGTTTACTAAGCGATCTTTATTGAACATGCCAATGTTTTCTTAAGTTTGACAAGACATGGTACTGGAAGTACTTCGCTTTGCGAAAGTGCTCCTGCACGTCCTAAATGAGCAATCGTTATGAAAATTGGCAGGCACGTGTACAACAAACGTCCTCATTAGTTGAACTAGAATCATCAAAAAATATTCAAACGTTTTTGTTTTAACTTCCCCATCGACCACTCACTATTTTATATTTTTCAATATTTCTTTATTCTAGTTCGATCTCTACGCAATATTGTACAACGTAAAAATACGTTCGACTTTTTGGCTCCAGACCACTCGTTCAGGACTCAGGACTTTCGCAAGCGAAGAATGTCATCGACGGCGCACCGACATACCTCGCTCCTTTAAAAACCAACTTCACCAACTTCAAAAAACATTATCATGTTCAATAAAGACCGCTCAGTAAACATACCAAATTTCAACATTCTATATTTAATATTTTTCGCATAAAACATTGGTGAAAAATCGAACATTTTCCAGCCCGACAAAGTAGAAACCTCCCTTAATATTTTTTCCCTGAACTATAACGAAGACCGAGACTCGTCTTGGCAATCGACAATACGATTCAATAATTTTCGTTTATTCTTATTTTTTTCTCTCTCGTGAATTTCTAGTAATCTATTGCTCGAGTAATCTACTGAACAATGGCACAGTAGTTGCTACTGTGCCATTGTTTACTCAGCGTCGGACTTTGAACGCTCGGAATATCTGGGCCAATTTTTGTCGTACGGCGATAAAAAAAAAGCGTTTTGCTCTCAACGATAAGGACGTCGCCAACTAATGAGCCGGGAGGGATGGGGAAGGAAGGGTGGGGGAAATACGAATTATAGACATTTTAGACCCTCATATACATGCTTTCAAATATCTAGGGGGGGGGGCCTGCCCCCCTTGGCGACGCCCTTGCTCAACTACACACCCTGCATGCATATACACCAGAAAATATGTGCAGTAGGCTACCTGATTAAACGCCTCAATGGATTTTTATAGCCTGATGATCGATATCGATCGCGGCGTGACTGCGTCGGTTTACAATCGGTTTCAAATCCGATTGCGACAACGCCGGGCTCGCGAGAGTATTCCACCACCGGTGGCTATGATTTACGAAGCAAATTGTCGCGGTTAGAGATCGAAAGACTAGATCGATGCATATGTATGTGGTATTATACAAATGAACACACATATGCACACACACGCGCATATATATGTATATACATACAGGGTGGACCATTTAACGTGACCACCTAAAATATCTCCGTTGCCTTTAGAGTGACGAAAAAAATGTCACGAGGTAATTTGATTTTTTTCGAAGGGCTGCTGCAGTGGTGAAAAAATCATGTTTGCCAAGGTCATAGTTTTTGCGTTCTCAAGGTCATCAATTATTTTTCATTTGGGAACATGTTTCTTTTTATCAAGAACGGTGTAGCTGATATTCAGACGAATTCAACGACCTATGATATCGTGGCCTTTAAATGATTTTTCACCACTGCATCAGCCCTTCGAAATCAATTAAATTACCGCCCGGCACTTTTTTTCGTCACTCTAAAGGCAACGGAGATATTTCGTGTGATCACGTTAAATGGTCCACCCTGTATACACACAGAGTGTCCTCTCATGAATGGATGATCCTGCAACAGTCGATAGGTCGGATCATGTCCTACTATATGCTGGAATTTCAGTCCAGTAAAAGTCCCACGGTTTTCGAGATTTCGGGCTTTCTTATTTTTTTAAAAGAGTCATCAGCTTTTGGTTTTTCGCGTGCCATTTCCACAAATGATATGAATCGACAATAAGTAAGTAAGTTTTAAAAGTAATTGGCACGATATGCGTAGTACATTTTCTTTACACCGCAGGCTATCAAAGTCAGATGTTCGAATTGGTTTGTTTCAAAATTCTGTATAAGATTTTTTTTCATAAAGTTTCGTCAATATTTGAGCTTAAAACGATAACCTCTCTAGATAAAACAAATAACCAAGAGTATTTGTTCAAAAACCGGGTCAAAAAAGTTATCATTGTCGAAATGCCATGCGAAATACGAAAAGCAGATGATATTAATCTCGAAAACCGTGGGACTTTTACTCAACTGAAATTTCAGGATCTAGTAGGACATGATCTGACGTTTCGACAGTTGCAGGATTATCCATTCATAACAGGACACCTTTTATATATATATATATATATATATATATATATATATATATATATAGATATATATATATATATATACATATATGTATATATGCACACATAAAGAGCCCTCGGAATTTCAAGCATCATTAAACCGTAGCGACCCTTAAGAAAGGGAGGCTATTAAATGGCCACGTACTGTACAATACGTACGCAACGTAGCGCAACTCTCCAATGCATATATCTCCTACAACGAGACGCTTGCGTAACGTCTCATTTTCAAATGCCAGCAGCACGAGTTACATTCTAACCGTAGGATTGTAAGAGTTCTGAACGGTGTGTGGTTTCGCTATGTGTGCATACGCAGCTATATCGCAAAGGAGAGAACGAGGCGATGTGGAATATTTGAAAGGAAAAAAAGTGTCGTCTATTCTACAGGAGTGCACAGTTGAAGTTTGTGGAAAAAGAATATAGAGATATATATATATATATATATAGATTTAACTTTATTAATACATGGAATTTGATCATTATAGCATTACGTTTGATCATATCGGAATCTGACTTCATCAAGGCTTCATATACCGTTAAGGGGTCGGAAAACAAGGCTTTTTCGGATTTTTTAAAATGCCAATGAAGCAATCTAAATGAGGTTTGGAGATATTCATACAGATATTCGAAACTATTCATTTCGAATATCTGTAGGTACTCAAAATAATTTTTAATTAAAAAAAAATACAACTGGCGGACTAGTGGCCGGTAGAAAGAGAACACCTATTTTTTAGGCCGTTGACGGGCGGACTCGTTAGAGACGCATATGGACACCTAATAAGCGAGAGATAATTTTTTTTCGTAATCCACGTGAGTTTTGCCAGCGAATTCCACAAAATCATTACAGACTGACGATTTCTGCAAATTTGGCACCATGTTGAAAAAAGTCGGATTTTTTACTTAAAAAAACGGTCTTAATTAGTTTGATGAATGAAAACCGTAATTGTTAATCGATCATAAAAACCGTGTGTACTTCACTGGGAAATGTTTCTAAGAAGCTAAAGTGGAAATTTGAAATCACACGGTTGAAAATTGAAAGAGCTATGAGATCGCCCCATTTCGAAAACATATTCTCAAGAAAAAGACGTCTAAAGTTTTGAAACCATTTTTCTTTGGACCACATCACTCTTGTGATTATTTATACATATTTTAAGCCAATAAAAAAACCATACATTTTTTTCAAAAGTATATAAGGTCTTGATGAAATTGATTTTATCATTAATATATCGAATTCTGTTATCGTTAAATTTAACTGGCATTACGATTTGAATTTCATCATAATTCAATTAATTTTTACTATTGGTATATTGAGCTCGATTACTATTGGTATATTGAGCTCGATTAATAAACCAAGGGTGAGCATTGTGAAGCTCAACTTGTTTATTATTAAATTTCACTTCATTGACCAATTTAGTATCGCTGTTAGTTTTTATAGATTCTTATTGTTGAAATCCAATTCGACAATTAATGAAATTTCGTCGTTATTGAAGGCAGTTGAATACAGACGGATATTGATTTGATGTTTATCAGGATTTTATTTTATTTTATTATCGACACATTGACACATCCGACTGATAAACCAAATCTTATCATTATTAAATTCAATGTCATTATTTATTGAACTTACCATCACTAATCAGCTCAGTTTTGCCATTACTTAATTCAATATTATAATTATTGAAGTGAAATTTATCAATTAATTCCATTTTATCGTTGTTAGAGTCAGTTTAATGCCGCAAAAAAATTACTAAAATAATTATTCAAATAAATTCAACCGTGTTATCACTAAATTTGACTTGAATAATCATTCGAAATGTATCACGATTTATTTAGTTTTATTATTGGCACATTGACACTCGCTTGATAAACTGAATGTCATCATTATTAAGTTCAATGTTATTATTATTGAATTTAATATAATAATTATTAAAGTTAACCGTGTCAATTCATTTTATCATCGATATCCTTATCAAAGTTAAATCATATTCCAGTCAAATAATATTTAGTAGTACAAAAAATATTACTAAAACAATTACTTAAATAAATTCAACCGCATGATCACTTAATTTTACTTTATCAATAAACTCAATCCCAAATTAATTCCAAATTTGTTTCGTTCGAACATTACTATTATGAAATGTAACTTAAGCAATATATTCCGATGCTGAGAAGTCGAAAACGAAAGAATTGTCCCGAAAAAAATAAATAAATAAAAGACAAACGTAGACCGCGGTAAATCAAGATTCGCGAAAGCGAAGTAATAAATTATAGATACCCACGTATGACAGATTTGCGTGTGCTGTCGAATGAAAAAAATTATAGGGGTTGAAGAAGAAAAAGGGGGAGAAAGAAATGTCGATGGATCGACTGGAAAAGAGGACGACGTGTCGCGACGCAAACTTCGTATACGTTTCTCGAAAACTTGGCCGTGTGTCATTGGGTCGTGACTCAATTTCTAGAAAAATTCCGCGCATATTCGGGTATGCCCCCTGGATAGAGGGCGCCTCGTGGCGGAATGGGAAGGGCAGAACGAAAATTATATCCCCGCCTCGAGTGCTCGGTGAATCGATCGTTTTTTGTCAACGTGACTCAGGGGGTCTTTTTGCGCTAACAACCTTGCACGCTAGTACGGTTTCAATTCCGCTCGCGCCGAAATGATTCATCGTCTGGTATCAATTCCCGATAAAACGTTAAAAAAAAAGAAACGATATTCTCTTCGTAATCTTTCACGAACCTCCTGGATACCCGTGGATTCGTCAATTACGATATTGAAGTTTGCATCGTTGGAATGCAATCAAAATTCGTCTTTCTTAGTTTTCCAATTTTTGGCCAGATTTTCCCTACGAGCATCACTCTTTTTTTAATGTTTTACTTGCACAGCCCTTTCGGCTTTTTACAAGGCCACGTGATTTTCTTTTAATATCCTCATTATAGATCGACCAAACTCAGGAAAAAAGAGTTCGGATGACAACAGAAAGAGGGAAATAAAAAAATAAAAACCAAATTTTCGTTGCATCGCAACGATTTTTATTTATAACATCTATTTTAATCTAATTTCCATGTTTTTCGTGTGGTCAAGTTTTCATCGTTGGAATGCAATGAAAAGTTTTCTTAGTGCTTTTGTTTCCACATTTTCATTATCATCCATGATATTTTCTTAGCAATTTTTCTTATAAGGATCCTTATAAGAATGACGTTGAAGTTTGCAACGTTGGAATGCAACGAAAATTTGTTTTTTTTAAACGATTAAATCTTTTGACCGATTTAGGCCATGCAAATAGCTCAAACGGCTCCACATATTTTTTATTAGAAATTTACGGCTTCAATTTGCAAAAAAAAATGTTGGTTAATGAGAAAAATTAATAAATAGAAACAAAATTAAAAAATTAAAACTATCGTTGCTCTCCAACGATGCAAACTTCAATGTCATCCTGAAGAACGTTCGACGAATTTTCGTAGATGATATTGAAGTTTGCATATTTGGAACGCAACGAACGTTTAGTAGCCTGTACTAAATTAGGGCAAATTTGGGCTACGAGAATTACTTTTTTAGAATCCTTATCAGATATCTCTATCGTCAATTCACATAACAAGATTTTCGATGATAACGAAAATCAATCATTTTTAAGTAGTCTTTTTTATTCGAAGCGTCGTGATTGTCCTATTTTTTCCATTCAGAACGGAAAATTGCGCGAGTTTTCGAAATCTGTTATTATCTCCAGCTGTTATTATCAGATTCGTGTATCCGATTTTTCGTGTTCACCGTAAAGAATTGAAATGTTGGATAGTTTGGCCTCGAAATACAATATTTTGGAAAATCATAATTAATATATGTGCTCGAAAAATCATGTGTTTTTCACCTATCAAATTTTATTTTTACCAATCAAAAGTGGATATTTTCGTCATAATTGTATAACAGTTTCTATCACATAAAATTTATAATTACAATAGATTACAGATGATCTACAATATTATTTGACTTTTCACAAAAATGTTCTGCTCACTTAAGTTTGTTTGGCACTGTTCAATCGCACCCGGTGCAGAAATTCTCGTAGATATCCAATTGGATTCCCATAATTGTCCCTTTTATCCGATAGGGATCCGATGGGTCATGACATCGGTTCCCTACACTAAAACGTTATCCTCGTACATTGAATTCTAATCGGGATTCTCCATTGAAATCCAATGTACGAATGCAATTTCGATCCTAAAGGATTGCCACATTATCGAACAGAATCCGATCCATTTCCTGATGGATTCGATCGCATTCTGTACGTTGACTTTTGTAAACCAAATATACATAAAACAAGTGGATCGTAAAAAAAGTATAAATCATATATTTACAAAGTATGGATCGTTTAAAAGTATACCTTGAACATCGATTTAAATCACTCCACTGAAAATGTACTGTAATTATCGTTTGTTATTTATTTTACTGCACCTTGATACAATATCACCACACGCGGACACGCGCACGAAGCCTGCAGCTTACGTTTCGACACGCCGAGTTTTTTCTCGTGACTTTTCACATATTTTCGATTCGAACGTGGAAAGAATGCTCAAACAGCTTTTATCGGGGAACAGTGTCGAACCTAATTGGATCCCAATGAGGACCCCCTATGTGCAGTGTCCTTTACGAATCCCTATAGAAATGTGGGTGCATCTTGGGACCCCCCAACAAATTTGTGCACGGGATCGCGAAAGGATATTTTCTTGTGAGATCCAACAAATACCGGTTGAGAATTTCGAATAAAAATTCTCAAACAACGTCAATCAGGAAATAAAGCGGAATCCATTTAGATTCCAATGTGGACCTGCGACATGCGGCGTCTCTATTAAGGATGTTAATCCCCAAATCGCAAATGATAATAAAATTCTGAAAATTTAGTACGTTTTTGTATGAAGTATTTCAGAGGTCGTGTAAAAATTTCACGACAATTAGGAAGCTCGTTATTGAACAATTAACAATCACAAATTAAATGTCGTCTTATGGAAACTGATGTAACTTTGCAATAAGTTTTTTTGTTGACCTCTCAATTTTGTAATATATACAATATACTGAAAGCAACGGAAACAAAACGAAGTTTATTGATCAATTTTTTTTTAATTTCTTTTAAAAGTTGTTCTTAACGAAATGGTAATTTTTTAATAACGAGCTTCCTAATCGTCGTGAAATTTGAACACGACCTCTTAAATACTTCATCCAAAAACATACCAAATTTTCAGAATTTTCTTATCATTTTTTATTTCAGCCCCTAAAGAGGTTGAAGTAATAATGATAGAATTCTGAAAATTTGCTATGTTTTTACATGAAGTATTCAGGAGGTCGTGTAAAAGTTTCATGACGATTAAGAAGCTATTTATTGAACAAATAACATTAACATGTTTCGTAGGGACTCAATATCCTTAAGGAGGGAGATACCGGTAGGCGAGAAAAACATTTACTGATTTTCATGTTTTTTTTCCAATAGAAGATTTCTTCACAATTTTTGAAACTTAAAGTATTTTATAGAGTGTTTTGTTACTACTTTTAAAAATGGCAGAAGTATGGCACGGTTTTCTAAGCTGCGTTTTCAAAACTGGCGTGACGCATAGCTCAAAAACTAACTGATCGATTCTGATGAAATTTTGTATACATCGTTCTAAACTATTGGTCATGATCCTACATTTTTTTTAAATGCAAAAAAGAATTCTTGCATAGCAAATAGGAGCCATTTTTTTCGGAAAATTCGATCTTTTCGTTTCAAAGCGTATCATTTCATCGGTTTTCAATATTTCTCACTTTTTCTTTTCTCACTTTAATGAAAGAAAAATCTTCATTGGTTTTTTTCGTATTAAGGGGTCTTATCACTTGAGACGCTAAAAAGGCAATGTTTCGCCTTTCGCAGACTTCAGCTTGGCGAATTTTGCGTCGGGACTTGGGCCTACACCCGTACAAGATCCAACTCACCCAGGAGCTCAAAGTTAATGACCATTGACAACGCCGATTGTCCGCTGACTAGGCTTCGGAGCGTTTGGAAGGGGACCCCAATTTTGGCCGATAAATCATCTTTAGCGCGACGAGGCGCATTTTTTTGGACGAATGGGTATGTTAACAAGCAAAATTGCCGTATATGGGACGACGCCAATTCACACGAGGTTCACCAGGTGGCAACCCGAGTTGAAATTTAGACCCTCCTTTAAACCTCCTTTCGATCCCAATTGGTCATTCAATGGAGGTTCAAGAGGTTCAAATGGAAATCTCAAAAACATGTACATCAGAACCTACTGAACCTCCAAAAGTGGCAGAAATTGGACTTTTTCACTCAAAGGAGGTTTAGTAGGTTCATCTGAACCTCCTTTAAACCCTAGTGAGGGGTGGGGGGAAAAATGTCGAACGATCGATATACAGATGGGCCAAAATGTCGAATTCGAAAATGCCGAATGTTCGAATATAGATGGGTCAATCTTACTAGAGTCTGTAAAGTCGAAAATAACAATTACGAATATGAACATCTCGGAAGTTGATATATAGCGACAAACAAAAATCAGATTTAATAAAATAGCGAAAAACACAATATCGATGGACCTGTATGCATAACACCAAATAATTCGAGACGACAATTCTCCGAGTTAAAAAAATTGCGACGGTTCACAATGCAGAAAATCATTAAAGCGAACGGCCAAAAAGTCGAGTGGTTAAAATCGCGAAGGGTCAAAATGTAGAACGGCCCGGATGGCGATTCGAGCAATACGTTACTTGCGCTTCAGAGTGAAGCTGCGAGATGGCGCTGTCGGTCAGTCGGCTAAAATACCGTAAGGCAGTCATCCCACGTGACGGGCCCCACCACGTTCGTCATTTTGGCCGTTCGACCTTTCGGCGTTCGACATTTCGGGCCATCGACATTTTGCGTTTCGATTTATTGCTTTTCGCCATAGACGATATTACGCATATTAGGCACTCGCTATTTTCTGTTTCGGAAATATGGGTGTTCTACATTTTTCGATTCTGTATTTTTATGTTCCGAATTGCAGACGATCTGAATATTCGTTTGCGAATAAATTAGCTCTCCAATAAATAATGGTTCGATTTATAGTCATTCAATTTTTTTATCAGTCGACAGATCAAATTTCGAATAATTGAACCTTCGTTATTTTGAGAGTTCATAATTCTACCGTTTCGAAATCTTTGTCGTTCTACATTTGGTCATTCGACATTTTTACCCCCACCCCCTAGTGAGCCTGATTTAATGCTTACGCAAACCTAGAGACCCTCTTTTAAACCTCCTTTCGCCCTACTGACTCTCCTTTGACTCCTTTCACCGGTGGCTCGCAGAGCCTCCTAGCCCTTCTTTAAACCTCTTCTGACCCTACTAACCCTCCTTTAAGCCTACTTCAATATGCTGCCCTCCGCTCCCCCCTTCTCTCCCATCCGCAGTTCACCGATATTCCAAAGAAGGGATAATTATAATTAAAAAATATTTTCAGTTACACGAAATAATTTATAGTTGTGACAATGTATGTATATGTTTCGATATAATAAATCAATCTTATAATAAATAATCAAACAACATATTTTTAATTCACACATACAATTTATTTTTCAGATATAGCTTGACCCTACAGAACCTCCTTTGGATCCAATCTTTCATTTTCCTTCTGCTTTGGATTCAAAGGAGGTTCTGTAGGGTACAGATAGGACTTTAGGCCAAAACGAGGTTGTGTAGGTTCACGCAAGCCGAGCCCATAGGCCTAAAGGAGGCTCAGGAGGTTGAATAGAAGGTTCAGTAGGGCTAAAGGAGGGTCGCCAACGGTGCAAATTTCTCCATATAGGTTCAAGGGGAGTCAAAGGAGGGCGGCGGTCTGTGCGTTACAAAGGAAATAGGTTCTCGAGCATTCAAAGGAGGGTCTAAATTTCGACTCGGGAATGCATCCACAAAAAGTTACTGTTTCGTGCGGATTTTGGGCCGGCGGCGTCATTGGTCCGTACTTTTTTGAAAACGACGTTGGTGAGGCCGTCACCGTCAACGGCGAACGCTACAGAACGATGATAACCGATTTCTTTTGGCCCAAATTGAACGATATGGACGTATACGACATGTGGTTCCAGCAACGACGCTGAAGTTTGCATCGTTGGAATGCAACGAAAATTCTTTTCAATCTGTTGTTTCCATTATTGTCCGAAATCGTATTTTGCAAATTTGTTATAGATCGCTAAACAAGAATCCTCGAAAAAATTTTACGTGATTTTTGTCGCTCAAATTTGCTCAAGGAAATTTGGAAAATTGAAGGAAAATCTTTTTCGTTGCATTCCAACGATGCAAACTTCAGCACCATGTTCCAGCAGGACGGCGCTACGTGCCACACTGCGATGGACCATCCCAAACAAACGAACCCTTGAACGGAACGAGATGCAAATCCGCCGGAAATGATACACGTCGTTGGTAAATTGCAGGTAATTCACGGCGAGTGACGTGAAAGAAGACGACGTGAAAAAAAAAACCAAAAAGAAAAAAAAACACGAATGCAACTTTTATGCAGGGACTATTTACATAGTGTACGAAGCGGGTTTTACCGGTAGATTTATATACGTACATATGCGTCTGTGTACAACTATGAGGTACCCTCCAAACTCGCACGCTATAATTCGTTCGTTCTCCGCGCAACGCTCGCGCGTACTTATGTGCCTACCACGTATGAATAGGAGGGAGCGTACGAACGAGTTGAATATGCGTATGTTGCACGGGCGCGTGTGCAGCTGTCACGCTCAGGTGCACGGCCTAAAAGAGATCAGGGAGCGAAAGGGAAAGGAACAATAATAATGAACAAAAAAGCGAATAAAAAAGGGAACGAAAATGAACAAAAAAATACAAAAAGAAATAAAGGAGGGAGAGGGGAGGAGAGAGGCAAAAGAAACGTTGGCAGCCCACATTGAAGAGTGGGACTGGTACAATTGCGATGCCCTTCGCTCTCTCTGCTGGCCTCCGCTCTTTTCGATTACATAGTTCGCGATGTGGACACCCCGATAACTGCCTACCCCTCATACTTGATATCGAAAAACACCGACGATATCTTCCTAACGAGCAAAAAAAACTGATAATGAAAATTAAAAAACTGAAACTTGAACTAAAAACTATGACCTTGACCTTCGCATCGTCAGAATGCAATAAAAATTCTTTCAGACGTCTCATTTTCATTTTTGCCAAAAATCATATTTTGCAGATTTAGGTTATATAGATCGCTAAATAAAAATCCCAAAAGGTCCGTGATTTTGTAGTTTAAAACTGCCAAGGAAAATATCGGAAATTGAAAAAAAAATTGATAATTGATCATTTGCGTGGTTTTAAATTGAATTTGAATTGATAATTGATCATGGAAAAATGAGAATTTTCCTTGCATCCCAACGCTGTGAACTTCAACGTCGAACAAAATAAGGAAAATACAAAAAGAATAAGTGCGTATGTTTTCCATTCATTCTCGTGACGATGTTTTTCCATTTTTTCGGTAAATTGAATTTCCGTCTTGTAAAAAAAAACAAAAGAACTGTATCACGTTTAAAAGCAACATACGAATCCGACATTAAAATACAAACTGATCTCGACACACGCGCAGAGGCATATTTCTTTTTTTCCCCGTCGTCCCTTGAACTCGTTTGCCGGACAAACTGGTCTGCGTATAAAGAGAGAGAGAAAGAGAGCGAGGGGGAGAGAGAGAGAGAGAGAGAGAGAGAGAGAGAGAGAGTCGCAGAGGAAAAGGCAAAAAGAGAGGGAAAGACAGAGAGCACGATAAATGTTCATTTAGTACTCTGGCACCGAATTTTCCTAAGAGTAGCTTGCTCGCGAGAGCGACAGAGAGAGAGAGGGGGGTCTCTTTAGCAGGCGATTGTCCACCTCGAAACCTGCACAGATACTCGGTAGTGGATATAAAATGAGCCTCGAGAACTCGTACTACGAGACACACGCTCTTACAAATCCCCGCTTCCCCCCCCCCAGCCCGTACCCTGATGTCCCCCCCCCCCCCCCATCAGCGCCTTCACCTCCCTGCCAGGCTCTTTCCGGGGCACCTATACCTCCGGAGCACGCTTGGAAGCTGGCGCAAACCGGTTTTCTCGCACTCGAGTAAGAAACACACGGAGGGAGACACACCATATGGTTATAGTATACTCGTCCAGACGTTGCCCCAACTTTAACTCTACAACCGAGAGAATCGTGATATTCCCTACTGCAGAGTCTCCATTTTGTAACGAACTATGAATAAGTATGTGCTAAGTACTCGTAGAATAATAGCCATGATAGTAACGTTAGCAATTTATCAACAATGTGTCGTATATTATGAATAAAAAAGCTATACATTAATTGTCAATAAATAACAATTCGTTGATTGTAAATAACTAAAAATGCATTGATCATAAATAAATGACCATTCAGCTATTATGAAGAAATAACAATTAATACGAGTGAGTAACAATTAATTCATTATGAATAAATTACAATTTATGTATAATACGATCAGAAAATATTATTATAATGTGAATAATGTTTATCATTATTATTAATATTGAAAATAAAAAATCATAGTAATAATTATGAAGGAAGGAAAAGCAATAATAATGATCACCGTTAATATGTTTAACTATGATATTTGATTATTATTATTGTTATTGTTATTATTATTATTAACGAATCATAATAATAGTAATAACAATAACGCAAGCAAAAACAATAATAATAATCGGAGGTACTATTTCGAGATGTGTAAATAACAATAATAATAATCGGAGTTACTATTTCGAGATTTGTAAATAACAATAATAATAATACTGATATTATCAGTTCTAACATCTTTCATTTCAGCCGCAACGCACTAAATTCTTCAATTATCAGCTTTTTATCCGTACAAAAAAAATAGCCCGAATGCAAGAATATTGCCCTAACTGGGATAATTTTAATTTCACGGAAAGAATGAATAAAAAAAAGGATTTCCAAAAGAGAATAAAAATTCTTACGTTTAAGCAAACTATAACAGTCAACGATCATCGATACTTTTCTTTCGCTAACACGATACGAAAGAAATGTTCTGTGCCTCACTCCCTCCCTCGCGCCCTCTCTCTCTCTCTCTCTCTCTCTCTCTCTCACTCTCTCTCTCTCTCTCTCTCCCTCTCTGTTGCGTTCACATCTACTCCGCGTTACCTCAAGGGAGCTGTGGACGCCCCTTTTCCGATCGTTGACTATGAAATTCGCGCTTAAATCTCGTACAAGCGCACTTTAAGGGGGGAGATACCTTTAGGCGAAGAAAGAATTTGCTGGTGTTCATGATTTTTGTTCAAAAGGAAAGATTTCTCCAACATCCCTTAGACTTAGGGTATGTTTTATTAATACGTTTGGCTGTTATATGCTATTTTTTTCTTTTATTAATTTTTGAAAGTGGCGTAGGTATGGCACGGTCTTGTAAACTGCATTTTCGAAACTGGCGTGACGTATAGCTGAAAAAAACTAATCGATCGATTCTGACGAAATTCGGTATGAATCTACCTAGCCTTATTGCAAAATGTAGCCATTTTTTCTGAAACTTCAATCTTTTTGTTTCAGAGCGTACCATTTAATCGGTTTTCAACATTTCTCATTTTTTCTTGGTTCATATTCTGCGTACGAGTGATAATGAATGAAAAATATCCGTTGGTTTTTTTTCCGATCAATGGAGATCAATCAATCAACAGATCAATTTCAGATCGATTCAGATCAATCAATCAACAGACCAATTTTTTTATGGAGGGACAAGTAAGACCATTAATCAAGGATGTTATTAGTCATATCTTCAAGTGAACAAAATAAATGTCTATTAAAAAATTGGAAAAAACAATTAATTTCTATTAATTTACATTGGTATAGCTAGAGAAATACGTAGGGGATTTTGAAAAGGTTAATTTATGTGTAATTGGCAAGCATTTAAAGCCAAAACTTAATTATCGACGGAAAAAAAACGACAATCATTTGTTAATAAATAGTGTGATAATTAACTCACGGAAAATCCCGTACGTATTTCTCTTCGTACAAAACTTTTTACAGGTACCAAACTTTTTCCCCCTCATTCTAAATGGTTCAAAGCATCTCTAGAGCGAATTTGAAAAAAAAAAAATTTCAAAACTCTACATTGGTGTTACCCCTTAAGATAGAGGGCACGGATACGTCAATTTGCGCGCCATTTGCCCGAAAGTGATAGAACGGTTAAAAAAAAGTAGTAGGCCGTTTTTTGTAGTGGTCACCTTCGTTCGATACGTCCCGAGCCCTTGAACCGTGCACGACCGACGGCGATCAAATTGCCGCGCCCTCGCGTGGGAAAGTCCACGACAGCCCTTGAAGCACAACAAAGTCTGGGGCGTAGAGCAAGCTGCACATATCCGACTACTGTGATAATAAAGGAATCTTTTTCTTTCCCCACAAATCCACCGGTTACACGTATAATGGCATGATGGTTGCCCAAACCGTAATTACACCGAGCCGAGGGAAGAAGAATTTCTGGAACAACTTTGTTTCCCAACTTCGTAATTTACTATAGATAAAAAACGCGACCCCCCGTCGCCCGCCTGATTACACTTGCGCAAAAATGTGTAATTCGCGGCTGTATACTTTTTCGTAGCAACGCGATATTAATGACAAATGAGCGCCGAGCTAATGGGCGTCGGTTGAGAGAAAAATCGATAGACCAAATTTCAAATTTAATCAGATTAAGGAGGTTCGAGCATTAGCCACAATCCATGATTGAATTTACGAAAAAGATTAATTAGTGGTAATAAAAAATAATCTCGTGACATTAATATAAATAGGCAGAATTAAAAATGACTCAAAGTTTCATTCTGAGTTGTACAAAACATTCACTGACGCAGTTTTTTCATAATAAACATCGATAATGTTATACGGAGGTGATATCAAAAAGTTACAAGACTAGTTCTGCAACACGCCAACAGAGCTAGTCTCGAAACTTTTTGATACCCTCTCGTACTTTTTCCGGTTGGTAGTAAAACAAAAGTTTCTCTTATTTACGTAATAAAAATATAAAAATGCATAATTTTATCCATTAATTATATATTTTATGAAAAATTAGCATCTACGGAATAAATCCATACCTTGTAAGCATTTTTTGAGGTTCATTGAAAAATAACTTCATAATTTATTTTCCCTTTTCCTTTTTTTTTTAGTTTTTTTAGTTCCATAGTAAGTGTCGTTGGCTGTTTATAAGAATTTTTTTCTTTTTTTTTTACATTATTTGCAATTAGATTAATTCAGTGATATGTCAACGGTAGCAAAGCAAAAACGAACTAGTTCAAACTACCCTAATACATTTTATTATATGTGCGGAGAGTATGTTATTCAAAAATTTTTAAAAACGATTACAGATTTCGCGAAGTATTTTTTCTTCTTATTTCGGGATAAAAATAAAGGATCGAGATGAATTCGCAGAGAATCTTGGCTACTTCAGTGTAGCACGGAGACTCTTCCACCGAGAAATGAAAATCATTGAAGATAGGTATCAGGGAAGATGGGGGACATGTGTGTCCCCCATCTTCCCTGCTCCCTATCTATATGATATTTTTTATGGCTTATTACGATTGGAGTTTGATGGCTATCTGCCCCGACAAATCTCACTTAAAAAATCACAAAAAAAGAAGCCTACTCAATATAGAAATATTCGATAGGGCTTAAAATGTTCAATAAAGTTGGATTTGATAAAAAAAAAAGTGTATTTCCCCATTCTTACGTAAAATATCAATATTAAGCATTAAAATAGAGTCAGTACAAAGATATGATTTATAAAAAATATACAGCTGTGCAGCACCAAAGTTGCTGTGGAGCTGTGTAATCATTTTATAATGTCAATTCAATTGAAATACATTTTTTTTGTGTAATTTCATTTTGTGCATGTGTGAGGCCGCTCTGCCTGTGGGGGGACTTTTTTTTATCGAAAATTGAATACACAGGTGGCGTGAAGAGAATTCACATTATTGTGTGGCAAAACCGTCACCTGTTTACATAAGGTTACGTCTATAGAATCATTTGACATCAGCTAACATGATTAAATTTAAGGTAAATATTCGGAAGTGGAGCTCCTGCTAGCATCGGGCTAATTTTTGTTTGGGGTTGTTTGAGGTTGCTTAGGGTTCTTTGGGGTTCTTTGGGTATGTCCAAACCCTTGAAGAAATTTAGCCTGATTCTAGCAGGAGCTCCACTTCCGAATATTTACCAAATTTAATTTTGATCATTGGAATTTCTATTGTATTTAGTATTAGTAGTAGTAGCAGTAGTAGTGTAGTAGTATTTATTATTGCAGGTATACCACCTCAGAGTGTTTACACATAGAAGACCCTCCAACATACACGTTTCCCCTTACAAAATGTTCTCATTTCTAGCTTATATTCTATTATCGTTTTGTCTCTCATTTCGTCTCACACTCGCTTCCTCGTTTACTATTTTCCCATTTAGTTTCTCGAAGTGTTGTACATACATGGTTCAGTTACAAGCTCCTTTTTTTAGCACCGTCTGTAGCTTTCTATCGATTTGCTCTTCTTTAACCCCTATCCATTGTTCCAGATCTTCTACTATTTCATTTTTTATTTTTTCCTTGTCTTTCTCGCACGTACATACATGCACTAAGTTTTCTACTTCCTTTTTACAAACCCTGCATTTGTAGTCACCCTTATTTCCTTTCTTCCCCACATTCCCACATCTCAGTCTCGCCCAAGTTTCTTTTGTTTTTCCTGTTATATTCGCATCCTCCTAATACTTCTCTGTCCCTATGGTATACTATTGTGTTTGGCACTATTATTGATACTGCTACTAATAATATCATTGTTACTATACATTATTATTATTATTATCATAGATTTGAGGAAGATGTTAAAGGCAAATGCTCAACGATGGAATAATTTTTAAAAATTAAATAAATAAGTTCGAAAAATAAACGAAAATGCATTGAACAATACTCTTATTATTGCCACGAGGAAGATGTTAAAGGCAAACGCTATATACTGGAATGAATAGAAATGAATAAATGAATAAATTTGAAAGAAAAAAAATGATATTATTATTGGTACCGATAATGATAATAATAGAAATATTACAATGATTATTATCAGTATCAGTAATAATATTATTTTTCAACTTATTTTTTTTTTTAATTATTCGTTTTGTTTCAAATTCATTAATTCCAGAGTTAATATTATTATTGTTATTATTTCTTGTTTTTCTAATAGACTTTATCGCTCCAGCCAACGCACTTCGTCAGTTTGGTTATTTTTGTTATTGATACTGGTTTATTATTGATATCGATATCAATCATAGAAATAATAACAGCTATAATAATCATGATACCAATAATAATCGTGATCGTTGCTTTTTACGAGTCATTTATTAGTCTACAAATCCTCTTTTGTAAGCTTGGGTCGTAAGAGCGGAAAAAAAAGTCTCAGCGCGCATTGTCCCAATCGTGCCATCCGACAACTCGATTCGCTCTGTGTCAACATTGAGATCAAAACTCTAGATGACGAATCTCCACGGTACGAAGAAATGTTTGGATTAGAGACACTCGAAGGAAATAAAAACCAACGGAGTTCAACCGTAACGAGTGGATGCTTTTTTTTCTTTATTCAAATATCGCAATGACTGATTAATCGCTCTGTACGGTATTGTTAGTATTATGATTATTATTGTTGTTGTTGTTGGTTAGGCTCGATGTTATGTCACGATGAACGTGCGATTTGTTGTAATCTACTGGAGTTGTAAATTTCAGCGCATTTATGATACGGCAAATTTAAGTTGACAATTTTTTCTTTCTTTTTTGCGTGGGTTTATTTGTAACTACGATCTGTCCCGTATGGGGACATTACTAGTTTCGTTGTCACTTATCAGGTTGTTTTGCCCATTATAGATAGTGTCCAGTGACATTCTACGTGGCGTTTGTTAGGGATTTTCACAGTTCGGGAGGTCGAGAGGCTTAACGCGTTTGAGTCTTTTTATTTCGCCATGACGATCTGGTAGTCCACGAGCTAGTGTGTTGGGATGGTTCTGGAACCTCTCCACGTACCGTTTGATAAATGCTTGGATGTCTTTTTTTTTTATAAATGTCACTCGTAGATCGTTGTGTATCGTTTTATTTTTGACATACCAAAATGCATTAGCAGTTGTACTTACAAGGAACATCCCTCGGGTGGCACCCTTCGATTTTGTTGAAATTTGCATATGCTATAAAGCACCAAAACGTAAGCGATACGTATTTTTTTTTATCGGCGGAAAAACGGTTTTAAGGGGTGAAACGCACCCTCAAAAATGGGGATGTTTTTCGTTTTTAGTCGATAACGTTTTAACGGTACGAGATATAAAGAAATTTCAGACCGCAACAATGTCAATTTTTTTCGTGTACGTTACATTGGATATGAGAACGATAACGTTATCGAAGAAAAACGAAAAACACCTCTATTTTGGAGGGGTGGTTTCACCCCTTAAAACCGTTTTTCCGACGAAAAACAAAAAAATACGTATCGCTTACTTTTCGGCGCTTTATAACATATCCAAATTTCAACAAAATCGAAGGGTGTCACCTGAGGGTTGTTCCTTGTTAGAGCTTTAGATTGGAATCTCTGGACTATATCGACATTGGATTTGCTGGCCGTTCCCCAAAGTTGGATACCACAGCTCCACACTGAGTACCACTTTGCATAAGAGTATTTTGTTTTCCATGGATAATCGAGATTTTTTTCCAATCAGCCAATATAGTTTTTTGAGTTTTAAATCAAGCTCTTTTCTTTTCGTTTTTATATGTTTGTTCCAAGTTGACCAGTTGGCATCAAAATTAATCGACGACAACTCGTTTCGCGTAAATTTATAAGGATCCAAGACTTTAATGGTACACTTAAAACTAACGATGTTGAAGTTTGCATCGTTGGCGCGCAACGAAAATTCGTTTTTATCTTTTACCCCCTCATTTTCATTATCACCCAAAAAAGTTTCTTACGTATTTGGGCTGAAGATCATTAATAAGGATCCTGAAAAAAGTTTGAGTGATTTCGGAGGCCTGAATTATCGAAGAAAAAACAATTGGGCTACGGAACTTTCGTTGCGTTCCAACGTTGCAAATGTCAATATCATTGAAAATACGAAGTGATCCACGTATTTTCCCGACGCGAATGAGTTTTTGAAATTCTGGAGATCAGAAAGAAAGGGTATGCTTGATTGTACGATTCTTTGAGGATAGGCGATATTTTTATTTATACAATTTCGATACTTTACTTTTATATAGGTTTGGAAATGTTTGTGTGTCAAGTGTCTATCGGCTATCGTGCGTTTTAGTATTTTGTTTTGTTATATGCGCTTCAAACGAGCAGCATGTCATGCGACGCTCCACTCGATGTTCACTGATAGCGCCGTAATAATAATAATAATAATAATAATAATAATAATAATAATAATAATAATAATAATAATAATAATAATAATAATAATAATAATAATAATAATAATAATAATAATAATAATAATAATAATAATAATAATAATAATAATAATAATAATAATAATAATAATAATAATAATAATAATAATAATAATAATAATAATAATAATAATAATAATAACAACAACAACAACAACAACAATAATAACAATAATAATAATAATAATAATAATAATAATAATAATAATAACAATAATAACAATAATAACAATAATTTAATAAATAATAAATACAAATAATAAAATAATGGAAATTGAATATAAATAATAAAATAATGGAAATAAATAATAAATATGAATAATAAAATAATGGAAGTTTAGAAAAATAATAACAATTTAATGAAATAATAATAATTGATATAATTATTAATATAATTTAATCTAATTTAGATAATTTATGTAATAATTTATAAATTCTCGTTTTTAATTTTTAGTTTATTTCAATTAATTATATTAATCGACCATTTAGTTCAATCATCAATTTTTTTTCAAATTAGCATTATGTTGAATTTTTATTAGAAAAAAAATCTAGGTGGGGAAAAGTTGGTATTAGGCGGGCACGTAAAAGGAGCCTGTACGATAGAACTGAAAATAAATTTGAAAATTACTAATTTAAAGGCACGTGAAAGGACCCTGTACGATGGAACTGAAAATAAATTTCCAAAAAATATTTTTTTTTAAATTCGTTTTTCTAAGTTCCAACGTATGCCCCGCGGGATAAAAAAAAACTCACACTTTTTTATTATTTTATTTTTATTGTTTTTTTTTGTTCGTTGTTATTCATGCTATCTTCCATTTATTATTATAAATATTATCTTCTATTGATTGTTATTATTTTTGCTCTATTTATTATTACTATTACATTATTATTATTATTATTGTTGTTGTTGTTGTTGTTGTTGCTGCTGTTGTTATTATTATTATTCCCGATTCCAACATAACGTCGTTTTCCAAACTATCGTTTGCAGTTTTTTCTTCCTCGTAATATACGAGGGCAAAAATATAAAACGAACACACGACATAAGAGAACGAAAAAAGAAATCGTACAATTGAAAATGCTCGAACGTTGCACGAAAATTGCCTCGCAATTACCGCAACAATGGCGACGACGAGAGATTTTTGTTTCGTCGAAGTCGTACAAAGGAGTAAGCGAAAGAAGGTCATCGTGCGCTGATAGTGTCGAAAAGTGTCTGAAAGTCGATTGCTCGATTTAACATATCGGTAAAAACTCGAGCGCTACGGGGCCCCCGCTCGACTCCGGCGCATTCTCGATAACACGAGTTCGGCAGCGTGGCGAGCAAAAAGAAGCGCAATAATCGTGAGACCCACCGGAAAGAAAAGTGTTGCGGAAGCAGCGGGCTCGCTGGAAAATCCTAAAGCTTCTTTCTGTCTTTCGTCCTTGCGCTGCAAAACGCGGCGAAAGCCCCCGCGTGCGGCTGTGTCAGCGACGTCGCAGATGGAGCGCCAAGCGCCAACCGCGCGGCCAAAGTTGGTACTACGCGCGCGTCGAACTTGCGATCGTACAACGGGCGAGAAAAAAAGAACAAAACGACGAAGTAAAACTATAATATTCACCGGGTGAATGTCGGGAATACCCGCGACACTCTTCACAACTTGGCACACGGATGAGCAGCAGAGAGGGAAAAAACCAGCACAAACACCACGAGATCGAACGATTCGAAAAAAATGCGTGTACGACGGAGTGTGACGTCTCGAACGCCGAAAACCGGAAGTAAACTGAGGCGATGAAAAAAGAAAAAAACTTTCACACAAGTGCAATGGAACACTGCGAAAAAGTATGCACACACACACACGCGCACATATAGAGAGATTTATATACGTATCCAAGAAGCACCGGAATAAACACAACGCGAAAAAAATCACCCGGCAATTCGTCCACGAGGGTGTGCGTTCCCAGGGAGTAATCCACAACTTCCAACCTCCGTTTTATTTCATTGCTCCGTTGTGCGTTACACATTCACCATGTACTGATCCACCCGCGATGACACGTGAATTTTTTTGTTTTTTTTCTCGACTCTCCCGTTCGGTCTTTATTTTTTTTTTGCACCGCTCGTCGAAGAAGAACAGTGAACAGGGATTTTGAGAGTCGCGTGAGGAAGAGCGCGCGTTTGATTCGATGGGGAGGGAGGGTCGGGGAGGCGGGAAAAAACCACGCGTGCAACAACGCGGTTATATAGAGAAGAACGCGCGCGGCAGTCAAGTCGCAACTGTCGGACTGTTGGGAAGCGATGCCAACGCGAGGCGCGTCACGCGCTCTCTCTCGCTCTTTTCCCCCACCAACGCTGGTCGCTCACTCGCGCGCCCTCCGCCGATCACGCTCTTTCGCTCCCTCTCGCTCAACCGCACGGCCGGGCTACCCCCTCTCTCGCTCCCGCACGCTCCGTCTTTCTCCTTCCAATGCTCGCGCGTCGTCCATCTCGCTCCTCCGTCTTACCTGGCCCACTCGGTCAGTCCGAACGCTCGCCTCTTCTCGCGTACACTTCGTCGTCACGCTGCTGCACGTTACCGGTGCTTCCTTTCGTCTCCCTTTCGCACACCCTTCGTACCACAATGTGTTGTGTGTGTGTGTACGGACACACGCGATAGCGACGTATGCAAATCGTTCGGTGTGTACGTTGCGTTGCAGAAAAATTATAAAATAATCGATCAAAATAAATAGTCGATATATATTTTTTAATCGATTTAATGATAAAAAAATAATAAAATTAGTGGATATTTTCTCGTTGTTTGATGATAATATAATTAGCCGTAATACAAAAATTTTTAATTGAAAATTAATAATAACATTAGTAATTATAAATCAATAGAAGTAAACAACAACATTAATTATAAATAATTATAAAATTAAAGTAATGCTTTAATTTAGTAACAATAATCAACTTTTTTAATGATAATAGCTATAATAATAATAAAATAATAAAATCGTAAGTGTAATGAAATATTTTTTTAAAAGAGCAACTGTTGTGTTGTTTACCAACGGTACAAAGGCCGAAACAGAATTTTTTGGTATTTTTGTCTGCCTGTTCGTCTACTTGGGGCCCAAAAAACGAGTCGATTTTCAATATTTTTTCCTGACGAGAGTATTGGGATGACGGGGGCGGGATTTTACACATAATTAATACACAGTCTTGCCAAATATAAGTTTTTTTTGTATTGAAAAATATTGATAAACAATGAAGTTATTATTATCTAAACAAGGAGCCGCCGTTGCTGCAAGCCCAATCGGTGCAGGTAGTTCTGGCAACTATGGTCATCTGAAATGAACAGTAAACAAATCTACTTTTAGTACGATAATCAAACTTTCGTATGACCGTATAGTTTTGTCAAATTTTGAAATTTATAAAAATGCCAAGCTGTAGAAGAAAACCTCAATTTCCGATTAAAGAGGCAATTTAAATCATTGGTTCATAGAAAAATATTGAGATTCAAGCGACTTGTGCGCTGTGTTCGGAGGCGCCAAAAAAAAGTTCCTCCACTGCTGACATGATTTCAACCGATTGGGTAGCCGAAACCGAAAAAGGAAAAAATGACGTTAAACTGGAAGGTATTTCCTGTACAATGACGTAGGATTTTCGAATAATATCAAAATCTAACAAAATGGCGTAGCTATGAAAAAAGTCGGTTTTCTTGCCTTGAGAAAAACGCATTTAAAGATTTAACGGTGGCATTTTATACTTACAAGCGGTTGCTCTTTAGAAGGCTGCCATTCGGGGAGTATAAGAGATACGGCCTTGAAATTTTTACATGATGTTCTTGAAAGTATAAACTGTCGAAAAAAGCAAAAAAAATCGAGTTTTTAAACATGTCACACTGGTATAACCCCTTAATTCTATCGTTGTAATCATAAGTTTATCATCAATCTACAATTCCCACACCATATGTTGGACCCTCCTCTCCAATTCGGGTTATCTCTAAAGACTATCGTTTTTGACATTTTCGCAGTAGCCCAACCCCTTAACGTCTTACACCTAGGTCGTGGCCGAAAAAAAGAGGAATTTTCGTGAATTTATTCTGGGAAAACGTGTGTAGGTTTACAAATTTGTTTACACCAAAGAGTATGGTTTTAAGTGACTTTTACAATTTTTGCATTTAAAAATGTACTGACCACTGATGCTCGGAAACAAATCATCCGAAATAAAACAATCGGATATAATAAAATAGATTTTTTTTTAAATTACCGCTTTCCAAAGTGAAAGTATATCGATGTTCGGTGAAAAATCGTCCTATTTTCGTTAATAAAAAAACTATGCATAGAAAAAAAAATTCATTCGTTCATAAGCACTGCTTTTTTATATGTCAAAAAATCTTGTAAAATGTCAAGTCGATCGATGCAGTGATTTTTTAGATATCGTGGTCACCGATTTTGAAAAAGTCATTTTGAGAAGAAAAAAACCCGTGTAAAGTTCGCCGGTTTGCGGAACCTAACTATAACCGCCCATAACTCCCTCAATTTTAACTTTTCGTTGACACACTTAAATTTGACGACGATTTTGACACACTGGAACAATTTGACCCGGATAGTACTTCATCCACCTGCCATTAACAACCCTTCGGTTGGTTTTTCTTTTTTTTTAATTCGGGGATACACTTTACACACCTCTCGATATGTCTGCATAATTGAAATTTGATAGGTATAAAATTGAATTTTTGTAAAAAAACATTTGAAAAGTTCCATTTTTGAGAAAATATGCATTTTTTTTTTTATTCTTCCGAGTCATAATGACTCGGAAGTGTGTCAACGTAGGGTTAAAGGGATAGACTTGAAACATTCAGAGAATATCTTTCAAATGTCATATTTTAATCATTCGTCGAAAACGAAAAATCGATATTTTCTAAAATTTCGACTATAGCTGTAAGTCCGGTTTAGCCTCGAGTATGTGTAACCTCGTTTTAAGCGGAATATACATTTAGACGGGGAAAAAATAGGCAATTTTGAAGAATTTTCTAAACTACCTAAGAAATAATTATTCTACATTTTTTAAACTTTAAGAGTACACGGAAAAAACAAGGGCCTCGAAGTTTAGAATTAATACTATGCTTCTAAAAAAATATCATTAAATATCAAAAAGTATTGAATGGAAGATAAAAATTGTAATTATGGTATAGTAATACTGAAGAAATTTAAATTTTAACCTACGATATAGCACGTAAACTGATACAAATAATACATTTTATTCGGAATATTGTGATTTTTTGTAGTATTCAAAAAATATTTTGCCCACGTGATTGGAACAATTAGTTTCCAATAGTCTACAAAAAGTACGGTATAAAGAGTCACATTTTACTAATAACTTCGTAATATTTTTCGCTATACGCCGAAGATTTATGCTATGCGTATAGTGAAATCTATACATACACGAAGATTCATGATATACGTATAGTAAAATTCATATGAAAATATAGCGTGTAATAAAGGTTGGTATTTTACAAAGCACACATTATTTTTACTATACAGCATATAGGACTCGCGCCTATGCGAGAATAGTTTCAAATGTAATATGCACGCATCATTTTTACCATACGCTGTGACAATCATTTTTACACTTCTATAACAACAAGTCCTAGAATTCCGAACTGGCAGTAAACTGCTATACTTTTCTAGCACTGAATATTATAATTCTGGCAACCAGTGTTAGAATTTGAGACCGTGTTTTTCTTCGTGTACAAAAAAGAGCCTTAAAGATAGAAAAAAAAATGTCCAAACTGTCGGCAGTTTGTAAAAAAAAAACGGCTACGCATAACGATAGCTACATTTGTATAGATATCAATAAGTTGTTGACTTTTTATTTACAGATAACCTTTCATAAAGATATCGATGGGACAATGAAGAGTATTTTTTTGCGTCGCCAAATCAAGGTTAATTCGAGAGAAAAAAAATCATAAAAAGTGATATACAACTAGATGAATATATACTTCATAAAATGAGTATAAACCCGATCCTTTTATAATTAGTTATTTCTTTTTTTTTAACGCAATTATTGACGACAAAGCACCCGTTACGTAACGGAACAGGGGGGGGGTCAAAAATTAGGAAATTTTGTGTCACGTAATTTATGTACGCCCCCTAGGTTTGCACTATGCAATAGAAAAAGATCGTTTCGCGCAAGATTGGGCGGCTTCACGTGGAACCATCCAACGCGACCTTTTTGACGTCAAAGCAGGGACAGTCAAACCCATTCACAATGAAACACGGTGCCGACGCATGTACTCCCTGACGATTTGCAACTAAAGCGAGGCATGGCGCAAAATAGATTGCCTCTTGAGCATCGCTTCGACCCCGTGCCTCGTCGTTGCGATACTTCAGCATCGCCCCGCAATGTCCACTGCCTCCAACTTGTTCTCTCATTTCCGTCTCTCGCTGCTCTCAGTCGACCCCCGCGGGCGTCTCCGTCCCACCCTCGACGTCCTCGAGGAACGTCCCGACCTTCCGGACGGACAATCCTGAGCTATCCACATGCGAATATAGCAGCCAATCACGGCGGTCCGATCGAGAACGATCGCGGACCTCGCCAGGATTATTGACCCACTTGACGACACGGGACACTTTTCGCCGGAATTGATTCTCTACTCGTGCCGAGATTGCGTCTCGCGCAATCGAGCCGCACAAAAACGCCTCGCTTGCCAAGTCTACCTCACGCATAAATACTTCCAAGTGGGTCGACACAGTCGTCAACGGACAATCTCCGTATACCTACTCGTTTTTTTTATCGAATTTTTATTCCTCGAATATCCGAATACGGAAAGGCTCGAAAATTTCCTCATGACGTTGAAGTTTGGATCATTGGGTTGCAACGAAAATGATTTTTTTTCTGTTTCTCAAATTTCCTCTGGCAGACTTGAACTACGAAAATTACGCGAATGTTTTTTAAGGAGGTACGATCACTTCCACGGGGTCAAAAAAGAGTCTGAATTTATTTTATCCGCAACTGCTCTGATTGATGTTTACTTATGTTGATTATTTGTATTATCGATTACGGTGTGCCAAATGTTGTGGTAAATGATGAATTTGTTGCACGCGAACAAATGAAAACTGAAAAATTCGATTGTCAACGACTCGGTGGTAATCTTCGTAATAATAATATCAACATATCCACCATAAAAAACGGACTAAAAAGATAAGAACAAAAATCAGCCGGAAATCTATTAGAATAGGCTTGAATTACCTCAGCGGAATTAACACGATAGGCAGAATATAATTATACATATTATTGATACGTGATAAATGATAAAACTCCATAAATTGTTGTTTGCATATTTTGTGGCGGCTTCTATTCAAATTAATTTCAAAACAAAGCTGGGTTATGTTCGCCAAACGCATCAGCCATGTGCAGTGATCGGGAAAAACCATGATCACTGCACTTCCGGTTGACCGTCTCCATAAGACGACGTGCTTCGGTAACTCAAAGTGCTCGACTTTGCAGTTTTATTGCGAAAAAACTAAACGATCAAAATAGCTCAAATTTTGGCAATAGGCGCATAAAATATTCGTCAAAATCATATAAAAATTTCAAATTCGAAAGTTGGATTCCGTCGTAATGATCGTACCTTCTTAAGATTCTCGTTGAACGATTTACAACAAATCTGCATAATATTATTTTGCATAATAATGAAAATAAAAAATTGAAAAGACAAAGCTGAGAATAGTTTCCTCCGCGTTTGCTGAATTCTACGCCAATTTTATTTACTTTTTCCCCGCTTCGATGTGGAAAAGTGCGTTCCATTTCGTGCATCGAGATTCAGTTGTCAGGGTGACGAACACGCGTCTTCGTAGCGGGATGAAAGGCGTGGTACGGACCAACCGTGGGAAATTGCAGCATCGGAAATTCGTCTCTGTGGGATTCACCCTTTTCTTTTCGTTTTATCTCGAAACTTTTATGAAACGGTCTCAGTTGTAGGTCAAAATCTATACGTCCGATTCAATTCAAATTTGTACGGAGCATAGCTTAGACATTTTCCATCGTATGACCCGGCGATTTTTTTCTACGTCGATCCATTCGTTGATAAGAAGTAATGAAAGTTATTTTTTCAGTCGAAAGTCGAACTTTTTTATGCTGCAGCTTGGCATTTTCGTAATTTTCAAAATTTCAAGGAAGTGTAGGGTAATGTTGGTAAAGAGTGAGCACTTTGTAGACTTTTATTTCTAGAAGAATCAATTTTGTTAGTACACTTTGTACTTCTTATTTAAATTTAGCTTTGGTCATCTAGAAACATTATTTCAAATATAAATGTTAAGTAACAATTTCGAAAAATATTTGAAACAGGCTTCAAACACCATCAAAATTTCGAAAAGATCGATGCAGCAATTTTTGAAATATTTTGTTCAATGACTTTGAAAACGTACTGGCGAAAAAAAAGAGTTTAAAGTTTCGAACAACGTTTCGAGCGTTCTGACCAGCGTCAAGATAACAGCCTATTAATCGATCTATTTTGATCCGATCTCCTTGGAATTTTCAGGGAGCATTTATCATATTATATACTGCCAAAATATATTGTTTTAGAGAAAAGTGATTTTTCGACTTCAACAACTAGGCATACGTCCTCAAATAAAAATAACTTCATTGTTTATCAATATTATTCAATATAAAAAAAACTATCTGTAAAAATTAATAAAAATTATCTGTAAAAACCCGACCTCGTCGTCCCAATATTCTCGGCAGAAAAAAATTGGAAAAGCGAAGATGGACCCCAGCTCAGACAGACCGGTTGAAAATTCAGGACCGACCTAAGAACATTCTGATTTGCTGATACTTGACATTACACAGAAATTTCCAGTCCAGAATATCCTTCACTCGTACATATATCGAATGGGTCACTGAAACTCGAAAATCCCTTTAAATATCGATTTTAGCGAAAAAAAAGTTAAAGCATAACATTGGAAGGTCTCATCAAGATCCACATTTCCGTAATCTCAGCTTTTTTTCAAGCATTTTCCCCGATTTCAAGGTCAACTCTACTTTTTCCATTCAGAGGTGTCCTTTCATTTCAAAGCTGAGGGTCTTAAGGGGGAGATACGTTTAGGCGAGGAAAAAATCGATGATTTTCATTATTTTTTTTTAAAGAAAAGTTCTTCACTATTTTTAATGCTCAGGGTATGTTTTATTCCTTCTTTTGGCTGTCATGTGGTATTTTTTACCACGTTTTGAATAACTCGCGTTCATAAAGAGAAAAAATAAATGTATACTAATAGTGCCCCACGTGTTTCGTTTAGAATCTTGCAAGTATTTTCATATCTATCAAAAATACACAATAACAAATTTTCAGGACAATCTGTATGAGGTTATAAATCTGTACGGGGCTAGGGAAACTAATTTTATACTCTTGAGTCCTTTTCAAAAACGTGGTTTAAAAAAATGAAATTATTCAAATAATTTTATTGATCTTTAAAAATGGCGACGGTATGGCGGGGTCTTCTGAACGGGTTGCGGCGGATGTAGACAGACGGCGTGACACGTAGCGTCGGCTGGATTAATCTCGAGAAAAAACACACGAAGATTTTTTTTCATTAACACTCATAAGCAAAAAATGAACTAAGAAAAAGGGAGGAATGTTGAAAATCTCCAAAATGCTACGCTTTGAAAGAAAAAGTTTAAATTTCCCGAAAAGAGTGACTACATTCGCAATAAAAAAAATACCTTTTTTATTCGTTTTCAAAAACATTTGGGATCATAGACTATAAGGTTAGAAAGATTGATGCCAAATTTCATCAGAATCTGTCGATTAGACCGTGTCATACCTCCAACACTTTAAAAGATTAATAATTTCAAAAATACCACGTAACAGTCAAAAGTAGTAATAAAACATAGTTACCCTAAGTCTCAAAAAAGGTAAACAAATCGTTCCTTTAAAAAAAAAAACATTAAAATCAGCAAATTTTTTCCTCGCCTAAAGGTGTCTCCCCCCTTAACGATCCTAGTGACTAACCAGGCACACGCATACACAAACACACATGCATACTGGATCGAGTCTTCTCTCACGTGAGTACCAAGACGACGTCCGGCCGTTTCCCTTACCTGCCCCCTGCTCCGCTCTTCTTCTACCCGCACCGGAGTTCCCGAGCGAAACCAATTACGTAGACAGCCGCGAGCACGAGACGGATTGATCGGATGCCAAATTACGGACGTAGTTTAACGCCGGGAACATCGCCAGACCCTCCGGCTGGTCACGTGACCCTGTCGTATGTACTCCAAGAGACATTACGAAGACACACACACGCGCGCGCGCGCGCTCGCGAATCTCTGCGAGATATGCGTCAAGCAGACTTCGTGTGCAGTGCGCGCGCGTTCATGCCCCAAATTAAGAAATCTTCATGTCGAACGCAAAACTTCGACTTTTGTTCCACACAGAGAGAATTTTTAAGTAATTTTTACTGTGAAGTCACAGTAACTCGGTGACAAATGTGCAATTCTTCAGGTTTTTAGGAAATAAATTATAAATTTTCATGGAAATGAATCAAAATTTACTTTTGCGTAACAGAAATTTAAAATATTTTCCAGAATTTTTACTGAAATTAATAGTAAAATTTCATGAAACGTAAAGATTACGACAATAAGTTAAAAAAGTGCTAATATAAATGAAATTTTTCAGTGGAACATTGAGAAATTTGCGTGTTTTCCATAAAAATTTAAAAAAGGAAGCCGAAATTTTTTTCGCGTCGACCGGAATTTTACGTTCTTTATAGTAAAATCAGTTAGGGCTAGGTCGCCTGACCGTACGCGTGAGCTCTGTGTGTGAGCGTGCGTATACGTGAACGCAAGCTGTGAGAGTGCCTTGTGCATGACGCAGTATGACGAGCACGAACGACGCCGACCCGCGTTGCTTAGCATCAGCGGTACCGCGCATGCGCATTATAGTACGAAACATGGGCCAAGAAAGCCTCGCGGTCTCGTGCAGTCTAACGTGTTCTACGCAGTTCTACACAAGAAAACAAAGAAACGTGAAAAGAAACTTCGATAAAGGACGTCTACAATGGTACGGAAAGATGATATGCTAAAATAAGTAGCAATCAAGAACACAAATGTTCAGAAATACAGTATATAGAGTATTTATTTAATCATAGGGAATTAATTTTTCGCTAGGGATTTTAGAAATTTCAAGTTTGTCCAGCTTATTTTTACTGTAGAAACTTGGATTTTTTGAGGCAGCCCATTGTTAAAATTCTACATGAGAATGTGTCAGAATTTTTACTGAAAGAAATGTAAAAAATTATGCTACTTGCTTAAATTTTTACATGAATGAAAGCAAAATATTAAAAGCTAGTGTCAATTTTTGACTATGTGCACATTTGTCACCGGTTTCAAATTTTTAATTTAATTTTTACGGAGATTTCACCATAAAAAATACTTAAAAATTCTCCCCGTGCACCAACCATCTTGGAGTTTGCATCGTTGAAACACAATGATAATGAATTCATTATTAATTCATTCAAAAAAATTCGTGCCCAACTGAGGCTATGAAAAGCACTGGACTACTTTTACCAGATGTAGAAGTATGAAACCGGAATTTCCCTATAGATAGTGCTAGCCATCAGTTTGGGGACCGTAAGACCGCTTTTGCAGCGTCGTCAACTCCCTCTAACAGCTGACGAAGATTTTCAACACACAGCAACCCAAGTTCCCTACACCGGTATATTTTTCTATAACCTTAAACATGTCGAGTTTTATGCCTACGAACTACGACTTGCAGACGGCATTGGTTTTCTGTTATCATTTGAAGAAAACTGCTGCAGTATCGCATCGAATGCTTGTCGAAGCTTACGGTGAACATGCTCTTGGTAAAACACAGTGTTTCGAGTGGTTCGAAAAACTGAAAAGTGGTTATTTTGACGTGAGAAGGGAAGAGCGTGGGAAACCACCGAAAAAGTTATCAGGCAACGAATTGCAAGCTTTATTGGATGAAGATGATACTCAAAGTCAACAAGAACTCGCGGATCAATTGAGTGTGACGCAGAAAGCCTTCTCCATTCGTTTTTATCATTTTCAAACGACAGACGTGTAATTGTTAAAAAAAAATCCGGTTTCATGCTTCTACACCTAGTACGTATTGTCATTGACGATTCATGATGAAAATGAAAAAATTAAGTCTTTTTATAATAATAAAGATAGAGGGATGAAAACAGAAGAAAAATTTGTTGCATTCCAACGTCATCGCCAACAAACGTTTCTCTTACGCAGACTAGTACGTCGCGAGCCCGTGGGACGAAAGGAGATCCTCGAGGGATGGAAAATATGTATGTGTGTGTACATACATGTGTATGTACGCGCGCGCGCACACACACACACATAGCGGGTGCCCCATTTCACTCTCACGCCTTTTTTATCTCGAAAAATACTGCTCTGACACGTATTGAGTTTGATAAAACGTTTAGGGTTCAAAAGAGGGCGTTAAAAAAATTATTTTTGGTTCTCAATTTTAAATGGCGACGTTCAGATGGCTGACATGTTTTTTTTTAAATGGGATCGTGAATTTCGTTTTCACCAAAAAAATTGTCAAGTCAAAATTAACAACTTTTGTAGAAAATTCTTTTTAATAACGTTCATAATTTTTAGGTTAGAATGCCATTTTTTACTACTCTAGTGCCACCAGAAGGTACGACGAGGAGGTAAAGTCTTCAACATGCCTAGCGCAAGTGTGCGTGTGTGGGTGTGAGTGTTTTATGGATTTATTGGCGTTTGTATGCGTCTGTTCGATGGCCCAAAAAAGGATTACGTCTCTGCGGCTCGTTACTTGCATTATCAAACAAACCCAAACAAGGATTAGGTCACTGCGGCTCGTCACTTCCGTTATCAAACAAACCCAAGTGTAAGTATACGTGAAAGTTTCATTGGATTTGCTTGACGTATCGAACAAACCCAAACAAACCCAAACAAACCCACACCCACATACGCATGTACACTTAGACTAGGGATGTTGATGACTACCTCCGCGTGGTACATTCTGGATAGCGCTGAAATAGTATAAAATGGTATTCTAACCTAAAAATTATGAACGTTAGCGAAGAACTTTTCCTACAAAAGTTGTTAGTTTTGGCCTGACAAATTATTTAGTGAACAAGGCCCATAACCTCATTTTTTTTAACATGTCGGCCATCTTAACGTCGCCATTTTGAATTTTAGACCAAAACAGATTTTTTTTAACATTCCCCTTTTGAACCCTAAAAGTTTTATTATACTCAACCCTTGATCGGAGCAGTATTTTTCGAGATAAATCAGGTGTAAGATTAAAGTGAGACACCTGTTATATTTATGCCCCGCGAATAAATCGATAGCCGAAGTTTGCGAGCGCCGGTATTCCTCTCGCTCGCAAAATCTTTCGAAAGATCCTCAATAAAATTGTTCGCCTGTCTTACCGTAGAAGGATTAGCTTCGGGGCTTCGGGTTAACTTCGAAGTGTAGTACATGGCGAATTTGATATTTTCGACGTTCTACGCGCTTCTCTACATTGAGAAAATGCATTCCATGTGGAGAAACGTAACGAAACATATTTCATTATTTTGTTGGCTTCGTCGGTTGCGCGTTCGTTGCAACTCTGCTTTCTTATTTTTTTTCTGAATTATTTTGAAACCACTTTTCGTACCAGCACTGCGAAAAATACGACTTCTTTTATGGATTAAAGGAAGACGACTATCAATAATAACAAACATAATAAATCCATAAAAAGACGCCTATTTTTCGGACTACTTGCGCAAGAAGTCGTTTAAAAATCATCCAGAAATGTTATATAATGAGGTATTCCACGTGAATCCGGCGGACTTTTTCTCCCACCCCCGCCAATACGATTAATTTTTTGTCTATCTGATTCCAGTGACTCTAAAAGAAACCCTGATTTTTTTTTACATTTTTCAAAACAACCTTTAGTCAAAACAATGTTTTTTTTTTCGAGAAAAACGCCCCGATTTAAGGGGCTATACCAGTGTGACGCTGAAAATTTGGGGGATTTTCGGGAATTTTTTGGAAGAATAGTACTCAACTAAATATTTCGAAAAATGAAGAATATATTTGGCTATATTTGACCTATATGACATCATTTTTTCATAGAAAAATATTGAGATCCAAGCAACTTTGCGCTGCCTTTAGAGGCGCCGAAAAAAAAAGTTCCTCCACTGCTGACATGATTCCGGCCGCTTGAGTATCTGAAATCGAAAAAGGAAAAAATGTTGTTAAACTGGAAGGTATTTCCTGTAAAATGACGTAGGATTTTCGAAAAAGATCAAAATCTAACAAAATGGCGTAGTTATGACAAAAGTCCGTTTTCTTGCCTATCAAATGGTCGTTTTTTTCAATGCCAAATCGTCAATTTTTATGCAACCAACAATATCCTACATCATTGTAGAGTAAATATATTCAAGAGTACTCGGTTAAAATTTCAAGTCAATCGGATAATTGCTCTTTGAGTTACAATGTCAGCAAATTCGATAAATCTAATTTCGAGAAAAACGCGTTTAAAGCTTCAACTATCGATTTTATACCTACGAACGGTTGCTCTTTAGAAGCCTACCATTCGGGGAGTATTAGAGATACGGCCATGACATTTTTACAGGATATTCTTAAAAGTATAAACTGTCGAAAAACACAAAAAAATCGATTTTTCGAAAGTGTCACACTGGTATAGCCCCTTAAAAATCAGAAACAAATCCGAAAAATGCATGATTAAATGTAAAAAGCTTCAAGCTATCACCCGTAGTGGAAGTATCATTTTTTCTATGCTGAAGACGACTTCTTTTGAAGTTAATACCAGAACTTTTTGACTGCTAACTGTTCAAGGCCCATGATTGTGATTTGGTTATTCAAAAATGGTCAAAAAAATGTATTGTGGGTATCAAAATATTTAAGTATCCGCCCGAAGTAAGCGGTTCTTAAATTTTTCTGATTTTTCAAACCGTTAATCGCTAAAAAAGCACAGAAAAAATCATATTTCCACTGCGGGTGATAGCTTGATCATTTTTACATATAATCACGCATTTTTGGGAATTTTTTTAGATTTTTACATCGGGGCTTTGTATTTTTCGGAAATTTTTTTTTCGTCTGGTTGTTCGAAAAATATTTGAAAAATTCAGAGTGTCTTATAAAGTCAATGGAATCAGATTTTAAAAAATTAATCGAATTGGCGGGGTTCAGGGAAAAAGTCCACCGGATTCCCGTGGAATACCTCATATATATATATATTAATTAAGTAAAAAAAGTACATCTCAAAAATCGATTCGAATCGCATCATTGAAAGTCCACTATGATTATCGTTGGGTATTTTTCACTGCACTTTAACATGTATCACCACACACGTACTGCCTCACGAAGCGTGCAGGTTATGCTTCGACACGCCGAGTTTTTTTCTCGTGACTTTTCACATATTTTCGATTCAAACGTGGTAAGAATTCTCAAACGGCGTTCATCGGGGAGCAGTCCAGAATCCAATTGGATCCTGATAAGAACGCCCCATGTGCCTTTTATGGGACTCCTGAACAAACCTGTGCACGGCATTACCAAAAACATTTTTTTAACTGATCCAATAAATTCCGGTTGCGAATTGCGAGTGAAAAATTCTTAAACGCCGTCAATCGGAAAGCGAAGAATCCAATTGGATACCAATCCTACGTGCGGCGCGGCGACCCTATCGAATCCCTATAGGGATGTGGTAGAGTTCGGGCACTCCCTAACTGACCCACACACACGCGCGCGCGCGCGCGCGCACACACACACACACACACACACACACACACACACACACACACACACACACACACACAACCTGCCAAAAGTTTCCGGATAATTGCAAAAATTATATTAGATTAATATAATTCATTATACACACGGAGAAAGCAAGGGGCCTCGAAGTTTAGAATCAATACTTTGCTTCTAAAAAGATATCATTAAATATCAAAAAGTATTAAATGGAAGATAAAAATTGTAATGATGGTATAGTAATAATGAAGAAATGTAAATTTTAACCTACGATATGGCACGCAAACTGATACAAATAATACATTTTATTCGGCATATTGTGATTTTTTGTAGTATTCAAAAAACATTTCGCCCACGTGATTGGAACAATTAATTTCCAGTATTCTACAAAAAGTACGGTATAAAGAGTCACATTTTACTAATAACTTCGTAATATTTTTCGCTATACGCCGAAGATTTATTCTATGCGTATAGTGAAATCTATACATACACGAAGATTCATGATATACGTATAGTAAAATTCATATGAAAATATAGCGTGTAATAAAGGTTGGTATTTTACAAAGCACGCATTATTTTTACTATACAGCATATAGGACTCTAGCACTATTTTTATTTAGCATTATTTTTACTATACAGTATTTACTATACTATACTATATTATTTTTACTATACAGCATATAGGACTCTGCTATAGTTTTCTAGCACTGAATATTATAATTCTGGCAACCAGTGTTAGAATTTGAGGCCGTATTTTTCTCCGTGCAGAGCTATATAATATCTTCGTGAAAGTATAAACGAAATGAGCTACATTATTCTAACATTATTTGGCCTTTATTTTATATATTCTGGCTATTATAATTATATTTTGGCTATTAATAGCCAGTGATCGAAAGTTTTGCAATTATCTGAAGTATCCAAAAACTTTTGGCCGGTAATGCATGTACGCACACACACAATGGACCCGTCGATTAGGCTGCCACTTAAATAAAACAATCTACTCCAATAACTCGAAATATACATTCGTCTGAGTTGATTCTTTTTTCTTCATTTTCAAGGAACGATATTCCGAAATGTTCCCAACGATATATCTCACTGCACCGCGGTTCTTTACCACAGCGTAGACCCGAGATCATTTTTTAATCGTCCCGTTCACATTTCACTCGCATTGCGAGTCAATGAAGTCTCGCGGGTGAAAGAAACGCTCGCGCGCGCACGAATAAAACCGCCATATTAATGAAAACGAAAGAACGCAAAGAAGAAAAAACGAATTAATAAAATATACAAAAACCAACGAATGTGCAAGCGCGCGAATCAATTGGCTAATTGTCGCGTTGGTTCGTTGAACGGCAAAACAATAAGAATGGAACAGGTGAAAAAAAAGGTGCAAATTTTTATCGCAAATACGCTAATTACTCTGGGCCGTCGAGGCGCGACCGAGAAAATACGCGAAATATAGGCAGAGAGTAGGGCCCGAGTATACGTAAGGATATTACGAACGTGATACACCTGACCGACATATGTATATACAGGGTGTCCTGAAATGTGACCTCCAAAAGGAAAATTTGCATATCCCCTATCCGTATTATCCCCAGGTGTGCTCCGCGATCTTTTATACTTTTGGAGAAAAAAAGATAACATTTTTTTTCAATTTTTCCTGTGCAGAAATTTGTCGAGAATCCTTAGATCCTACCATATCCTTATAGGGATTCGATAGGTAGGCTGCACGTAAGGAGTCAACATTGGAATCCGAATGGATTCCGGAATATTTCCCATTGATGTCGTTTGAGAATTTTTAGTCAAAATTCTCAACCGGAATTTGTTGGATACCCCAAAAAAATATCCTTTCGTGAGCCCGTGCACAAATTTGTCGGAGAGTACCAAGGTGTACCCACATCTCTATAGGGATTTGTTAGCGGCACTGCACATACGGAGTTTTCGTTGGGACCGAATTGAATTTAGCACTGTTCTCCGATAAACGCCGTTTAAAAAATCGCATCGCACGTTTTAATCAAAAATATCATTATAATGATATTTGAAATTGATTTAGTATTGATGTGAAAATTGAATTGAAAAGTCACGAGAAAAAACTCGGCGTGCTGAAACATAACCTGCAATCAATGCAGGCGAAATATTATCTTCGATAGGAATCATTTCAGGACCTCAGGGAATGACGAATTATGATAACCAATCATACAGGTCCCTCAATTAATACTCTCAATTAATAATTTTTGAATTTATGAAATATTTCATACATTTAGTAGACGCACCATTCAATATGGTAAACATCACTATTTTTTTTATAGTGTAAGGAAATATCCATTTTATGAAAACCTACTATAATATATAGCATTGAACGACCAACGTATGCTTGTAAGATTGTTGGTTGCGATTAACATATGAGCATAGTTAACACAACTGCTAAAATATCGTAAGCAGTACTATATTTTAGGCAGTAACTATGACTATAAAATATTGTTGTCCCCTCAGGGTAAAATGAAATAGGGTTGAAATATGGTTGAAGTAACCATACATTTCTCTCATTGTCAGTTTAGCGTCGGTGGAATTAATATGGAAAAACCCAATGAAGATTTTGCTTTCAACAACAGTCATACGTGAAATGTAAACCGAGACCAAGTGAGAAATATTGAAAATCGATGAAATGGTACACTTTGAAATAAAAAGATTGAATTTTTCCGAAAAAATTGCTACATTTTGCATTTAAAAAATACTTTTTTTTTTTAATTGTTGCAAACATTTCGGATCATGTTTTAGACAATAACGTTCGAAAGATTTGTATTAAATGTTATCAGAATCGGTCGATTACTCTTTTAGGTATACGTCACGCCATATGAAGGTTAGAAAACCGTGCCATACCGTCGACATTTTTCAAGATTAGTAAAAAAAATACCATGTAACAGCCAAAAGTAGTAATAAAACATACCCTAAGTTTTAAAAATCGCGATGAAACCTTCTCTTTAAAAAAGATCATGAGAATCGGCGAATTGTTTTCCTCGCCTAAAGGTATCTTCTCCGTTAAGGTCGTATTTTAGTGTGAACATCCATAATATCCATTTTCAAGGCGATATTTTGAGAATTAAATTTATGGAAACGGTTAAATTTCCAGTGTTAGTATTTCACAATTATATTTATACGTCTTTGAAGTGTATAGTAAATGTAATTGTAGTTAATCTCTCATTCTAAAACTAAGTTTAAGAATAGTGTAAGCCAAGCAAGGTGGGACGGAACGGAGTATGTAAAAGGTTGCAAGGGTACACAAGTGGAAATACATGTTTGAAGTAACATCTCAAATTTTTTCAAACCATTTTACTCGAAATTGTACATGATATTTGATGTTGCATAGGTCATGTCGCTATTTTTTTTCATCTGAAGCAAACGTTTTTTCAAATTCTATTCTTTACCAATGTGATTATCGTTCGGTCTTCTAATTAAAAAATCTATGAAAAATTTACCCAATGGCGGCGCTTGAATAAAAGAGTGCTCTGATTTTTACAATGAAATTTTTACTTCCCGTGACCCGGAAAAATAGTAATTATAAAGCGATGAAAAATATGGGAGGGGAGCGAATGATAGCTCACCATGTATTCTACGTGTGTGCAAAATTACAAGTTGATCGGTCCAGCAGTTTCTAAGAAAAATACACGCCCGATTAAAAAAATATTTTTTTTTCGAGAAAAGCGCGTTTGCAGTTTCTTATAGAGTTATAGGATGGATATTCACTGATTTCAGCAGTTTACCTCCAGTCTGTTACATTTTCAAGAACCCAAACCCTAAGAATACGAAAAATAAAGCATTTTTTACCAGTTACACGATGATACGGCCTTAAGATAATAATACCTTTTTTACATTCACTCATTTTGTATATCCATACAATTTGTTTAGAAAATTCAACGTACAGAATGGGATGGAGTCCATAAAAAATCGTATCGGATTCTGTTCGATAATGTGACAATCCTTTGGGTTTCAAATTGGATTCGTACATTGGATTGGACTCATTGAATCCCTATGAGGAAGTAGGGACAATTATGGGAATCCAATTGAATCCCTACGACAATTTCCGCACTGGAGGTTTTTATTTATTTTGTCTCTTTTTCGTGGATACTTTTCTCTTAGATGTTCTTAAAAGCAATTGATAGTCATTTAGACGAGTATATGTATTTTTTTTCATCATCCGAACTTTAATGACCTCTCAAACCTATTTTTTGTAACTTTTGATAAAAATCTAAGGTATTTACGTTAGTGCTCAGCTGATCATTTATTCATCGCTCAACAATTCAACTCAACTATGATACGAGTGAAAAAATCACTAGGACAGTACGTACAAAAAAGCAAATGCTAGTTTTATCTTGAAAACTCAAAAAGTTCGTAAGACGTATACGATTTGGGTAGGTATTGACACGAGGCATCTACATTTTTCTTTTGTACGTCACTTTTCCGGACACCCGGTATATATCGCGTATAAAAGTAATTGCAAAAGCGCGAGAAGAAAGCGTTCTGTGACCTGTTACGCGAGAAGATTCACACACCGGCGGTGCAGGGGGAGGGGGTGTCTGCGGCGTCATTGCGCTCGCGAGTGGAAAATAAATGGGTGCAAATAAACGTGGATGGACGTATATGCATACAGCTCGGAATGTCAGCGCCCATATAAACGAGTACATGCAAGGAAAAAGAGAGAGAGAGAGAGAGAGAGAGAGAGAGAGAGGGAGAGAGAGAGAGAGAGAAAAAAGTCTCATGCATCGACAAGTGGTTCCTTGTTGGCCAAGGCAATGTACGCAAGAATAACACACCGAATCCCATTCACTTATCGCACACTCATGCGCGGCTACTTCTCTATATTCGGCCGCGAGCGCCAATCCACAATACGCGCGATAATAAAGCCTTCCATAGGCGCGACGCAATAAAGTCTTGCGCGCACGGGTGTACGTGCGTTTGTCCTGGAATGAGTCCCTTATACGCGCGCACTGATTCACCGAGACGTTTTACCGTCCTTCCAACTTCACTTAGGTGGCTGTATAGCTTTGCGGAAAGTTTCTCGAAAATCAATTGCCCAAATGACAATTTCCCAAATACAATCTTTCGACAACAATTGTCCGAATAAACAATTTCTCAAATACAATTTATCGAATAAACAATTTCCAAAATGAACAGTTTCTCGAATAAACAATTGCCAAAATGAACAATTTATCGAATAAACAATTTCAAAAATGAACAATTTCTCGAATAAACAATTTCCAAAATGAACAATTTCTCGAATAAACAATTGCCAAAATGAACAATTTATCGAATTAACAATTTCAAAAATGAACAATTTCTCGAATAAACAATTTCCAAAATGAACAATTTCTCGAATAAATAATTTCCAAAATGAACAATTTCTCGAATTCAATATCCCGAATGCGGACAGTTCCCCGAGTGGACAATTTCTCAAATGGACCAGTTCCCGAATAAACAATTTCTCGTATGAAGCATTTCCGGAACAAATATTTTCGACAATTTTTTCGGGAAACCAATTTTCTCGCGGTGAATTTTCCTTGGATTAATTTTCCTGCTATTGATCTCGGCATTAGCAGGCGCCAGAAATATACGTTGCCTCACTTACCGTAACCCGGAATCAACGACGTCGGCGTGGTGGCTTCTGGCTCCTGGTTTTCTTTTTTTTTCGTTACTGATTTTTTAAATTTTATTTTAAAAAATTGTTTTTTATCTTTTTATTTAACCCAAACAAACGCAAACAAAAATTTGTCCATTCGGGAAATTGTCCATTCGGGAAACTGTCTATTCGAGAAATTGTTCATTGGGCAAATTGTGTACGAGAAATTATCCGTTCGATAAACTGTGTTCGGGAAATTGTTTATTCGGGAAATAATTCTATCGGAATATTGCTTAGGGGCAAATGTTTTCGAGGAATTTTCCGCAAACGGGTTGCATGTGAAAGCGCCTGCTGGCGATAGATGGCGTTAGCTATAGTATTTTCTCGAATTACAAGTTGCCAATACACACGATGGTAGGTCTACAAGTTACGCTAAAACGTCACGGGTGACATTTATGCGGAGCGTCAACATCATCTATTTCAAGGGGGGAGAAACCTTCAGGTCAAGAAAAGATTGCTGATTTTCATGACTTTTTTTTAAAGGAACCATTTCTTCGCCATTCTTTACACTTAGAGTGTGTTTTATAACTACTTTTGACTATTACTTGGCATTTTCTTTTATTAAGCTTTAAAAATGGCGAATTTATGGCACAGTCTTCTAAACGGGTTGCAGCGGATGTTGTCAGACGGCGTGACACGTAGCGTCGGCGGTATTGATCTGCAAATAACCAAGAAAGATTGTTCATTTATTAGCACTCACACGCAGGATATGAACCAAGAAAAGGTGAGAAATGTTGAAAATCGATTAAATGGTACTCTTTGACAGAAAAAAAAATTATTTTCTGAAAAAAATTAATGCATTGTGCAATAAAAAATTACTTAAATTTTTTACTCTCAAGAATCATATTTAGACAATACGGTTACAAACATTTATACCAAATTTCATCAGATTCGGTCGATTAGTTTTTAGCTATACGTCACGCCAATTTTGAAAATGCAGTTTGGAAGACCGTGCCATATACCTCCGTCATTTGAAAAGGTTAAAGAAAAATACCATGTAACGGCGAAAAGTAGTAATAAAACATACCCTAAGTCAGGAGGTAGAGATGAAGGGGAGGATCAAACTAAGAAAAAGAGAGAAATGTTGGATACTAACAAGGAAAAGAGCATGCAGTGTGGTAAATAAGTTACGGGGTAAAACCACCGTAGAATTTAAGAAAAAATTGTTTTTTTTTTATTTGGTTCAAGAGTTGCTTTGAATAATCTAGAATAAGCGGAAAAAAGTTTGGTACCTGTGGAACAAAGGTCCGCACCACTTTTCTTTGAACACAATGTTCACAACGGCACGCAGCATAACTCCAGCAATTTTCGCTCTTTTCACTCCAAATTTTGAGCACATCAATAAAATAACGTTCCGAAAAGAAATACATACGGGATTTTCCATCAGTTAATAATAATATTAGTTATTAACAAATGATTGGCCTTTTTTGTCGAATATCGAGTTTTTACTTTAAATGCTTGCCAATTACAAAAAAAAAAACGTATTTTTAAAATCCCATACGCACGTCTCTAGCTATACTCATGTAAATTAATATAAATGAAAACTTTTATTGCCACATTCAAATTTGCGTCAATTATACTGCGGGCCGCAGAGCGTCTCAAACTCAACATGCCTCGCGAGAATGGTTCCAGCGTCACCATTTTGTATAGTGCTTAAAATATAAATTTGTTTTTGCTCACTTGAAGATATGACTAATAACGTCCTTGAATATTATTATCCTCTTACTTGTCCTTCCACCCAAACAAAATCACGAAAAATCACTTAATTTGAAACGTTTACAGTGGCGTAAGCTCGTGTTTTGCAAGGTGTGGGTCGCGACCCCCAGGGGGGTTGCAAAATCTTGCTCGGGGGGTCGCCGTCGCAAGCCAGCTAAAAGTAAAAAAGCAAGGGTTGTAGGTCCTACACTACAATAAAAATACAATTTCAGTGAGAAGGCTGGGCCCGTTAATTTTTTAACAGTTGTCGAATCGTGGTTCTATTTTTCAGACGCAAATAACTAAATCATGTTCTAATTGGAGCCATTTCTCTTCTTACATTTTATATTCACCATTGAAGAGAACGTTATAGTCCAGTAAAAGAAACGAAAACCCAGCACTTTTAACGTAGAATTAGAATTTTTTACTGAAAAAAGATGGCTGCATACTGCAAGTAACCCCAATGAAATTTTGCCCCTAAACTCGCCCCAACCCTAAGGAATAGGGGTTGAAAACTTCGAAATCGCCGTATCTCGATAATTAATAGCCCGATAAAAAAATGTTTCAATTAAATGTTGCTTGTAATAATAAAATACGTATAAAGTTATCTGACATCCAATCCCCTATCTTTGAAAATAGCGGCAAAAAACGCGAGAGCACTACTGACCCAGAATTTTCTAAGCGTTTTTGTGCCGTTATTGGGTGGGGGGAAAAATGTCGAACGATCGATATGCAGATGGGCCAAAATGTCGAATTCGAAAATGCCGAATGTTCGAATATAGATGGGTCAATCTTACCAGAGTCTGTAAAGTCGAAAATAACAATTACGAATATGAACACCTCGGAAGTTGATATATAGCGAAAAACAAAAATCAGATTTAATAAAATAGCGAAAAACACAATATCGATGGGCCTGTATGCATAACACCAAATAATTCGAGACGACAATTCTCCGAATTAAAAAAATTGCGACGGTTCACAATGCAGAAAATCATTAAAGCGAACGGCCAAAAAGTCGAGTGGTTAAAATCGCGAAGGGTCAAAATGTAGAACTGCCCGTATGGCGAATCGAGCAATACGTTACTTGCGCTTCAGAGTGAAGCTGCGAGATGGCGCTGTCGGTCAGTCGACTAAAATATCGTAAGGCAGTCATCCCACGTGACGGGCCCCACCACGTTCGTCATTTTGGCCGTTCGACCTTTCGGCGTTCGACATTTCGGGCCATCGACATTTTGCGTTTCGATTTATTGCTTTTCGCCATAGACGATATTACGCATATTAGGCACTCGCTATTTTCTGTTTCGGAAATATGGGTGTTCTACATTTTTCGATTCTGTATTTTTATGTTCCGAATTGCAGACGATCTGAATATTCGTTTTCGAATAAATTAGCTCTCCAATAAATAATGGTTCGATTTATAGTCATTCAATTTTTTTATCAGTCGACAGATAAAATTTCGAACAATTGAACCTTCGTTATTTTGAGAGTTCATAATTCTACCGTTTCGAAATCTTTGTCGTTCTACATTTGGTCATTCGACATTTTTACCCCCACCCCCACGTGACGGGCCCCACCACGTTCGTCGTTTTGGCCGTTCGACCTTTTGGCGTTCGACATTTCGGGCCATCGACATTTTGCGTTTCGATTTATTGCTTTTCGCCATAGACGATATTACGCATATTAGGCACTCGCTATTTTCTGTTTCGGAAATATGGGTGTTCTACATTTTTCGATTCTGTATTTTTATGTTCCGAATTGCAGACGATCTGAATATTCGTTTTCGAATAAATTAGCTCTCCAATAAATAATGGTTCGATTTATAGTCATTCAATTTGTTTATCAGTCGACAGATAAAATTTCGAATAATTGAACCTTCGTTATTTTGAGAGTTCATAATTCTACCGTTTCGAAATCTTTGTCGTTCTACATTTGGTCATTCGACATTTTTACCCCCACCCCCGTTATTTTCAAACATAAGAGGTTAGACGTTAAACAACTTCATACGTATTTTATTATTGCAAACAACTTTTGCTTTAACATTTTTTGGATCGGGCTATTAATTATCGAGATACGGCGATTTTTCAGTTTTCAACCCCTATTTCTCAGGGTTGGGGCGAGTTGAGGGGCAACATTTCATTGGGGTTACTTTCGGTATGCGACCATCTAGCTTCAATCAAAAATTCTAATTCTACGCTAAAAGTGCTGGGTTTTCGACTCTGTTACTGGACTATTAGTTCACATAGATAGGAAGTGGCGAATGGCACTAATAATTTAAAATCTTCCCTTGCCAGCATTAAAAGAAACTTATTAAAAAGGTTGTGCAAATAAAACTGGATTTCATATGACCATGCCCTAAGTCTCAACAACGGTAAACATATCTTCCTTTATAGAAAAAAGTAATGATAATCAGCAAATTTTGTCGTCGCCTAAAGGTATCCCCCCCTTTAATTGTGACTGCAATGTCAAGTTTTGTTCCAAATGAGTCACATTGGCGGGGGGTCGCGCTTAAGGGGCGATACCTGTGTAACACTTTCAAAAAATCTTTTTTTTGCCTTTATCGACAGTTTATACTTTCAAGAATATCCTGTAAAAAATTCAAAACCGTATCTCTAATACTCCCCCTAATTTATCTCTAATAACCCTCGCAATTTTCTCGAAATGAGATTTTTTAAATTTTCTGACACTGTAACTCAAAGAGCAATTATCCGATTGACTCGAAATTTGAACTGAGTACTCTTCAATATATTTACTCTACAATGACGTAGGATATTTTTGATTGGATGAAAATGGACGATTTGCCATTGAAAAAAACAACCATTTTATAGGCAAGAAAACAGACTTTTTTCATAACTACGCCATTTTGTTAGATTTTGATATTTGTCGAAAATCCTACGTCATTGTACAGGAAATACCTTTCATTTTAACGACATTTTTTCCTTTTTCGATTTCGGCTGCTCAATCGGCCGGAATCATGTCAGCAGTGGAGGAACTTTTTTTGTGCCTCCGAGGGCAGCGCATAAGTCGCTTGGATCTCAATATTTTTCTATGAAAAAAATTATGTAATATAGGTCAAATATAGCCAGATATATTCTTAATTTTTCGAAACATTTAATTGAGTACTTTTTTCCAACAAATTCCCGAAAATCACCCAAATTTTCAGCTCTCACACTGGTATGGCCCCTTAATTATTGCCTGGCGAAGAAATCGACGGCGGAAACGCAGCGTTTGCCGGAGGAAGGTGTGCCGAATATGCTACACCGAGTAGAACGTGCAAAGCGTGGTTTCGCCGCTTCCAAAGTGGTCATTCCTCTGTGGACATCAAGGACCGCGGTAAACCACCCAAAAGAGGGCTATCGTGTATTACGGGCTGCCGAAATTGTCGGCAAGCATCGCTGACTGAGTATCGTTATCGACTGCAACTGACGTGCTTGCAGCGAGCTGTGCACGAGAAGAGGCCGGAATGGGAGAATCGCCATGACAAGTTCATTTCGGAGCACAACAATGCCAGACCGGATGCTGCTCAACCGGCAAAGAAGTACTTGGCAGGAGCGAAGTGAGAAATCCTTCCCCACACGCCATATTCCCTAGACATCGATACCTTCGATTGCCATTTGTTCCGGTCGATTCCGTCAGCGCTTACGGCTCACCACTTCACCTCGGACGAAGGGGTCAAAAAATGGCTGGATGGTTAAGTTGTCTCTGACGCACCTCATTTTGTTTCTTTATGGAATTCAATTGTTGACCGAAAGATGGGTCAAGGTTGTCTGGCCCGATGGGCAATACTTTGAATCAACCAGCTCGTCAATTTGCCACCGAGACACTAACTTTTCTTACGCGCAAAAAATCGGCAATCTCATATGCAACCACCTAACATCATCTTTTTTAAGGATCTTGAGTCCCAAATCGCAAATGATGATAAAATTCTGAAAATTTGGTATGTTTTTGTATGAAGTATTTCAGAGGTCGTGTAAAAATTTCACGACAATTAGGAAGCTCGTTATTGAACAATTAACATTCACAAATTAAATGTTGTTTTATGGAAACTGATGTAACTTTGCAATAAGATTTTTTTTTGACCTCTCAATTTTATAATATCTACAATATACTGAAAGCAACGGAAACAAAACGAAGTTTATTGATACATTTTTTTTATTTCTTTTAAAAATTGTTCTTAACAAAATGTTAATTTTTTAATAACAAGCTTCCTAATCGTCGTGAAATTTTAACACGACCTCTTAAATACTTCATACACAAACATACCAAATTGTCAGAATTTTCTTATCATTTTTTATTTTAACCCTAAAGGAGGTTGAAGTAATGATGATAGAATTCTGAAAATTTGGTATGTTTTTACATGAAGTATTCAGGAGGTCGTGTAAACATTTCTTGACGATTAAGAAGCTATTTATTGAACAATTAACATTAACTTGTTTCATAGAGACTCAACATCCTTAACGGTGCGCTATTAAGGCCTTAGGCCACAGTAACGGGCATAACATCATGTGCGAATTTAACCATTTTTTTCGTATGAAAAAGTGATTCACTCATCAAATTAATTACACATCTATTTAGTATGAATATCAAGCAGTTAGACATTTTTTTTCAACGTACAAAACGGCCGACTACTCGAAACTTCTCGAAACAGTTTCAACAATTTTCACTCGCTTTACTTCAAATTAAAAAGTTATGTTCCTAATTGCATTTCGCCGAGAAGTACCTACGGTATTTCTGATTAATCGGAAACTTATCATTTTATGAGCAGTTTATGAGCAGTTTTATCGAGATTTGTCACTGAAAATTTATTTCTTCAGTTCAATACCTACAACTTTTGAATGAAACGATATTTTTTTAATTCCGCACGTACTTCATCAGGTATTCTAATGTAGATTGACGAGAATTTTTGTTTTTTGTTCGAGATGAAAAATTGTGGATGCTAAATGTCACGCCACGGAGCGCCTAAAAAAGCATAACAAAAGAAAATATTAGTAATCGGCCATTTTGTACATCGAAAAAAAAATATATTTTTTCTAACAGATTGATATACATACTAAATATATGTGTAACTAGTTTTATGAGTGAATCACTATTTCATGCGAAAAAAATGGTTAAATTCGCACATGATTTTATACCCGTTACTGTGGCCTAAGGCCATAATGCCGTCCAAATTTGACACTACGAAATGAAAATTTGAACATTGGGCTTTTATTTGAACTTCAATATGACCCATTTCAATTTTTCGGAACAAAACAACGAAAATATTTGAATGTTACATTTCATCAGGATTTTAAATACTTCGAAAAATATTTGACGTCCATTTGAAAATATAAGATCGGAAAAGATATTTCCTCGATTTCAAAATATTAAAACGAACAGAAAATTATGTATATATGCAGGGTGGACGATTTAGCGTGACCAACCCAAAATATCTACGTTGCCTTTAGAGTGACTAAAACAAAATAAAACAAACCCAAACGAACCCAACCAAACCTAAACAAACCCAAAATATTTTGGTGAAAAATCATTCCAAGGTCATGATATCATAGGTCCTTGGATTTGTCTGAATATCAGCTACAACGTCTTAATAAAAAAAAAACATGTTTTCATTTGAAAAAACCATTGATGACCTTGCGCACGCAAAAACTATGACCTTGACAAAAATGAATTTTTCACCACTGTAGCAACCCTTCGGAATCAATCAAATTACCTCGTGACATTTTTTTCGTCACTCTAAAGGCAACGGAAATATTTGGGATGGTCACGTCAAATGGTCGACCCTGTATGAAGATATATTTCGTTTCAATATTTCGAAGTACGGGAACATTTGACAGTTATATTTTAGTGGTATTTTAAATACTTCGGAAATATTCAAAATTCGTTTAAAAATCTAACGTGGAAAAAAATATATCCCGTATTTCAAAATATTAAAGGGAAATATATTTTTATATAGTAGTAGTAGCATTTATTCCGAGTATGACCTTTTGAGGATGCTTACATGAGTGCCCTTGCCATTCCCTTTACAGCACTATTTTTACACCAGTTTTCTTATGTCTATTCTAAGTCTCTAGTTTTTCAAATTGTATATAATTGCAGAAATCCTTTGCCGGTTGCCCTTTTAGTTGTGCTTCAAATTTACGCTCAATTCCACCCCTTACTATTTCCTTACCACTGCTGCAGTTCGTCCGCTTTGTTAATGTTTTTTTTTCGCTTCCCCACACTCGTAGCCCTGCCTCGAATGTGCGTTTGCCTCGTAGCGTATTCTGAATTTGCTTTGTCCTCCCAATATGTTTCCATGTATATTCCCGTTTTCCTAATTTTGTATTCTGTACAGTATGTTGACGCATGTACCGTGTTCGAATCGTATCGTATATCTTATTGTTTTTATTTTTATGCCTCTTTCTATTTTCATTTCCACTTCCACGTGGAATGGAAATATAAGGGAGTTGGAAATGAAAATAGAAAGAGGCATAAAAATAAAAAAAAGAGGCATAAAATATATATATATATATATATATATATATATATATATATATATATATATACTTTTTTTGTTCGTTTTAATATTTCGAAATCGAAGAAATATGTTTTCCGACGTTACATTTTCAAATCTACGTCAAATATTTTTCGAAGTATTTGGAATCCTGCTACAATGTAACTTTCAAATTTTTTCGATGTCATGTTTCGAAAAATTGGAATGGGCCATGTAGAAATGCAAATAAACGCCCTATATTCAAATTTTCATTTCGTAGTGTCAAATTTCGGCTGGCTATAATGTGGGATTAAAATACGGCGACATTGAAAGTGTCAATGTATATCACTGCAGACGCGAGGTCCAAAATGGAGTGGTTCAAAAGTGCCTCCATCTCCGTCTATCCGACCAATTGGGGCGAAATGGCTGCAATAGTCTACTCGACGATGCGATCGAAAATACGTCACTTTTTTTTTGTCCCGCGTGAGACTCTTGACACACGCTGTTGAGGGAAAAAAGGTTCCCACAAACGTCGAACTCGCGGGACTGTGAAACCGAAGGATCGCGATGTGTCCCCACAAGTGTGTTCGCGATAAGTGCGTTTCGGCCGAACGATACGTGGGCTCGAACGATTTGTTTTTTTTTTCTTTGAGAGAGCGATACTTTCAAACTTGACGCCAACAACGATTCGTTCTTGAGTGCCTCGTCGAGTGATCCTCCTCGAGTTTCATCAATTACGAATGATTTGTGTACGTGTATATATTTATTTAGAGGGGGGGGGGGGTGGGCAACGGTAAAGGGAATGTATTGAATCGCCGACAGTCTGATGTATTTGTCAACCGCAAAAAATAAACATGTCGAAACAGCAAAAGAAAAACAATTCCACTTAGCGTTTCTTCATTTGCAAAATTGCCTCTAAATTAATTTAAATTGTGTGTAAATATTTAGGAAAAATTGTTAAATTCTTGGTTACTTTAAAATAAATATTCTTAATACTCCTTGTTTTTTTCCTAGTCCTTCTAGAGCTTTTACGATTTCTCCAATGTTACCTTTCACCTGACAATGTGAACGCAACGAAAAACGATATTTCCGAATTACTTCAATTTCGTTTGGCACATTTTGCCAATAAATGTTTTTTGCCTACAAAAAAGATTCCGTGTAATAATAATAAGGGAATGAGAAAATAAAAAAGAACGTTCGTTGCATTCCAACTATGCAAAATTCAACTCCATGGTCATTGAACTATTTCCAGTTCCTGAGACTTAACGAGTAAGGCCACTGTAACGGCCCAAAAAAAAAGGTTTTTTCACTAATTTTTTGCTCCCGAAATTGAAGGTATTTGAAAAAAAACTTTTAATGGTGTTATCGGGCATACATTAAACTTTATTATAAAATTTTTTTACAGTAAAAAAAACAAAATGGCGGTTCCACAGCTATCTTCCCGGGACATGTTTTGCTTCCAGGGCTCCGCGGCACGCAGCACCACTGGTGCACTTTTGAATCTAGAACAAAAAAAAAAAAACCATTAATCTAGAGGGCTATAGCTAGAGAATGTCGATCGGATTTTAAAAAGTATCAATTTTTGTGGATTTGGCGTGCGTTTGAAAAAAAAATTGATTTTTGACGAAAAAAAACGGCAAGTTTTTTGTTAATAAAAAATCAATAAATAAAGTTCTTGAAAATTCCGATCGACATTCTCAAGATAATGTAAATGTTCACATCTGGTTAAAATTTCAAGTAAAAAAAATGAAAATTGTGCGAGTTATGCTGCGTGCCATTTTGAAAAACCATGTTTCGAGAAAAACGCGTTTAAAGTTTTGCGAATAGTTTTTTATTGGAAAAAATTAAAAAAAGAAGTTAAAAAAAATGTTTACCGTTAGTCTGCAATCCCAGCACCATACATTTGTCCTTCGATAGCCAAATTTTCGTCTTCTTCGTCTTTCCTGGTTGATTTTTGGAGCGCGCGCGCACTTTTGGCCGCGTCGCTCAGAGATGTCTCCGCGTGCGTGATGCGTTTGGCGTCGGCTTCGATGCAGATATTATATAACTGTACACCAATTTCCACCTCCAACATCTTGAATATTTGCGAGACGTTGGTAAGGCCGCCATTGAATATGCAAACAGCGATATCCGTCGCAATATCTAGTACAGTTTTTCCGCTTGAGGGTGATTTGGGGGCCAAACTCCAAACGGTAGCGTTGAAACTTTCGTTATTGTTTTGAGTATAGGCCCCCAAGCAACGCTCCAGCAACTCGTCCCGGCTCAATTCCATGTAGATGGGTTTGATGGCTTGATAAACCTCCTCACTCATTGGCTGATTGTGATGATACGCATCCAAGGCATTTTCTGCTTTCGCTTTCTTCCAACTGCACCAATTCTCCGAACATTTTTCGTGCTGAGGCTTTTCATCCGTTGACATTTTGTGAAAAAGGGTTGCCCAGATCTCATTTTTCATATTTTTGATGGAATCGGAATTTCGACGGATTGCTAAGCCGTAATAAATGCTTAGTTCGTCAATCAATTTGGCAGTGAGTTTTCCTCTTCCCCCGAGACCTTTTGTTCCTTTTTTTAAGTTTCTCAATCGAGTGCCCATTCTTTTTTGCACGTGATCTATGCACTCTTTTTTTTTAACATCAACATTTTCATAAGGCTTCGAATCCACGATGCCTTTGAAAGTTTTGGAATCGCCATCTCCGATATAATTGCAGTCGTTTCGGAGCAAGTTTTGACACGCTTGGCGGCGACCTTCATTTCCTAAGGACAACAAATTTTTTTTCGCACAGGACCTTTTTTTTCTTATTCTAGAGGGTTTAAACTATTTTTGAAGCCAATAAAAAAAAAATCGATTTTTCAAAAAATTTACAGTGGCCTTACCCCTTAAATCAACTATAATCGCATACCTTGTTGAAGTGACGACAGTCTGTCAATTTTTGAACTATAAGAAAAACAATTCAAATCTGTGTTGCTTTATTTGCAAAATTGCCTCTAAATTGATTCAGATCACGTGTAAATATTTTGTAAAAATGCTCAAATTCTTGTTCACCTTGAAATGGTTGTTTTTATTTTCCGTGATTTTTTTCTAGGCTCTTGAGGGCTTCTACGAACCCTTGCAACGTTACCCTTCACCTGACAATGTTACCGCAATAGAATTCATATTTTCCAATTGCTTCAATTTCTCGCGGTACATTTTTTTTTACAAAAATCGTTCAAACCTTTTTTCAAGATACTTATTGAGTACAATATAAATCTGGCGAAATAGAGTTAGTATACTGATAAAAAGAAAAAAAATGAGAAAATAAAAACGATTTTTCCTTGCATTCCAACGATGCGAACTGCAATACTGTGTTCACTGCACTATTTCCAGTTCCTATGACTATAATCAATTATAATTGCGTACACACCCCAGTTACTTTCGACATTTTAATTTTTTTTCTCGTTTTATTTCGAATCTTTTTTTGTCCCTCCGTTTTCTTTCCCTCGTTACTATCGAAGTTTTTTTTACTCCGCCCGGAACTTCTTTTTCATTCGCGTCACGATTGCCGAGTCTTTGATAACGAGGAGCAAAGTTTGGCGCGTTGTCGTCGTGTGTATCATACGGACGCGTCTCGCAGGGTGTGCCATACCAATTTGGGAGGCTTTTTTCGATGCTCACGAACACGTCTTTGGACGTGTCGTAGAAAAAGGTTTAAGAATGGATAAAAAAATGAACAAAAATTTGCAGATTTTCTTGCACACGGTTGCGAGCTTCGCATTTTTATCGTTGATACGTAAAAAAAAAAATCACTCCCTTGTACGTAGGGGATGTAGGGGCAACGTGAGAACGCTAAAGTAATGCTCAAATAAAACAATACATATGAACCAGTCAACTTTAATTATTCTCTCATACTAAGCAAAATTTATTAATCCTCTAATTTTGAAAACTAAAAAAAATTGGTCTTTCTAATTGTTAACATACAGTATATATTTTTAATTAAACCTTTGTTTTTCTCATCTTACCCCATATACGGAGCAAGATGAAACAGCGCTGGAAGCACGATGGGGCAAAAATTATTGGCACCTTTGCATATAAAAATGTTTTCATTCACGATACCAGCTATTTGATAAGCCAGTCGTCTAAGTTCTGTGGTATTTAGTCCGACGGATCTTGCTTCCATATCTTTTGAGTCATTTGTTAGTTCTTCTTATTCCATTGATAAAAACACCAGTTGAAGAGGAATCAAAGGCCCTACTAGTTTCATCGCCTTTTCTTATAGCGTTAAGGCCTTAGGCCACTCCAGAGGCCAAAAAGGGCGTATTTTGTGATTTTTTTCAGCCAAACTACAAAATAAATCGAACTTACAAATAATACGTTTTATTATACACGTAATTGACTATAGAACATTATTTTTTTACAGCAATACATGTAAAAATGACAACGGTGAAGAATATTTCCACTGACGCCTTTATTTCTGGAAGGTCAACGGCCGGACCGACAACCCCTATAATCTTTTAGTTACGATGCGACACTAAACTTTTTTCGATTATATAAGAATCGCTATAGAAGTATGTAGAACTCTTATGATGTATTGTTTTTTGTCAAAATGGCGCATTTCTAAAACAAAAAGTATAAAATGTCGTGAGAAAATTGTTTATAAAAAAGGAACTGTGCAATATCATTTTTGAAAATGCTACGTAGTGCCTTAGAAAATATCGTTCTAAGTATACAATGATATAATACAACAATAATATACTAACAATGACTTCAGCATGCTGTTTTTTCCAGAGAAAAAAGAGGTTTTCTTTGGAGACGCTGTCATTTTTAGTATTTTTCGAAATTCCGAAAAGTGGATCGTGTACCCATAGCCAGTTAGATATATTTGCAGAAAAAATTGTTTGCTTTCGTTTCACATTACATTTGAGCCTGATAGAGATCCCGCTGTTTCGGGCCTCGCCGCTGGAGGACTGCAACCCCAACTGCAGCATCACGAACACTCTGCAAGATTTTCTTCCGAAAAAATTACACTGTGACCACAAAAATGTGTACAACATGCCGGGGAAAAAATAATTTGTTCCACCCAATGTGTTACTAGAAAAAAATTCATCATTCTGACCCTTCAAATTGGCCTTTCCGAGAGGGTACCCCATTAACACGCTTCTCCAACATAGTGGTAGGTTGTAAAATATTGCGGCCTCGCGATAGCTAGTATTCATCCAGCCCCATTATACGACTAGCGAATGAACAAAAAAATACGCAATAACCTTGAAAAATGTCGACAAACCGTTCTCGTTATATTAATAATTAGGGTAGTTTCCAATATTATGACCCCACTACCGGAGGTGGTTGGCATGGGGGGATATGTTAAAAATAGGTCCCCCCGAACAACATGCCGAAGAGAAACCACGGCGGAATTTGAAATCTGTAAAACTGAACGATGAAATTTGCGATTTTTCGTTGGATCCATGCGTATATCGTCATAAACAAAGTTGAGCATGATTTTGGTGGTCGTTGCAGTATTTGTTGTACCCCCTCAAAAGGTGGGGTCATAATACCGAAAATTACCGCTAAGCTTATGATTCATCTTACCCCGCACCTTCGACTTGCCCCCGGTTGCCCTATAGGTCGAGACATCTGACCACTTTGCAGCAATTGTTCTCGCTCCGATCTATGCATCCCCTTGCATTTGATGCCTCCCACGCGTATAGTCCTTGCGGAGTCCTTGCATTCGATATTATGCGATCCACGAGTCTCATGCCCGCGCGTATGCTTCTGCGATGTATACAGCTATAACGCAGCGACAGGAACGATGTGAATTCAGAGGGGAGAAGCCTTTTTCTTACCCTCTTTATCCTTGGCTCCCATCGATGTCGAAACGGGAGAGCTGAGGCCTAGTTATCGTCATCCTCGAGTATCTCAGAGTTTGCTTGCTTCGATCGGTGCTCACAGGCTACCCTCAACCCCATAGCTGCACTTAACATGCACCCTTTGTGCCTCGGCTCCCATCAGTGTGTACAAACGTTCCTTTCATACACCACTATGTGAGCCTACAACGATCTAAAGGGGGTTCCAGCTTAAGGGATCCGCGTAAACTCAACATTTCGATATTACCGTTTTTCATTGCGTTGTATCACAGCTGAGGTCCTCAACCTCAAATTGCAACAGAGATATTGTAAAAGTTTGGAAAATTGAGCCAGTTATGAGAATTTTTATGAAGGGTTGGATCACCCGCTTTTTACAAGCTTTTATTTGACTTGCTTCGCTCGTCTGTCTTTCCGGTTAAAAAATTGTAATTCATTCAAGCACTCGATGGCATCCGATTGAGCTGAAGTTTGGCATACCTAGGTAACTTCGGTGACAATGGAATAATATGGTTCCATGGAGCTGGTCTGATGATGGAGGTGGGAGATGAGCAATGCAATTTCTTAAGGATGTTGAGTCCCTATGAAACATGTTAATGTTAATTGCTCAACAGATAGCTTCTTAATCGCCATGAAATTTTTACACGACCTCCTGAGTACTTCATGTAAAAACATGCCAAATTTTCAGAATTCTATCATCATTACTTCAACCTCCTTAAGGGTTGAAATAAAAAATGATAAGAAAATTCTGAAAATTTGGTATGTTTTTGTATGAAGTATTTAAGAGGTCGTGTTAAAATTTCACGACGATTAGGAAGCTCGTTATTAAAAAATTAACATTTTGTTAAGAACAATTTTTAAAAGAAATTTAAAAAAATTATCAAAAACTTCGTTTTGTTTCCGTTGCTTTCAGTATATTGTAGATATTATAAAATTGAGAGGTCAAAAAAAAAACTTATTGCAAAGTTACATCAGGTCCCATAAAACAACATTTAATTTGTGAATGTTAATTGTTCAATAACGAGCTTCCTCATTGTCGTGAAATTTTTACATGACCTCTGAAATACTTCATACAAAAACATACCAAATTTTCAGAATTTTATCATCATTTGCGATTTCGGACTCAACATCCTTAAGAGATAACACCACTCTTGGATTTTGTCAAAAAAAAACGTTTTTTCTTAGCTTAAAAAATACTTTGGGATCATAAAAACAACATGCAATGCATCGCATATTAAAGGTAAACAAAAGGTTCAAGGATTTGAGTGCTCGTAGTCAAACGCGTTTTTCTCGAAACCACTTTTTTCAAACTGGGAAGAAGGATTACTCGAACACCTTTGCATGGATTGATTTGAAATTTTGATAGTAGCTGCACAATTACGTTCTCTATGGGAGTGCATAGCCGCCTTTCGATTAAATGTAAACTTTTCTTTTATAAAAAAATTACTGCTTATTTTTTGGGCAAAAAATCGATTCGTGTCTTTCAAAGTTCGCCGTTTTTTTCAAAATTTGATAAAAAAATCTCTACGTAGTCCCATTGCTAATAATATATAGATTATAATTTTTTTTTGTTTTTATTCCAGGTCTTACACTTTACGAGAAAACCGTCCTCCCGTAAAGCTATTTGTCGAAAACGCCTTTTTAAAGATGGGCTCTGTACGCCGCCATTTTGTATGATAATTATAATACATTTTTTTTATGCTTTAAGGGAGACTTTGTCCTTGGAGTGCCATATTTCAGGTGTTTACATTTTATTTTTTTTAAAGGAAACGAGTAAAGCTTTTTGAGTGCGGTTTTTTTCGTGCTTTTATTCATGATATGTGGAACGTTAAAAAAAATTTTTTTTGAAAAAAACCAAAATGGCGGCCGTTGCAGCTCCGCGAAAACAGGTCCTCAAATCGCGGGAGGTAAACGGCTAACATCACTGCCCCTCTTTGTTTATCTGAAACACAAATTCAAAGCATATTATCAATCTGTGACCCTTTGGTCATGGAATGACGGATGGGTTTTTCGTTTAGTACAAATTTCGGAAAATGGCGGCAATTTAAAAAAAAAATCGAATTTTCGCGTTTTTTTCGCATAAATAAGATAAATAATAAATGCAAAAATGTATCTATCGAAAAAACGATCCGTCATTCCGTGAAGATATATTTTCTGAGTATGCTCTCCAAATTTTAGATTGATATGTTAATTACAGCGGTCAGGAGAATGTCAGCCATGTTTAAAAACGTGTTTTCGCGAAAAACGCGTTTACAGTTTTGTAATGTGTTTACACAAATGTGTTTATAATTACCGCTAATCGGTAATGCCTGGTCCATAGAGGCATCCTTCCTCTTCTTCTAGCTGCTCATGTTGAGCCGCTAACATCTCCCGCTGCTCAATCAATGACAAAGTCTCCGTTAACATATGTTGAATAAGCCCTCTCAAAATAAATGCTATTCCTTTTTTCATACCCCCAAAACAAATTGTCAAAGTTGGGCCTTATTTTCTGACGCTAGAGTGGTGTTATCCCTCAACAGTATATAGTAGGACAGTGGAGTTTGTGCTCATTTCTTTTATTATCATGAGCGTACTTAAGTACCCACGATGATGAGAGTCTCACGATGGAGGTGGGAGGTGGGAGGTGGACACTGGAACTCTATAATGACATATGTTAGGACAGTCGAGTTTGTGCTCATTTCTTTTGTTACCATGAGCACCTTTCATTACACACGATAACGAGAGTCTGATAATGGTCATGGAAGGTGGAAACTGAAATCTCCTAATGGCAAATGGTATAGGACATCCGAGTTTGGGTCAACTTTCAACTTGTTGTCAACTTTGTTGACTTGAGCACTATTTGCAATTAGATTATTATAAGGTTTCTCTTTATAACCTATAACCTAGCCTATAACGTAAGGCAAGGTTTTGGTTACCCCGATGTTTGAATGGCATGGGGATCTGACATGGTAAATAAATAAACAAATTCTAATACTAAAAAGTATAAAATAAACTAAACGTGAAAAATCTTTATAAAAACGAGCTTTTATTTATAAACTATTGAACTAAAAAATAAAAACAAATATTTAGTGTATGAAGTTAAATAGTATAGTGAAGTTAAATAGAAGAATCCCATTCTTGGTCACTGATCAAAGGCAGGCGCAGGCAGTACATACTTAAAACTTAAATAAACGTAAAACTTTTAAAAATTTAAATATTCTCTTAAAAGTTTGAGACGTGAAACATCATTACACTTGAAATAAAGCCTCAAGAATTTGAGAAAATATTTCAGTTTCAAAAAGTTCTATGTTTATGTAAGTTTTATTAAGTATGACTTACTGCGCTTTTGATCAGTGACCAAGGATGGGGTTCTTCTGTACCTTTACTATTTAACTTCATACACTAAATATTATTTTTTTTACTTTAGTTCAATAGTTTATAAATAAAAGCTAGATTTTAAATAGATTTTTGACGTTTAGTTTTTTCTGCATTTTCTCAAATTTTATTCGTCTGGATGAGGCAACATTCGGACAGAACAAAGTTTATAACATTTTTTATCGCACGTCCGAATCATTTTTTTAAATATGTTCATTTAATTGGTAATAACACATTATTGGAGTTGTCTTTTTGGTCAAAAATCGAACTTTTTTCTTACGGCTTTAAATTTTTCTAATTTTTAAAATTCCAGACACGGATCGGGTGAAACGAAAGTTTCATTATCATACTAGAAACATATATTCTATTATTTATTTCTGATCATTCTAGTTTCAAAAACCACCTACACCGATTGGCCATGCACCAACGGCGGCACATTGTTTAATCAATAATTGCATGATTGTTTATCCATATTTTTCAATAAACACAAAACTCCAATTGGCGAAAGTATGGACAAATAGTGTATAAAATTTCGACCTCGTCATCCCAATGCTCTCATCAGATAAAAATATTTAAAATCTACCTGATCTTTGCGCCTCAAGCCGATGGCAAACCCTTCAATTACACACTGCAGATAAATTGCGAAAATACAATTGGATCGAAAAACGTTTCTTCCAAAATATTTACAGTTTCGACGGCAATATTCGATAGAAAATATTTTTTTTTTTCAATAGTTGCCGCATTTATGAGATCGTGCATAGTGACCTTCATTGTTTTTTATGGAGTCGTATGATTATGATTTGCTTGAAATGAGGCTAAGTTTGATATGAAACTAACGAAGGAACAATTACTCCCCCAACTTCCCATATTTATTAAATTTCGTATTTATTTTTATCATTGGCTTTAAGACACTGCGGCGTTCACTAATTTTAGCATTTTTTTCCCATATCAATAACTAATTTTTCTGATATCTTTCTTTTTATTTTATATTTATTAAGTTTCTTATAATAGTTTTCTACAAGCTCGAGGTACGTCTCGGCTACTGCAATGGCAACCGCGAGGGCTAATTCCCCATTTTATTTTCTTAAATAACCTACGTGTTATTGTTATTGATCTACGAACATATGACATTTTCGGGAACGATCGAATACTCGAATCAATTGAACCGGTGGAAAAAAATGCTATACCATCGAAAATCTTCCCGCGAACGAGCCAACACAAAGTCCACCCTTTGAGGACTGTCGAGGCTTTTACCCCTAATTGTTAACGAATATTTATTTCTACTTTCGGATGAATGTTAAATAAAAGTAAGTCAAAGTCCAGCTATTTCTCGAGCACAAAAAAAACAAAGAATAAAAATCACTCCCGAGCAAGAATTCCCAAGTAAAATCTGATATGTATCTCACGTTTGACGTATGCAGGCTTGTTCGAGTATGCCTGACAGAATCAGGAAGTCGACGATGCTCACTTTGTGCTCTCTATACGTACGAACTCCAATTCAAGTTCTAGCGGAATAGTTACAGGTTCCGCGCACCGCAAACGCAAATACATTAGGCAAATTACGCAATGTTTCTAATTTGTCTCCGCTGGTGCAGACCTCGCAACTAGATTTATAAATATATACACGTATTTACATAACATATGCGCGCGCATAGATACGCACATTTACGTGTGTACGTATACATTGTACCTCATTAGTAGCAGGAAATGTCCAAAGCTACCAGATCAATTAATGAAATGAATCAAGTAAAGTAACGAACTGGAATCGCGATTGGGCGCAATCACCGAGCACGTTTCTTATCTGTGTTTATCCTTTTGCGTCGTTGGGCATGCAAGAGGTTTATTCCGACATCAGCAGGTATAACGAGGATAGGTACCAACGAACATACTTTTATGTGTGCACCTTTTTGAGTGCAAAGTTTGCACCATATTGTGTATGGGGGGGGGGGGGTGGTGTTGGTCGATGTGGGTGTATGTGTGCACCATATTGTGTGTGCAGAGTGTGTGGGTCGGTGTGGGTGTATGTGTGCACCATATTGTGTGTGCAGGGTGTGTGGGTCGGTGTGGGTGTATGTGTACACGGGTAAAAAAGGTTTGCACCTTTTTTACCTTTTTGTGTGCAAATGTGTGTGCGTGCGTGCGTGCGTCCGCGTGCGTGCGTGCGTGCGTGCGTGCGTGCGTGCGTGCGTGCGTGCGTGCGTGCGTGCGTGCGTGCGTGCGTGCGTGCGTGCGTGTGTGCATGCGTGTGTGCGTGCGTGGGTGTGTGTGTGTGTGTGTGTGTGTGCGTGTGTGTGTGTGTGTGCGTGCGTGTGTGTGTGTGCGTGTGTGCGTGCGTGCGTGCGTGTGTGTGTGTGTGTGTGTGTGTGTGTGTGTGTGTGTGTGTGTGTGTGTGTGTGTGTGTGTGTGTGTGTGTGTGTGTGTGTGTGTGTGTGTGTGTGTGTGTGTGTGTGTGTGTGTGTGTGTGTGTGTGTGTGTGTGTGTGTGTGTGTGTGTGTGTGTGTGTGTGTGTGTGTGTGTGTGTGTGTGTGTGTGTGTGTGTGTGTGTGTGTGTGTGTGTGTGTGTGTGTGTGTGTGTGTGTGTGTGTGTGTGTGTGTGTGTGTGTGTGTGTGTGTGTGTGTGTGTGTGTGTGTGTGTGTGTGTGTGTGTGTGTGTGTGTGTGTGTGTGTGTGTGTGTGTGTGTGTGTGTGTGTGTGTGTGTGTGTGTGTGTGTGTGTGTGTGTGTGTGTGTGTGTGTGTGTGTGTGTGTGTGTGTGTGTGTGTGTGTGTGTGTGTGTGTGTGTGTGTGTGTGTGTGTGTGTGTGTGTGTGTGTGTGTGTGTGTGTGTGTGTGTGTGTGTGTGTGTGTGTGTGTGTGTGTGTGTGTGTGTGTGTGTGTGTGTGTGTGTGTGCGCGTGTGTGCGTGTGTGTGTGTGTGTGTGTGTGTGTGTGTGTGTGTGTGTGTGTGTGTGTGTGTGTGTGTGTGTGTCGGTAACTATATGTATATATGTGGGGATAGGGCCAATAAAAAATTGGCATCGAAGTTTTCTCGGTTCGACAATTTTAGAACTCCAGCGGATTTTCCTGCGGAAAATTGTAAACTAAGAAATTTGAGCCTCAATTCGAACTCCAGCGGATTTTCCTGCGGAAAATTGTAAACTAAGAAATTTGAGCCTCAATTCGAAATTAAGTCGCAGTTTATTGATTTCATTGCTCATAATTTTTTTATTTCGAGTTCGCAACTGTTCTTGAGATAGTATCGAATAGGCTGCATTAAACTTTTCGTCTTCTTCTCTCGAAAATGAGGTGGTAGAGCTTGCGACTATATATGTCTGAAAGAGAAACGAGTATCACTTAAGGTGGGACACCACTGTGACGGGTTTAAAGAATCATTTTGTTGGATAATCTTTCTTTTTTCATTGAACTGTTTAAACTTTTTTTTTAGTTTTGGAAAGAGATGTCTATATACCTCTTAAGGAGACAGCAATATCCCTTAACGTTGTATTAGTCAGTGAAGACCTCGTCCCCTAGAGAAAAGAAAAAAAGCCATTAACTGTTTTTTTTTCAATTAAAAGTGAAAAAAATAATTGTTGTTTTTCAGTTAAGATTCTGAAAAGAATTTTTTTTCAATAAAATTTTTCTAAATCAATTGTTTTGTTTCAATTAAAATCAAAAGCGATTAATTTTTTCAACTAAAATTAAAAACAAGTGTTTTTTAATTGAAGTTAAAAACAATGAATTGTTTCTTTTCCCGCCAATTAAAAACTATTGATGATTTTTAATGAGCAATTTTTGGAAAATTATTGGAAATTTTCTCTTGGAATTCGTAAATCATGCATTACTATATAAAGAATAGGCTGAATTGTCATTTTCTTTTTCTTTTATCGAAAATGACGTGGTGGGAATTGCGAAAACTTCAAACTAGACGCTCCGCTGGGTGCATACGTATAAAAGAGAAATCAGGGTCCCTCAAGATTGTATTAATCAGTGAAAATCTCCACTCCTCGCCCCTCCTTCGGTCCCAGCTCCCTTGACATCTACGTTATAAAATTTATTGCCCAACAGTCGCACACCCTGGTTAACTTCGAATAAAGTATATTTTGGCAAAACCCGTGCCAGTTTTCCGTACCACGTAAAATGATTAAGGCGGTCAGAGCTGCGCGGTAACGCAAACGCACGTCTAGATTGGCTTTCGTTGCATACGCGCAATAATAGTATCCGTATGCAGGCAGCGCGTTGGTAGCTCAATCGTGTGTGGGTGCAAATGCGGTGGTGGTTGACTCTCTCTCCCCCCCCCCCCTCTCTCTCTCTCTCTCTCTCTCTCTCTCTCTCTCTCTCTCTCTCTCTCTCTCTCTCTCTCTCTAAGTGCTTTGCTTTAACCATAGCCTGCTTTGGTTCTTTCTCTGGAGCACGGTAACGAAGGTACCTAAGCGGAGAACAGACGCGAGGATCAAGCGACACAGAGTCCGCAAAAGGCCGAGGGCGGAGGGAGAGAATGAAAACGACGCCAACGCGACGACGATGACGACGACCACGCTCACGCGGTGAGGTGGTGGTCGTCGCGCCATCGGCATCCGGTGTATACCTCCGTCGAGAAAAACAGCGCAACTCTCTCTCTCTCTCTCTCTCTCTCTCTCTCTCTCTCTCTCTCTCTCTCTGTAATCTTCTTTGGGTCTCTTTCTTATATATATCCTCGGTTACGCTCTATCAACTCCGCCGCATGTATGCGATACGTATTGGAGCAGACTGCGTGACGCTCGAAGCCTCTGGATGGCGTGGCGGTGCGCGTTGCGGGTCTGTATGATAAGAACGCACTGTCGCAATTGCTAGCGCTTGTATTTGCTTTGAAAAAATGTATATATATATTTGAGGTGTAGTAAAAAGAAATCCATTATTTTTCCATGCAATTAAAGGCAAAAATAATGGTTTTCTTTCGACTACACCTAATATACACATTTTTGCATAACCAAAAGGTGCATAACCAAACATTAGACACTGCAAAACGGTACGAATATTACAGCATAAAAGCCCAATAGCTGATTTGAAGAACAACTTTCCAACATTCCAACAACAACAACAGAAGCATCAAGCTGATTTGAAGAACAACTCCACTGTTTTGTGTCAGGGCCCCCTTTTTTAAAACCCCTCTCCCACTTTTTTTCAACCCGTATCAGTATACTGTCGTGATGTTGCGATGAGCTGGATATATGAAAAAATTAAGTCTGCGTGAGCATGAAATTTCCAAAATACGATTCTCTATATTGGGTAGTTTTGTAGCCTAAGGTCTTGATTTCAACTTGCCTCAAAGATTCGGAAAAATTCCAAGCATTGACTGCGTTTCGACGAACCAGTTCGCTGCGATTTGCATTTTTTTCTTTTGCGTTTCCTCAAAACTCATCTGTTTTATAAAAGGGTGCAAGTTTAATCTCAAAATCTGTTCGTCCAATTTATTTGAAATTTGACCAGAGCATGGTTCATAACATTTTCTATCACGCGGCAGAATAATTTTTCGATAGGTTTATCCATTTTTCAATACAAAATTATTAAAGTTGTTTTTTTTGTCACAAATCGACCTTTTTTCTAGAGCTTGCCATTTGCATAATTAAAAAAAATTCAAGACAGTATCCCGTTATAGGAAAGTTTTTATTATTATACTAACAGTCAATTTATATTTTGTGTTTTCAACCACCCTAGTTGCCAGAACCACCTGCACCGATCGTCCATGCAGCAACGTCGGCGCTCCGTTCGAATAATAATAACTTCTTTGTTCGTGAATATTTTCCAACAGAAAAAAAACTAAACCTTCTCAAGACTATGTATCAATGGTGTGAAAAATCTCGACCCTGTCATCCCAATATCCTCATCAGAAAAAATATTGAAAATGGACCTCTTGTGTGGGCCCCAAGCCCACCCGGTGATAAACCGGGAATAAGCTCGAGGACACTCGAAACTCCCTAAAGTGCCACGATTGCGGTGGCAAGTGTGCGTGAAGCCTTGGGCTTCGAGGGTTAAACGAGTTAAGAAACGGAAGATAGAGAGAGAGAGAGAGAGGGAGAGAGAAAGAGAGAGAGAGTAGGATCGGGGAAGCAAAAGAAAAAAATGACCAAGACGTTACAGCAGAGGCAGGATCATATCCCTCCCTTTCAGCTTCCGTGCATCGTTTATAAATCTCGCTTGGTATATATAGCGTTTGCGGTGAGCGCGCGAATTATTATACGGTCGCTGTGCGAGCGCGGGAAAAGGGGACGGTGGAACAACGAGAAAGAGTAAAAAGCAGAGGGAATTATTGCCCACGGGAGAAGAACGAATCGGATATACATAGGCACGAATATACGTATAAATAGAAATAAATAAATTAATGAATAAGTAAATAAAAAAAGTAAATAAATAAAGTAAGTAAATAAATAAAATAAGTAAATAAATAAAATAAATAAATAAATAAAATAAGTAAATAAATAAGACGAGAAGAAGAAGAGTCGCGAGCTCGAGCACAGGCGGTGCCGCAATAGAAGGTGCCACCGCCGGGTAGGCTGAAAACTAAAATAAGGACTTTGAATTGGAGTTTTGAAAAATAATCGAACTTCACTGAAAATTCGCAATCAGTTTCTCACAGTATACATTCGCAAGAGACAAATTTTTGACAATATTTTTAAATCGACAATTGCGGGTCACTGGCAGACATTTTTGCTCTTCGCGGTGGAATTTTTCCAATTTTTAGGAATGAACCCAAACGGAAATTCCATACCGTTTCTCCATGTAGATAGAAAATATTCGAGATCCCGCAAAGATTTTTGGGAAATGTTAAAAAATCTTTTTGCATTTTACATTTTTACTATGATTTTGTTCTGGCAAAAATGCAAGCGACATCAAGGGAGGTTTCTACTTTGCTGGGCCAAAAAAATATTCGATTTTTCACCAATTTGTTATGCGAAGAATATTGTATTAAATATAGAATTTTGAAATTCGGTATGTTTACTAAGCCGTCTTTATTGAACATGATGATACTTTTTAAAGTTTGACGGACATGGTCCTGAGTATGTCGGTGCGCCGGCGATGATATTCTTCGCTTGCGGAAGACCTAAGTCCTGAACAGGTGATATGGAGCAAATAAAACATATTTGTACTTTATACGATATTGTGTATAAGTCGAACTAGAAGCGAGAAGAAAAATTGAAAAATAAAAAATGGTGAGCATTCGTAGAGGAAGTTTAGTTTTTGCCAAAAAAATGTTCAGTTTTTTGCGCCGGAAATAAAAACGCTCGAATAATCTTGGATAACCTACATACGTGGCTCCTCTCACTTCCAGTACCATGTCTCGTCAAACTTTGAAAAATATTATCATGTTCAATAAAGACCGCTTGGTAAACATACCAAATTTCAAAATTCTATATTCAATATATTTCGCATAAAAAATTGGTGAAAAATCGCACATTTTTTGGCCCAACAAAGTAGAGTCCTCCTTTAACAGGCGCTTATCATTCTTCCTTGCATATCTTGCGCAGTAGTCGGAACAGAACCTGTTCGTTAATACTGCCTGACGCGATTAATAAGACAATACAATGAATGCGAATCAAATTGTAAGCTGAAACAGCTTGCAATTTGATTCTGCAACTTGAAAATGCAATTTGCTTGCAAAAAAAATTGCAAGCAAATTGCATTCTAGGCTAACACAATGAAATTCTTTTTTTTATCGATTTTCTGCACTAAATCTTGATCGATCAACTTGAAATTTGGCGTGTTAACTTATTTTCAGTTCCTTGATAAAATTCTGAAAAGATAATAGTGGTCCACTTTTTAAAAATGGAAGCGTTTTTAAAATGTCTGAAGCGCCTCGATCCGAATGAACCTCGTAGCTGCCAATCGATGACCCCCTTCAAACTGTGCAACTTTTGTAGGAAAAGTTATCTTCAAAGTCTGCTAGGCCCGAAAATATTTCTACCCCTAATAGTTGTTGCCTCACCAGGTATGATATTAATATTTGATATACAGGGGGTAAAAAAAGTATTTGTACATCTCACACAAACTGTTAGCAATTTGGCTTTATTTTTTTGTTCATGTTTTCCCAAGACTTTTGTAGACACTATGTATATTTCGGATAAGCTATTGAACACAGAAACTTAATAAAGCATTTTATTTTTTTCGAAGGATAATTTGAGAAAGACCAGGTGTACAAATACTTTTTTTACCCACTGTATACTTAATTTATATATTATATATTATTTATAAATGTATTATTTATTTATTATTTATATATATATAAATAATATATAAATAATATTACTTATATATTATTTATATGAATTGTATATATTTCGTATAGTAAGACATACACGCACATATATGTGTGCATGTGTATAGAGTTACCTATGCAGGGGCAGAGTATGCGTTAACGTATATAAATGGTCATTTGGCAGCCTGTAGCATGCATGCCTGGTGCACCTTGTACTTTCGAACAGCGGCGTGCCACCGCGCACACGTTGCTGCGCTGATTGAACGCGGCTACTATTATCCCAGGAGTTAGTTACACCTGGAATGCAAGTTTAACAACGTTGCAAGCCCGACCGCGAGGAACGCGTTCGAGTTTGCGCGCATTCTTCGGCGATTTTCGTTCGTGCACATTGTGTCTGCGGCACACTCGAGTTTTCCTCCTGTATCTTTTCCACGTGTCTGATATTTCTGCTATCGGATTCCAGCTCTTTCCTTCTCGCCCTCTGCTTCTTCGCTTTGTTAATATTCGGTTAATATTTTTGTTTATATTCCTTTCTTTGCTTATTATTTTGTTAACGTTATTAAGTCAATTTTAGGTTTGGAATTCCATTACTGTTTAAATCGAGTTTTCCTTCGTATTTCAATTTTTTGTTTTATTTCATGTTTAAAAAAAATAATTTTTGGCATTATATTTTATTTTTATACTATCTTGGGTTGTTTGTTTTATCTTTCATATCGAATATTTATTTCTCTAATTTCTGTTTATTGGTTATTTCCTGCCGCATTTCCATTTCTTCCCATTTTTTTGCCTACTAGTCTGTTTATATGGGATCTGGAAAAAATGTACGTTATGAAGCAAACGTTAAACTTATCCCGCGTACACTTTAATTTTGAAAAAATCAAAAACTAACATCGGTATTGGGGTATAATATAGCCTCTGTATAGAAAATGTGGTCCAACGGCCGGATCGATAACTTGACAATGGTTGGTTCGAAAAGGTAAAATAAAAACGTTTTATAATCTATATAAATGTAGTTCTCGTTATACGTAGCCTTAAAATAAGTGTTTGCAAAATTGTGCAAAATGTTTGCAAAAAAGTGTAATTTCAGCGAAACCTTTACGTATAGTCAGGGGCTTAAAAAATACTAAATAAAAAGAACGGCTACGTACAACGATAGGTACTGCAAATGCTGAAATTTTGTTTTAAAACAGAAGAATGGACAACTATAGCTATAGTTATGATTCCAGCCAGGTCGAGAAAAGCCGTTTCGTGAAAAACGCGATTCAAAGTTTTAGTATACGTAAATCATTGCGCTACCTGCTTTCACTGAATTGTCTGTAACTTGGTCAGTTTTCAATATTTTTACGTGAACATTTTTCTACATACTCTTGACTATGTATGCTTTGAGAAAAAGCAAAGCGAAAAAAGCCGATTTTTCGGTCCCGCTACAGCGGTTTCCAGCCTTAATATTGTTTCCTTATTGTACCGGCAACTTTATATTTAGCCGAGAGTTTTACCAGAGCATAATGAATATTATCAATCAGTCGATCCCTCTCCCTTTCTCTCTCTCTCTCTCTCTCTCTCTCTCTCTTTCTATCTTTCTCTCTCTCTCTCTCGTTCGTCGGATGAGTTTCAGCTCTTGGATGAAAACTCTCCGTTTCCGTGCGAAAGGGATACGTGCGTGGATTCGTAAAGAAGCGGAATCTGGTATGGGTCAATGAAGCCAAACAATGACGAAGATCGATTCGAATGAACGAGACAGGAAAAATACTGAATAGAAAGAACACAACGAGAAACTGTGTGTACACACTCACGTTAGTGAGATGCAGCCAAATATTTCTTATCCATAACACTTTTATTCGACTAATTCCCCTGGGGCAACAAGGCAAAAAACATACCACTTTTCATCGCACTACTCTCGAATGTATGTATAGTTACGGGAGGGGCTACTCGCTGGCGAGAACTACTTCGCCCGTAGCCACCTGGCGGCGAGGCGGCGCACAAGCGATGGTTCGCGCGGCCATTCGTTTCGCGATCACATGTACGCCTCTTTATGGCCAGAGAATGTAGTCTTTTTCACGTGAAAGAATATTCCGTAATCGCAGAAGACACACAGTGTGTGGGTGTATGTGTGTGTGGTTAAAATACATCGAGCGATATAATGGCACGAGTATATGTACAAGTATCGCCGGTAGTTTGAACGCGCATGGAGGCGATCCAGCGAGAATGGCGATCGCCGAAGCCCAAGGTCTGTCTCTCACTCTCTCTCTTTTTCTCTCTGCCATGCTCTTTCTTCCTCTCTGGTCAATAACGTGTATAGCGAAGCGTAAACGTTTATGGCTTATTCCGTGAAATCTTCACCCCTTATAGCAATGCCCTCTCGTCCCCTGGGTCCGTATAAAGATGAAATTCTTCCTACCTGCAATGGCCATGTCCTATACCTTTGCATATAGAACCACGCGATCTTCGCCTTCTCCGCCAATCTCTTACTTTTCTTCGGCCCCGTTTTTTCCCTCGTCAGACCCTGCTCCCGTGGTTTTCCTTTTTTCTTTTGAGAAACGATCGAAATTCACGTTGCTCGCGTATCTGAGTCCAGATAAGGTTGGCCAATCGCACGTGTACGGAATGACGGTAAGCCCGATGAAATTAGGACAAAACGTTGCCCCGCACAGATGTCCGGTCGTAACGTCGATCGCCAATTTCGATCGTTACAACGCCATATCCGTCGTGATGAGCCGAGCACTCTAATTCCACTGAGAGCAAGGTTAGGGAGTAATTCTATGCAACGGTGCTACATGACGAGGTACGTTTTATTCATTGCGCTTCCAATGTTATTGCCAATCGGAGATGTGACGTAAAGTGGATTGTGACAGTGGGATGGAAGAACTTACTCCATATAATTGGTACGGTACCCATTAGATATCGTGGTTGTTGTGAGAACTGGAAACGTTGTTCTCCATTAGCTACATTTCTTCTATACTTTTAATATATTTTTTTAATCAGAATTTTGGGATGACAGGGTTGGGATTTTGCATACAATTAACGCATAATCTTGCCAAATTCGTTTTTTTTTTAATGGAAAGACGTCGATAAACAATGGAATCATTATTATTTAAACGAAGAGCCGCCGTTGCTGCATGGTCAATAGGTGTAGATATTTCTGGCTATTAGGGTGATCTGAAGTGGAAAATAACAAATGTATTTTTGGAATAATTATTAAACTTCCATGTGACCGGATACTTAAAAAAACATTTTATTACGAGCATGCCGAGTTGAAGGAAGGAAAATACGATTTTCGACCCGAAAAACAACCTTAATTATTCGTTGTTAAAAAATGGATGAACATATAGAAAATTCATTGGGCTATACGATGGGAAATGTTACAAAATATGCTCTCTGCGACTTTAGAGTGAATTGGACTAAGCGATTGTGAGTTGCGACTTACACCGTTTTATAAAACAAACTTTCGAGAAAAATGCAACAGAAAAAGGGTAAAATGAACCAGGCGATCTGCCCATTCATAAACATTCCAAAAATCACTCGGTCAATTATTTTGGATTGCTAAAAAACCTTTGATGCCCTTAAAGTTAACACTCTAAGCTACTAAACTACGCGATAAAAAATCGTATTTTCAACGTTTCAAGGTTATGCAGACCCCGTAACATTTTTTCCAACAAATAGTCAATTACGAGCTCGGGACCTTTCTCGAAATAGACCTTATATAAATATGGCTTACACCCTTATCTATCGGTGAGACATTGGAATTTACAAAATGTTGCACATTGGAGAATATGGGCAATAGAATGGATCGCGAAGTCGAATGTCTCCAAAATCACTTTCTCCGTGTATACCTATACAGGGATTTTAATTACGTAAGTAGTTATTAAGCCCAAGAATTATATACACATAAACTAGCAGTGAGCCTGAGTGTATCAGCCGCAGAGTCATGTAACGTGTGAGAGTCAATAAACTTGTGGTACTTCCTGGAAATAACGCTTATCTAGCAGTTTCCCTCGATTACAGAGAAACTCGCGAGTGTGTATCTCGTTGATCTGCAACCTAACTGTGTTTTAAGAGTTTAACTATATATAAACAGTTACACGTATCCGGATATGTAATTAAGCTGAGCTTCCTGTACCGGCAGATTTCCCACCGAAGACTCAAGTTGCGCGTGCTCCTTTGACGCCTAATACACTCCCGAAGTATGCAACATAGTTGAAGCTCTACATACGACCATACATCAGTCTACATATTCAACCTCAATGGAACGGTTCAATTCCTGCTTAATTTTCCAGCAAGTTTAGCAGAGAATGGACATCGTGAGGAACCCTTTCAGAAATTTGTAGGGGATTCCCCAGATCCTACCACATCTCTATAGGGATTTTATAGGAACGTTGCACGAAGGGAATCCACATTGGAATCCAAGTGGATTCTGCCCTACTTTCCAATTGACGTCTTTTGAGAATTTTTTGTTCGCAGTTCTTAACCAGGATTTATTGAATCTTAGAAAAAAATATCCTCTCGTGATCCCGTGCACAAATCTGTTGGGGAGTTCCACGATGCATCCACATGGCTATGGGGATTTCTTAGGCACACCACACATAGGGAGTCCTTATTCGGATCCAATTGGATTCTGCACTGTTCCTCGATGAACGTCGTTTGTGACTTCTTACCACGTACGAATAAAAAATATGTGACAGCTCACGAGAAAAATCTCGGCGTGTTGGAACCCAACATGCACGCTTTGCGAGCGCGTACGTGTATAGTGATATTTTTTCAAAGTGCAGTCAAATTAATAATAAACGATTGTTACAGTGGATTTTCAGTGATTTGATTGAAATCGATTTTTAAGGTATGATTCTTTGTTATTCATATACTTCGTACTTTGTTAAGGGGGGGTATGGCTATAGGCGAGCAAAAAATTGCTGATTTTCATGATTTATTTTTAAGGTAAGATCTCTTTACCATTTTTGAAAGTTAGGGTATGTTTTATTACTACTTTTGGCTGTTATATGGGAGATTTTTGTTATTCGTCGATAAAAATGGTGGAGGTTTTATAAGCGGGTTGCGGTGGATGTTGTCTGACGGCGTAACACGTAGCGTCGGCGGGATCAATCTGAAAAAAATCGACGAAGATTTTTCTTTCCTTAACACATACGCAGAATATGAGCCAAGAAAAAGTGAGAAATGTTGAAAATTGGTGCAATGTCATGCTTCGAAGCAAAAAGATTGAATTCGCCAAAAAAAACGTGACTACATTTTTTGCAATAAAAAATACCTTTTCTATTCATTTTCAAAAACATTTAGGGTCATGTTTTAGACAATAAAATTGAAAAGATTTATACCACATTTCGTCAGAATCGGTCGGATAGTTTTTGAGTTATATGTCACGCCAGTCTTGAAAATGCAGTTTAGAAGACCGTGCCATACCTCCGCCATTTTTCGGGAATAATGATTTAAAAATACCATGGAACAGCCAAAAGTAGTAATAATTCACTGAGTCTAAACAATCGTGAAGAAAAAAATCCGTCCCTTTAAAAAAAATTATGAAAATTAGCGAATTTTTCAAATGGTTTTATCTCCCCCCCTTTAAGATAAGATCTATATTTTTTAAGATCTACTCATTTTGTATATCTATAAATATTGTTTAGAAAATTAAACGTACAGAATGCAATGGGATCCACCAAGAATCGTGTCGGGTTCTGTTCAATAATGTAGGAATCCTATGAAACTCAAAATGCACTCGTAGATTACATTCCAACGAAAAGTCCCGATTAGAATCCAATGTACGAGCGTGATGTTTCAGTAAAGGAATTTAATGCGATGACCCATTGGATCCTATGATGTTGAAGTTTGCATGACTAGAGTGCAACGAAAGTTAACTTTTCTTCTACAGTCCTAGTTTTTTCGCTATTTGAGGGCACGAAAATCGCTCGGACGGTTTTTCTTATAGAAGATTGTCATAGAAGATCCACGATCTTAATTTATCTAAAAAATATATGAGGATCGTAATACGTGTGAAAAAGGAAGAGGGGTAATATCTAAGGAAGCGAAAACATAATATAAGTTAGATTGTATAAATAATCCCATATAAATAAAATTTCTTACTACTACTACTACTACTACTACTACTACTACTACTACTACTACTGCTACTACTACTGCTACTGCTACCGCTACCGCTACCGCTACTGCTGCTGCTACTGCTACTGCTACTGCTACTGCTACTGCTACTGCTACTGCTACTGCTACTGCTACTGCTACTACTACTACTACTACTACTACTACTACTACTACTACTGCTGCTGCTACTACGACTACTACTACTACTACTACTACTACTACTACTACTAAAAATAAAATTAAAGAGCACTCTTGAAAATTCCAATGATGGAAAGTTGAACATAACAGGAGCCCTATCAAGAAGAGGAGGCAAGTTTGGGCATGTAATTGGACAACCCAAACAATAGCAACAAAGTAACCCACTTTGAAGTGAAAGGGCATATGCATCCATGTAAGAGACATGTGTCGAAGGGCGCTAGTCCTCAGAGAGCGATGAGACGAAAACAGAGGAGGAAAAAAACCTCGCTATCGAGGTATGCCCTGGAAACCCGAGATGATTCGGTTAAATCCTCGTGGCTTGTTCATTTACCCGTATGAGGCTGGTGCCTACCTTGACAGCCCACTTCCGGTTGCAGAAGAGGTTTGTATACATGAGCGCTTTTTCCGTCTGCAAATATTCATTGATCATGCAGGCCTTATGTCGCCCTCCGTTCTTCGAGCGAGGTCAGGTGCACAACCGATTTCAAATAACACGCCCCCCCCCCCCCCACCCATGCGATCGGTCATAAAAAAACGCGTCGTGTTCCACCATATCGGAAAAAACAGATTTTCGTTCTTGCATCTGTGCTTAACTTGAAAAGTTAGCGCCAGCCACTTTTAGATTCCGAATTTTGGTTTAAAATCATAATTTTTTCCGTGTCAAATAAAGTAAATAGTTATCAGATTTATTGAAACATATTCCCACTTGACAGGTGCCATTGGCAGTCGTAAAAAATGCATTGTTGCAGGGCTTAAAAAGGCTGCGCGGCACTATGTAATCCCAAGCGCGCTAATCGGATTTAAGTAATGAAGAAATTGTTTTTTCTCGCGAACATCACACTTATCGACATTTGAACATATTTTGTTATTATTCTTTGTCATTAAGACACGAGGAATACATTATTACAAGTAAAAAATTACGAAAATGTATAAAAACGGCTGGTTACGTTTCGAATTGACGCAATTGAACTGAAAGACATTTTCCAGCTGCCTTGAAGGCATGGAAAATTATGATTTTGAGCCAGCATTGGGAAATTGCTCGGTCTGTGGCCTTTCAAATTGACCTACAGGACTTGCTTTTTACGACCGTTTGCTTTTTACCATAGAGTATACTTTTTGTTGTCGCCTCGTAAAAATAAAAAACTATTCGTATGCATCCCTGCCATCACTGCCGATCATAAGATTACGATTATTTTGAAAAATGGACAAGTTTTCGATCGCTCTGGATAACTGCAAAAATGTATTGGAATAATAATATTAATTGTGTTTCTTATTTGACGAAGATACTATATCGCTCTATGAAACGAATTATACTATTCTAATATAATTTGCCAATTATCCAGGGTGATCGAAAACGTTTGACCGGTAGTGTATGTATGAGGAACTGATATTTTAAACTCGTTGAAAACCATGAAATAATGGCAACGAGCCCATCTGTCTTAGAAGATTAGCTACTGTGACGGCCCGAAAATCAGGATTATTGAAAAAAATTAATTTTGAATGAATAACTAGGACAATAAAAAATTCGCTTAGACATTTATCTGTATGTAGATTAACAAAATTGTGTGCCAAATTTCATTTAAACAAGGTAATAATTTAAGAAATAAATTATTAATATTTTCTTTGAACGTGAGAAGCTCAACAATGGACAACTTTGACCACCCGGTTGATCTGACACAAAAAACGTGTTTTTTTCTCAAAAAATATAATATTAGCTAAAACTTGACAACGATTTTCTTCATAAAAAAAAATACTACTACTCTCTACTATTCTACTATTACGATAGTTACTACTATACTATATATCTACTATTTACCCTCACAATATACGATTCTTGCACGACATGCCGGACCTTCCCCTTCTATTTGAGTTACCTCAAGCGACGAACAAGTGTCTGTCATTTTCTAAGAAGCCTAACCCCTTAAGGGCGATACTCCAAGACAAAAGACTTCCAAATTACCTTCGAAATATTCACCAAATATGTATATATAGATTTTTTAAGCTCATTAAAAATTATGAAATATTGGGTACGAGCACAGCTGTCTTGAGGTGAGTCCTCCAAGTCGAACGACTTCAAAATCGCCTTATATATACATATATTTATATATCGGATCTCGATTCTTTTGAGTGGCCAACGCACGTCGACCAAACGCGTCCTATACATTGAAACGTACGAGGGTGCGAGCGCGAACAAGGGCGGGGCGGTGCGAGGGGGAGTTCAGAACGCGTAACCTGTTTTCATTTTTATCGTTAGCATCAGGTTTCAACGCAGGTGAGCGCGCGAAGCCTGCGTGGCCCGGCAAACCTCTCGTATTCCACGCGAGAGTTTCCTCTTTCACATAGACTATACTTTAATGCTTTTCGTACAGTAGACCCTGCTGGCATATGTATCTCTCCGTACGTCCGTAATCTACACATATGTGCATATATATATATATATATATATATATATATATATATATATATATATATATATATATGCACACACCCAGATAGAAAGGGTGCTGCAAGCGTTCACCTTCCACTCCGTCGGAAAGGAGCAATAAAAAAGCGAAAAAGAAGCAAGGCGAGAAAAAAAATGTAACTCCTTCCGATCCTATTCCCTCTCGTATGCTTACGGCCGTTTTCGCACAGTTCTGGGTTTTCATTCTAGTTCCATTCCTTTGGGAATATACTTAGGGAAAAGGTGTACGAGTTGATCCCATGAGGTGAGACGATCATTTTCAATAGCGACGAAACTATTTACGCTATCTAGTGGTATTCTTTGGTAACATATGACGCCCGGCACCCCCCCCCCCCCCCCCCCGTGCTATTCAATTCATGTTGGTGGTGTGGGCGACGTACTTGACGGAAAAAATGTTAATTGTGAGCTGTTGATCTAAGGCAAGGTTGACGCTAAACTTAGGTAACTTTTTTCGTATACTGCCAGGTGCAAACATTGTTGTGTTTGTGGCTTTATAGTATGCTCAATTTGGGTTTCGGTTGGCGCGGTAGCAGTGGAATACTTATATCTTATGTTACCGAGCAATGAATGAAAAAGTTGAGTTTGGGGCAAGATTCAGGTGCACCTTCTAGGTGCGCAATATGATCCTAGGGATCATATTGTCACAAGTGACGTACCTCCTTTACTTTTGTTAAATAGATTGTCTCTTTATGTTCAAACTACACTACTAGTGTATAATTGATCTCACAAGTAATAATTGATGTACCTAAGTGATTTAAGGTAATCCTAATGCCAGGCTTAACTCCATAGGATTTTCATTATTTTTTTTTTTTGAGCCTTACTAAATATATTAATAATCGTCTCTGTAAAAATTCAGGGTCGGTTATCGACCTAATCACAGAGAAAAAAAATATCAAAATTGTGTATTCTTGTGAAGGGATTCCGAGACGACATACAAACACCCAATTTCCGGTCGCTCCAAAAGTGTATGTAATAGTGAAAATCCGTCAGATTCTTAAAAATAATCAGATTTACATACTTAACACTTGCGGTAATCCAATGGTCTCAGAAAAAATTACGCTTATTGACCTAATTTTCATGTAATATCAAGTTTAATTTGAACTTCCGGTATTGGATTTATTACCACTTGCTACGATAAAGAGACGTGGCAGCAAAGCAACAGCTGACTGTAGTCGTAACCTCATCTCACTCATTCGAATTTCCACACATATTTCATTTTTAACCGACATATTTCGCCGACACAAATTTTCCACGCTTTTTACCAGTCGTGGCCTGAATGCAATGCTTTACATGTCCCGCACTTGACATTGTTTTGGGTTCGACGTTGAAAAGCATGGAGGTTAAACTCGCCTGGTTGAGTAAAAAGAGATGGAGATGGAACCAATGTTGCCAAATATCAAACCTAGAAATATCCCGCGAATCGTTGGAATAGCTATTTTTCATTTTTCTAATTAAATGTGAACATTCATTAAACAGTTTACGCATGGAAAATTTCAGTTATTACAAATGATTTTTTTGCATATATTAAGAATATTAATTGTACAAGTCTCAAGTATGGTCAGTGGTACGACTAGTGTGGAGCGATAGGATTACCTTAATACTGGCTGTAAAAGACTGGTTTAGTTTAATTTTAGTTGGATGAGATAAAACTTATAATATAAAGGTAATTTAACTCGTAAGTTCAGTTTATGTTGTATACCTATGATTAATATATATATATATAAAGGCGTTGTAGACTCGAGTAAATTTCTATTTGCACTTACCTACTTTCTACGAAATGAAAAAATCCCAAAATAGAACCAAGACGATCCGGGGGATCATCTTGTCCATACCCTAGGGATCATATTGAACACCGAAGTGTCCAAGATGATCCTTATGTAAGGATTACACAAAGGGAAATCCTTTTATTGAAGCCCTAATAAATTGAGTATCTCGAATGTGCCAATCGTAAGATAGATCAATATGTCAGTAATAAACGCTTTCAGATCTTAATAATGTCGGATATCTCTGAAATTACGAGCATTCTCCCTTAGGGGAATCGTCATGTACGCCTTTCCCCTACACCCTGACATCGAGGGATACTGAATAGGTGGTGAGCTCTGATTCGGCGAACGGCTCAGGGGGACTCAGAGAATCCATCTGCCACGGAGCTAACGAGGCATGACGTCCAATTTAACATCTTTGGAACGCAACAATTTTTTTCTTTTTCTTTTTTTTTCTCTATTTTCATCATTATCCAAAGCTTTTATCGTGAATTGACCTAGGAATTTCGTTCTTTCTAATCCCTGATTCCACAAACACGCTGATTTGCAGAATTAGGTCTCCCTCACACGGAACCTCACCTGAGTTTCCCCCCTTCGATTTGGTCGGAACTCATATATGTGATAAAGCATTGATAACTATCAGACACCTATTTTTTTATCGGCGGAAAGCGGAATTAAGGAGCCCCCCTCCCCCTTCCGAGAGAAAACATGATACCACTTAATTTGATATTTCTTCAATACTCCCATAGTGGGTTTTTCATCGCTTTAATCCAGAAGAATTTTGGTTTTTTTTTAATTCAGATCGGTTGACTGCTTGTGGGTGAAACTGCAAAATCACCCCACGGCACGCCTTTCTTTGAAGGGTGGTTTTCCCCCTTCAACTCGTTGTTCTGTCTATACAAATAAAAAACGTATTTAATAAATTTCAACGCCTTATCATATATATGAGGTTCAACAAAATCGAAGGTGGACACTCAAGTGACGTTTCTTGTCAGTGTAAGTTTCATCAAAAAGCGTTCTAGCGAATTTCACGGCTTCAATCAGCAAGAAAGATCGACGAATAAAACAACGAGAATTTCTGTTGCTTTTGAACGATGCAAACTTCAACATCGTCACGAGACTCGGCACTGTGATACGAATGGCAGACGTAAAACGCCATACGATTGTACAGTTAGACGTCCATGGGAAAGTCGCAGAGATATTTTGTAGTCTCGTGCACAAAGTGGACCTTTGTAATGCTTTTTCTTTCAAAGTGGAAAAATGACAGGGACAATACGACTCACTTTTTTCTGGTCAGGGGAATCGTTGCACGATTGTGTCAGTTATGTTCTGATTGGGCTGATAAGGAAATATAATTAGTTTCGATATAATACCTTATACCATGGCCGTTTTTCCGAAATGGTAAGAACTTTTCTCCCACTTCATTTGATTAGACCCAAAAAAGAGGTCGATTTTCAATCTTTTTTTCTGATGAGAGTATTGGCATGTCGAGGTCGGATTTTCTATAGGCAATTACTACACAGTCTTGCTGGGTGTGGATTTTTTTATTGAAATATATTGATAAACAATGAAGCTGATGAACAAAGTGTCCAATCGGTCGTGGCCAATCGGTGTAGGTAGTTCTGGCAAGTAGGTCATCTAAAATAAAAAATAACACGTATTTTTAGTATAACAATAAAGCTGTCGTGTTACTGGATACTGTTTTAAAATTTTGAAAGCAACAAAAATGGCACATCCCAGAAGAAAAAGTTGATTCGTCGAAAAAAAGAAATCTTTAATCATTTGTTACCAACAAGTGAATAAATGTATCGAAAAATCATCCAGTCATACGGTAGAAAATGTTATAAACTCTGCTGCGTCCGAATATGAAGTGAATCGGACGAATAGATTTTAACATTCGACTTGCACCTTTTTCATGAAACATGGTTTAGAGAAAAACGCAAAAGCAAAAATGGATGAACTGCAGCAGGGTGACCTTTTACAAAACTCGTCATAACTCTATCAATTCCTCAATTTTTTACGGAGTCTTTATTGCAAAAAGTTCAGATCCTAAACTACAAAAGCCCGCAATAAAAAGAGCCTATTATCAGGACTCTACCCTCGTGCGGACTCAACATTATAGTGGCACGATCGAACGGGAGCGGCAAATAATTGATTATCCCTCGGATCTTCGTTCGAACCAGTTGGGCCTCTAAAGGGCCCTATATTTCATCGAAGTTAATCAATTATTCGACCAGGTGCCAAAATTGGACAATCCTCGTACGTTTCCTAATATATATATATATATATATATATATTCACAAGACGCACGCGCGCGCACACACACACACACACACACACACGCACACACACACACACACACACACACACACACACACACACAGTATTCCAGTCTGCAGAAAATTTACTCACACGACCCACTTCAAGTTGCTATACATACCCACACGTAGAACTGAAGTGGATTTCCTACGCTGGAATACGTTATGACTTTGACTTTGCATATGTAAATCTACCCTGTACTGTATGCCCGGAGATGGGTGTGTGATTATCCATACATTCGTAGTGGACATGCATGCATATGTGATTACCTATACATCTGTACCATCAAAGTATCCATGCATATAGTAGCACACATTCGCGTGGTTCCTTCATTGGGGTTGGACTCACGTGACTTGTCGTACACTTAGCTACACGATTCGGCTTATTGGGTTCCGAGAAAGCAATGAGTCCGGAAACCCCGGGCCAACCCCTCAGTCTGCAAAAGATTCAGGCGACGGCGTTTCAGCAACGGACTCCCCAAACTTATGTCCTCGCGAACTTGCTGACGAGACGGAAAACGTCATTGGCGTATAGATACCTACATATATATATGAATGTAGTGGAGATATACCGTGTGTGTATAACACTTTGATATCGGATGCAGACGCGGTCGAATAAATTCGCTCGTCGACGGTTGGACACGCGAGCACTCTTCCTCGAAACGCCCTAGCAGTAATCCGTATACTGTGACTCTTCGGGGATCAGGCCTACCCTCGAGAGCGAGGGGGATAGGAAGAAAGACAGAGAGAGGGAGAGAGAGAGAGAGAGCGTGTCTCCCTGGTCGCCTGCTTCCCTTGAAATATCCCAATGCAATGAGAACAATAGCGAATCGGTTCGCGAACTTCAAGTTCCGTACTCGAGCCCGACAACTCTTTTCGCGTGCATACGTGCAGCTTGTAGATTCGCATGCGCTCGTATCGATGCAAAACTGGGGGTGTTCGAGTTACACGGAAGTTACGATAGGTATATATGTACGTGGATTTCGAGCGGGGGGCAAAACTAATTCTTGAGAAACCGACGGGACGATTTGCCAGTGAGAGAAGACTCGCGTGTCTCAAGACAATTTGTGCAATTCTCCGGGGCCTAAATCCGGAAATTGTCCAGAATGGAAAACCCTTATCGTACTAGACTTACTTTTAGCAGAATGGGCTACAGTAGGGCCACGATCGACGGGCTAAGGACCGCCTAGGCCCCCACTCTGACACGCGCGTCGTGGGGGAAGCCGTCCACCTATCACGACGCAGTCAGTGGCTGGAACAGTTGCGCGAAGTGGCACTGCGCAACCGCTTCGACCGAGCGGGAAACGCTTGCGTCCTGAACTCTCGCCTTTATCGGGCTCGTAGTTTTGCTACACGTGGTGCGGTTTCGTGCCCTGGTCTTGATAGTCTTTCAAGTCTGTACAAGTCAGTTTTTCGCAAGTTGCCGCGCGGGGATTGCGCATGGGGTCTTCATTGGGAACAATGGTCACTATGAAGCAACTCTGGTCGTCGAATCGAATCGTCTCGTATGCACTTGTTTGAAACATTTCGGGAAAATTTAGTCATTTAGGGAACAGCGTGAAGTCTTTGGCCGAAGGATTGCGGACGTCGTAACTTTGCATGCATTCTTAAGGGACGTTGTTTTGCTGCGAGGTGGGTGGAGAAAAAGTATAGTGAAAAAATGTCACAGAATAGTTTGGATTTTATGAGTGGGTATGTTATGTATGAAAGAAACTTTTGGTGAAATTTCGGTATATTCAGTAGAAGGTATATTGACGGTGAAGACTTTTGCCTTAGTAGAGTTGGATATTAACAGATGCAGGTGAAACAATCACAAAAAAATACTTTTAGCTGGAAATTTGAGGCTTGGTCTACATATTATGCCCACTGACTTTACTTGAGGGGTCTGCGTAAGCTTGAAATTTCAAGAATGCAATATTTTTATTGCTTCGTTTCATAACCAAAGGTCTTAACTGCAATTGCAAGACAGATTTTGTGCCCATTCGGAATATTGACGGAGATGAGACGCCTTTTATTAAACGCTCTCACAAGGAACATCGCTTGAGTATCCGGCTTTGATTTTGTTGAAACTCAAATTTACTCCATAAAGCATTGAAAACTATAAAACACGTATTTTAACTCATCGCCGGAAAAAGGGGTTTACGGGGGCAAACCACCACTCAAAGAAAGGCGCCTAGAGGTGTGATTTTCACCCTCAAGTAGTCGACCGATCTGAATAGAACAAAAACCAAAATTTTTCTAATGTAAAGCGATGAAAAATCCGGTCTTGAAAGCATTTAAAAAAAAAAACAAATTAAGGATCAACATGGCTTTCTTTGACAAGTACTCTTTCCCCTTAAAGCCGTTTTTCCGCCAATAGAAAACTACGTGTCTAATAGTTACCATTGCTTTACCACGTATATGGTATTCCTTTCACGAACTCGAATATTCAATGATCAACTGATTTTCGTCTATAATCAAGTAAAAATACATCTCCGTATACTGCTAAATTTTGAAGCAAAATTACCGAACTTTTAACCAAAAATTACGACTCCAAAAATTGTCTCTTTTCTACGGCACTTTATGGAGATGACATGCTGGCCACATTCCGATCTAATAATTTATACACTCGATACTAACTCTAGATGCCTGATATAAACTGATGCCTGATGTCACCGAATGTTTATAGAAAATATTAATGATATAATGATAAAACTTTTCAGACAAAATGTAAAAATGTCTACATCTACTAAACAAGCGCGAATTTTTTTACGACCAGTTTATCGTTGAGTGTAATAATTGACATGTTTTCATTCAGCGCCACCTTAAGTGATGTTCCTTCTTAGCGTAGCTACGACTAAGCCACGATTGTGTTTTTTTTTTCATCAATTTTCTTTGGTTCTTTTTTTGTATACGTCAACACATGCAAACCGAACCGTCCAAACCTCATTTTGATTGCTTCTTTAGTATTCACAACAAAAAATCCCAAAAAAAAACTCGAATTTTTCGGTAAACAACGTAGATGTACCGTCTTAAAAATTCTCGTGTAAAAAAATATGACAGACGGAAAACGAAGCAATTCAAGGTACGGGAATTCAGGTGCACGCACGAGTCTGCAGGCTTTGTTCGTTACAAAGATTGGTGATCGTTCGCACGTGCCTCCCTCGCTCTATCTCAGCCGCGTCTCGCAGAGATACACGCGGCTCGCGTATTCTCGAGTTTTCTCGCTTCGTTTGGTCGATGAAAAGGTGCCCTACGTGCGGTTGTTGCTCGAGCTGCTATGCTGTACTTGGTGAAGCTGAACGTGCGATTATCGGGTTAGCGGAATGCGGTCATATTCACCTTTCATTTTGACGGGCAACAGGTTTCCCGAGTGCACACTGACGCGGATGATGCATTGTACGAACGATACGCGGTAGGCGTCGAGTACATCGAGTCGAAAAGCTCCCTCGTCGCATAAAGCAATTAGCGAGTGCATAAGCGGCTCGTTTCCTTCCTTTCGACCATACGTGTCCCTTGCTACACACTGCATATTTACCAACCTTCCATTTGCGTTTCCGTTCGATCCACATGGGACCCGTGTATGCCTAATACATATACAAGCTGGGTCACCGGGAATAGCCGGATTCTGCGTGATGGCTTATCGTAAAGGAGCTACACATAATATAATGCATGAATCGTATCAAGTAAACGTTACCCGATGATGAACAAGGGAGACAGTCCAAAGCCCGAAAAAGGGGGCATTTTCGACATTTTTTTATGGATACCCGGTATTTTTATAGGTTTTATGGGTACCTGGTGTTTTTATGGGTATACGTTTTTTTTTTATCTGCGGAAAAACTGTTTTAAAGGGGGAACCACCCTTCAAAGAAAGGCGTGTCTAAATCTTAATTCTGATCTAAATAAAAAGAAAAAAAATTCTTCTGATGTAGAGCGACGAAAAATCCACTATACAATAATTTAGAAAGATTAAATTAAAGGGATAAAATAGAAATACGGCCTTTCTTTAAGGGGTCGTTTCCATCCTTGAAAACGTTAATTAAATTAGGGGTAAAATTCGATTAAGGCCTACCTTTGAGGGGTCGTTTCCCCCCTTAAAAACGCTCTTCCACAGATTAAAAAAAATAGGTGTGTAATAGTTTTCAATGCTTTATCACATATATGAGTTTTAACAAAATCGAAGGCGGACACTTAAGGAATGTACCTTGTTGGTGGCCTTTCCTCTAACAATCTTTGAGTTCCGTTAAAAAAAATTAACAAGGTTTTGTAAGAAAATGGAGGCGGTCGAAATCGATGAAGTGAGTCACCTTTGGCTGATAGTGTCCTGCGGCTGGCAATATCGCCAATTCTGTACCGATTGACATGACATTTTTTTTCAGGGATCTTATTATCGAAAAGTTTTTCTGTTCCAAACGTGCACCATTGTGATCAAAAATCGATATTTTCCGATTTCCCTAGGGCCTTTGAAGGCGACTCTTAGCTAAAAGTCAATTTATTTGGAATTTTGATTCCAGGTGAAAAATTGTAGAACTCTTGACGGTCGCAGAAAGCTGTCGGATAAATGTGACCAGCTTCATTCAGCTTCAGCGCTGCCATTTCGTTACAAAATCTTGTGAAAACATTTTTAAAGGTGCTTGGAGGTATGTAGAATAAAGGCTTCTAAACAGAATTCGCAGAATAAAAAATTGTCGAAATTCCCCCTTTTCCGGGCTCTAGATCGACAATCTTATTTTAAAAACCAAACTGATCGAAATTAAGATGTTGAAAAACTCTTTGAAGCAGTATTGTTGTCTAGAGATATTTAAAAATCATTTTTAATTTTATTGTTCTAGAGACCTTTCTGAATACGACTGCGATACCTGTTTAATGATTCTCGAAAAATTAGTCGAGTTATAGAAATTACAAGGAGTACACGCTCGGGGAGCGCGCTCGAGACGCAACAACTTTAAACGCGTTTTTCTCGAATCAATGCTTTCCAAATCGGCGACCACGATATCTCGACCACCAATTGGCTGATTGAGCTCAGATTTGGCATACACCTTCAGTATCCTGTTTTTCAACGTTGGTAACAGCATTGCGTCGAAATAATGGTTATCATTTTTTATATAATTCGTAGAATGGCTAGAAAAATCTGAAGAGTTGATAATCAAAGATTAGCAAACCTCTGTTTTGTGAAATTTTGATTTGCTGAATCTGGTAACAAACATCATCAACAGCACGCATACAAATTAAAAATATGTTTGTTTTTTTCAGATTTATACAACGTCTACAACACTAGTCGCCAAGTGAGCATGTTTTCCGCGCACTGTTGTAAACAAATGTACAAAAGTACATAACATATCTATTTTTTTAATTTGTAAATATTCTTGAAGGGTCAATAAACATGTGAAAAAAAAAATTCAAAAAGAAAACCCGAACAGTTCACAGGTTATTCCATTCTAAAACTTTAGCCAACAATACTGCATTCAATTTTGTGTTACTTTTGTTTGTTTAAAATGAATACTTATATGACTTTTCGGGAGTCCAAGTTCCAATTACTTACGCGATATCTACAGGGTGAGGCACATCAAGTGTTATAGAGCAATAGCACTCACACTATTGATCATATCCAAAAATGTTTCAGACCAAAGTTTCAGTGTTCGAGAAAGCCGTCATACTGGACCACCCTATGTTCTTATCGGTGGAGGCGCTGAAGCTACGTCAAAGTCAATTCCACTTTTTAAAGGCATTCTCTATCATTCCTACATTTGCATACATTACCCAGGTACTGTATGTAATGGTTAACGATAGACAAAATATTTTATACAGTGCCTTGACGAACCCGGTATTGTATAGAATAACTAGATGTTCTATAGAACGCGTGCACTATACACATTACCTGTAACATATACAGGACCATTTAAGGTGACCACCCCAAATATCTCCGTTGCCTTTAGAGTGACGAAAAAAATGTCATAAGGTAATTTGATTGATTTCGAAGGGCTGATACAGTGAAGAAAAATTCATTTTTGTCAAGGTGATCGTTTTTGCGTTCTCAAGGTCATCAATGGTTTTTCAAATAGGAACATGTTTTTTATCAAGAAGTTGTAGTTGATATTCAAACGAATCCAACGACCTATGATATCATGACCTTGCAATGATTTTTCACCAAAATATTTTGGGTTTCTTTAGGTTTGGTTGGGTTTTATTTGGGTTTGTTGGGTTTGATTTCGTTACCCTAAAGGCAACGGAGATATTTGCGGTGGTCAAGTTAAATGGTCCACTCTGTATGTATACGAGGGTCATTTGATAAGTCCGTACAAAAATGTAAACTACTTAATTTTTTGGGATAAACCTTTTTTATTTTTCAACATAGTCTCCTTTTAGGCTTATAACCTTCATCCAATGCTGCTCTAGTTTGTTGATCCCTTCCGTATAATAGGATTTGTCTAAATCTGCAAAATCACCATTCGTTTCTGCAATCACCGCCTCGTTTGAGTAAAATCTTCCCCCCCCCCCCCCCACCATTTCTTCATATTGGGGAACAAATAATAGACCGAGGGAGCCAAATCTGGAGAATAGGGGGGATGTGAAACGAGTTGGAACCCTATTTCCATTCAATTTGCGGCCACAACTGCTGAGTCGTGAGCTGGTGCGTTGTCGTGATGGAAAAGGACTTTTTTGTAGGTCAAACGTGGACGTTTTTCCTGCAGCTTGGTTTTCAAACGGTCCAATCACGATTAATAATATGCGCCTGTAATATTTGTACCCTTTTCCAGATAGTCGATGAAGACTATTCCTTGCGAATCCCAAAAGACAGTCGCCATAAACTTCCCGGCGGAGGGAACGGTCTTCGCCTTTTTTGGTGCTGATTCCCCCTTGCCAACCCATTGTTTAGATTGTTCTTTAGTCTCAGGAGTGTAGTGATGTATCCATGTTTCATCCACAGTGACGAAACGACGCTTAAAATCCTGCGGATTCCTTTGGAACAGCTGCAAACCGTCCTTGCAACACTTGACACGATTTCGTTTTTGGTCAATCGTGAGCAATCGCGGCACCCATCTTACGAATAGCTTTTTCATGTCCAAATGTTGGTGCAAAATATTATGTACCCTTTCATTCGAGACACCCACAGCACTAGCAATCTCACGCACCTTCACTCTCCTGTCATCCATCATCATATCATGGATTTTATCAATGATTTCTGGAGTAGTGACCTCAACAGGGCGTCCAGAACGTTCAGCGTCCCTTGGGCCCATACGGCTACTCCGAAAATTTTGAAACCACTTATAAACTGTTCTAATCGAAAGTGCACAGTCGCCATAATGTTTATCAAGCTTCTCTTTAATCGCCTGAGGCGTTTTGCTTTCCATAAAGTAATGTTTAATCAACACACGAAATTCTTTTTCGTCCATTTCTTTCAAATCACTCGACTTCCTCGGTTCAAACGAATGCCAAACACATAGAAATACACCCAACTAGTTGAAACTTGGTATGTTTTCTTCCAAGAGATGCTACTAACTGAAAATAACCTCGATACGCACCAGTAGTGCCATCTCTCTGACTTTGCACGGACTTTTCAAACGACCCTCGTGTGTATATGTATATTACTACTACTAAGGGAAAAACGACTCTCTCTTCTCAGCGTTAATGTACGCGAACCCGTGGGACCTTCAAATTCCCCTAAATAAGCATTTCTCCAGCCGGCAGAAGTTCATTAATTGAAGTAACTTTCGTTAAATAAAAGCGCGGTCGACTGAAGGGAGAAGGATGAAAGCGGAAAATCTCATTGAATGTAATCCAACGTTCTCCACTTCGACACATGCATGTAAAATCGTCACACACACAAAAGTTTGGTTGGCTCTTTCTCGTGGAGTTTCCGCTAATGTAAAAGCTCGTCAGGCCACGGGAATTCGATTATTAACCTTTCCGGGCTGTAAAATAGGAACTCGACAGGTGTGATACATACACGCGAATACTTCGTTCGGGCACCGGGCACTCATCTCTCGCGAATCTCGTTGAACTCCCTTCATCGGATTAAAACTGCACGAATTACTAAACCGCGTTGCCTAGCTCGAGGGCGGAGATATCAGTGTCGATTCGTCAGTTCTGGGGTTGAAAATCGGCCATTTGTCAATGTAACGAGAGCAGTGTGTTACATTGGAAAATAAGTTGAAAATTGGTGAAAATAACACTCTGTAAATTGAAATTCATGAACATTTGGACCATGACATTCGTCATTGAATTGCAAGATGTAGAGTGCCATTTAGTTACAGCAAAATCTGTCTGGATGAATTATTTTCGCCAAAGCACAAAAAAAACTCTGCACAATGAAAACATGACTTGGAAAACTCTTTAGTTTTCCGAGTCATGTGTCATTGGCATACTGAATTAAAGTGGAATGTGAAATTAAATTGAAGTCTGAAATTAACTGTTATATTGTCATTATACTCCCTGCCATTGTAATATTGAATTGAATGAGATTGAAGTTTGCAGCGGAAGCCCACAATGTTCTTGACAATTTTGGGTTACGAAAATCACTCAAACGTTTATTAGGCTCTCTATCATAAATCTATAGCCTAAGTTTGCAGGGTAATCTTTTGGATGACAAGGAACGAAGAAATGAAAATGAAAAAATAATTTTCGTTGCATTCCAACAATGCAAACTTCGACATCGTATAAATTAAATAGAAACTTGGGGTTACACGATGCTATTTAATTTTATTCAGATATCGAATTGAGTAGTAATATTGACATTAATTGAAACATTTAATAAAACTGTACGATCGAATTGAATCACAATTTCTAATTGAATTGTAATATTGAAATAAAACCTAATATTGACTTGAATAATAATACTCTCATTGATTTAAATATTTAATGAAATTATAATATCGAATTGAATGACAATTTCGAATTGAACTAAATTGGTATTCTGAGTTGAACTATAATATTAAATGAATATTTGAATATTTTCGAAGGGGTTACAAATAAATCTGTCCTCTTTTTATAACAGTCTTTTTCAAACATCGATAATCAAAAATGTATAACATGTAAAACTTGTCGAATAATACCAGCAATATGCCGAATCGAAGTTCGTCAAAATAACTGTTTTTTTCTTAATTTTTTAGCGAACTAATTCGTTTATAGCAATCGCAATAATTCTCCGTGAATATATTTGCACAATGCTATGTTCATCAGTTATTTTAGGTTTCAGAACCAAAGGAATAAAAAAAAGAGTGGGAGGGTGAACTCTGCTGTGACAGACGGACGGACAGAAATCGTAAAGGTACCTATAGTGGTGCACATAGGTACAAGGGTACCTATAATGGCACCCACAGGTACAAGGGTACCTACAAGGGTTAAAGGGGTTAAAGAGTACCTATAGTGGTACCCTTTAACCCCTATAAGTACAAGGGTACCCATAATGGTGCCCATAGGTACAAAGGTACCTACAGTGCGATGGTTCCCATAGGTTAAAGGATACCTATAGCGGTACCCTCAGGTACAAGGGTACCAATAGTGGTACCGACAGGTTAAAGGGTACCTATAGTGGTACCCTCAGGTACAAGGGTACCTCCTATAGTGGTACCCAACCCATAGGTACAAGGGTACCTACATAATGCACTATATAGGGTACCACATAGTGCTACCCTAAAAATATCGTTCAAAAGTTGGGAATATTGGCCGTACTTTTGGATTTTGTCTGGGATATAGGCAAAGAGATGACAAGAAATAACAACTTTCAAGTACGAACTTTCGCACCGAACTCTCTCTCTCTCTCTCCCTCTTCTCAATAGCGCAGGTATTAAAATTCAATTTAACAGTTCGTCCGCTTAATGTGCTTATATATGTAATTCACATCGTAATTATACATAATCAACGTTTCTCGGGGTAATCGGTAAAGTATAATTTTTGTTCGGTGTAACGCTTCACCCGAGAAAATGTGTGTGCCTCGAGTCTTGATGCTTCGCGGCTTTTGTATTTCCGTTTTTTTTTTTCGTTTCTCCTCTTGCTCCCCTATCGCTACAACTTTTTTGACACGATCCGCACGATGCGCCTATACGGATATAGGTTTCTCCTTCTCGTTACGTAGAGGTAAAGCTGCACATTCGCAGTCTCGTCCGCAGCGACAAAAAAAAACGAAATCGTAGACCGTCCGATGCAGTTTTTGGCCAACGTGGGGGAGAAAACCAAAGTAAGAAATTTTTGCAAATAATCGATTATCGGGGATTTATTCTGCGTTGGCCAATAACTAAATCTTTTGTCCCGCAGGGTGAAGAGCACCGGTGACTTTGCCCCCACCCCCGAATCACAGAGACCTAATTTGCAAAAAAAAGAATCACCGATGTATAAAAAAAAGGAAAGAGAATTTACGAGGAAGAGCGTATGGCAAAAAAATGACAAAAAAATCGTAAATCGCGTAAAAAATGGATAAATATTTGTAAAAATAACGTCTCGAAAAAGAACGAAATATTGAGGAAAACAAAAATGCATAATCTCAAAATTGCAATGCGCGCAATATATTTTTTCCACCGAATATTCTGATTCTCCAAAGTTTCGTTTGTCGAATAATAAAATCTTCACTGAAGACCCATCGTCTGCTTCTTCACCCAATAATGCCAATTTTGTTTTTTTTTTCCTTTTCCTTTCGACCAACGCGTCCCATCCGACTATAATGATTCTTACGAACTAAATAAATGCGTTCATCGTATTGCGTTTGATCTTCGTTACAGGGTGAGCCTCCGAGCATCCATCAGGAATTCCAACGACAGGTTTACAAAAAAATCTCCGAGTTCAATTTTAGGATCCGCACAAATGTCGTTCTCCCGTTGTTTTCGAGAGCCCGCTACTGTTTATTCGTTGCTTCAGAGATAAATGATCGACGTTGCGTGCTTTTAGAATCCGTCGGGCCACCCTGTGCCAAACATCGTCAAGTGTCACCGGCATAACACTCGAATGAGGACAAAATTTAATTCGACACACGATCCGATAAGAACGTCAAATAAAACGGACTCGTTCAAACGTCCGCGTAATTTTTGTTTTTCGCCCATCCTGTTCTCTGTCCTCGAGGGCCTTTGTATTCGTCGTGCTAATATTTACAGTACAAATATCGACGTTTACTCAACACGCGCCTAATTCACTCAATGAATTGACACGATATACAGAGAGGAAAAAAAGAAACTTGAATAAACGAAATTATTAATTCACAAGTGGCCAACGAAAACTTAAGATAAAACACGAAGATATTTCTTTGTTTCCATTATTCGTTAGTTCCATGAAATGAATAATTCGCAAAACAGTCTGATATTCGATTTTTTCCAACAGCCAATTCGTTGGCATCTCCATGTAATGGGTCTGGTCAGCCCATCTTTATTTATTTATTCGAAGAAAGATTTATTCGTATCGCAGAAAAATATTCGATTTATTTCGAATTGAAGGCTGTATTCTAGGGTGAACACTAGTTTTCACGGTGACTTTTTGGGAATTCAATTTAGAACAACGAATAAATCTAGTGTTAGTATTTCACAGTCACATTTATACGTGTTTGAAGAAAAATCTTACATTTATCCAAAGCATTTCATTCAAGATTGTACATGATATTTGATGTTGCGCAGATCAAGTTGATTTTTTTTAAACTCTATTCTGTATGAATGTAGTCAACGTTCGGCCTCCTAATAAAAAAATTTTGTAAAAATGTACGAAGTGGCGGCGTTTGAAAAATAATGCTCTGATTCTTAGAATAACATTTTCACTTCTCGCGGCCCGGAAAAATAGTAATCATAAAGCAATGAAAAAGATGGAGGGCCGAACGATAACCACATTCGTGAAGAATAGATTTTTTTTTAAATCGTTTGTTTCAGTTGGCAAAGACGGCCGCAATCCTGCGACCTGCATAACATCAAATATGTGCAATTTCTAATAGACTGCCTCGAAAAAATTCAACATGTTACTTCAAACATGTACAAATGTAACTGTGGAATACTAACACTCCAGATTCAACCATTTCTCGAAATTCAATTGCCGAAAAATCAGCTCGAAAATGTTCGTTCACGCTGGACCACGACCTTAAAGCTTTTTTTGACAATGCATACTTTTCATTCCATTCCTACGGTATGACCAACGGGGGTTGTGGGTGTCCATTGCTTCGTTAGCCCCGAGAAGTCATTGCAAATTACTGCGGCAACGAGTAGTGGAAGATCGAACCACTGGCAATTACTTGGACCATGGACAGAGAACATCAAACGATTATAAATGGCTTCGAAAATTCTAAACAGGAAAGCAAACGGTTCATTCTTTTTTCAAAGGGCAAAACCGTCGTTTCCAATGTAATGAACAATGATATTGGCTCGTTAGCGAAATAATTGGTTTGCTTTGGGCAATGACAAGTTCGAATAATGGTACTGACTTTGATTTGTCCGACTGATGGCACCTCGCGAGTAACTGACCGCCATGCCATGGACCGTTACCCATTATCGCAGTGATGAATAGTAATTTACGTTTCCAACGGCCATGCCAACCTCCCGTTGACACACTGCTCTGGCCACGGCTTTAATACGTTGGGCTAATTTTACCCGGATGGGACTTCATCCACCTGCCATTGACAAGCCTTTGGTCGATTTTTATTTTCGAAAATCAGAAATCCACTTAAACCCTTGTTCATTCGACTAGCCCAAAAAAAAACTTCCCGATTCGGGCTCTCACCCCTTGAAATATTACTCGATAGTGAAACAAAGAAGCTCGTGAAAGGAGCAGCCTGCCTAACACGTCACTCATGAGGTTTTCTTATTTTCCATTTGATTTACACGTGATAAATTAACAGGGTCGTCTAGTGTGAAGGCCGATTTTTGGGGATTTTTTTTTGACAAACCATTAAAATAAAATAATTGCTAAATTGTATATCATTCTCATTAACATTGAAACAAACTTTGTGAATTTTTTGAAGTCATTATATAGAATATAGTCGGAGATGCACCGCCCAACACGGACACATATATAAAAAGAGATGCTCCACTGCTGCCGTAATTCCGGCCGTTCTCCTTATTTTAAATACAAAAAACAAACGCAATTTTAATCGTGAGACTTGAGGCTCTACATGGAACTAAAATAATGTTAGAATTCCAAAAAAGAATTTTTTTTTACGCTTTAGAAAAAAATTCCATTTTGAGTACTTTTTTTGGGGTCTATGTAGCTGATAAAAAGAAAACTAACGAAGCAATCTTAACTATTTTAGTTCAACTTGTAATTATATATGTACTAAAGATGCTGTATAAATTTGAGCAGAATCAATCAAATAGTTTTTGAGATATCATGGCAGCAGTTTGAAATAATCGTAACCGTAATCGCTCCGTATACCTGCTCCAGTTTGTAACTTTTCAACGTCTTCAAATTTCGAAAAATCCTTTTACCCACGTCTTCTATACATGTTTTAGATGTGATTTATACAGAAAAAAAATCGATTTTTTTAAATCCTACACACTAGACGACCCCCTTAACGTTTTCTTTTCCAATGCACACCATTTTCGACAGATACAATAAATGAGTGGTCTAAACCAATCAGTGGGCTTATTATATATAGTAGACGAATTTATATCCCCCAATTTAGGCCTCTGTAATCATGCATTTCTTTTTATTCTTGACCAACAAGTTTCAAAGATTGAAAAGGAAGGATGCATGATTACAAAGGCTTAAATTGAGGGTTATAAATTCGTCTACAATATATAATAATCCCACTGATTGGTCCAGACCCCTCATTGATTGTATCTATCGAAAATGATTTCCGTTGGAAAAGAAAACGTTAATTTATCGCGTGTAAATAAAAAAACCTCATCAGTCACCTGTTAGAATTATCCTACAGGTTGCTCCTTTCATGAGCTTCTATGTTTCATTATCGAGTAATATTTCAAGGGTTGAGAGCCCGAATCGGGCAATTTTTTTTTTTTTTTGGCCAGTCTATTCTTCATATGTCTGCATATGAGAAATTTGGAAAATACGAAATTGAATTGTAATAAAAAATTATCAATAACCTTTCATTTTGACAAAGTGACCATTTTATTTGAAATCCGTTCGGACAAAAGTGACCACATGTGCCAAAGAAAAGTTTCTTTCCATTCCCGCTACTCATTGTCGCAATAATCGACAATGATTCCGTCACTCATCGTCAAAGTAACGAACGCAGCATCGTTAATGTCCAACATTATTTTCGCACCGTAGGTTCCGAAATCGAAAATGTCTGCAAAAATATGACTTTCACATCCAAACGTCACCGTAGGAACATTCACCCTGTGGAATTTGGTTGAATTGAATCAAACGATACCAAATTAAGCCAAACGAAGCTACGGACACAAAATTGCGACGATAAGAAAGCGAATCCTGTCATGGGCAAACTTAAGAGCCGTCAAAAATTTGTTCAGATCGTTAACTCCGCGTGTACGTTGAATTAATTGATTTTTCACTCTCCACCACTTTCGTACGGTCAGGATCATAGAAAACCCTTTCACCCTATAATTACGAATATTTATTTATTACTCGTTACGAAATATTACTTCGATTATCGGTTGTTTCCGTTCCTCTTCTTTTTTTCCTTAATTCTTTTTCTTTAATTATTAACACAGCTAAGGAGACAATGGAATGAGGTCTTCGACAATGATTAAATGTAAGGTGTACCATCTAACAATACGAGGTCAGCTCGCGGCTGAACATTCTCACTCCCGCTGCTCGTTTTTACCACCCCTTCTGTTCTTCATCTCTTGTATTTCTTTGTCAACAATTGTCTTGCCTAAAAAGTCAGTATAAAATGCACCCTCGGTAGGGGTTGAAATATATGACGTTGAAGCTCGCGCCGTTGAAATGCAACGAGAGTTAATTTGTTTTCAAAGTCTCCTATACGCAATTTCGTCGATTTTTTTAGGTACATTTACACACGCGGCAAAAAAACGCGAGGCATATATCACCAATTTTTTTTTATGGAAAATTTATTCAATCTCTCAGCTGCATGGCAAAAAAATCCAAAAATATTTTTAAGCGACGGAATTATTAGCTGATAAATAAATGTTTTTTTTTTCATCGCTCAGGTTCATGGTGTAAGTCGAAACTCACGAACCGACATTCTGATCGCTGTCAATTTTCTACAGCACATCGTCCTTATCAGCACCTATCACGTGAACCACGAAAAGTTGAACGATTGATTACCCAATTTTTTTAAACTAATGATTAATTAGTCGAAATCTGAGTCAAAAGGTTAAGTGTGAAGTTAACGGGTGACGACCCTTTGGGGGTAGTTGCCACCCACAAAAACGTTTTTCCGCCGAAAAAAATACGTTTCTAATAGTTTTCGATGCTTTGTCACATATGTGAGTTTCAACAAATCCGAAGGCGGGCACTCAAGTGATGTTCCTCACCAGTTCGACGCCGTGAACTTACACCGTGAACCTGAGAGTCAAGAAAAACCATTTATTCATCGGCTAATAACTCCGCCATTTTAACATATTTCCGCAATTGTCGTTTTTTTTTGTTAGGCAGGTAAGAGATTGAACAAAGATTGTATAAAAAAAATGTTGGCGATTTGTGGCTCACTTTTTTCCACAGCTTTTGTAAATGTAGCTACGAAAATCGACGAAATCGCGTATATGGGGCCTTAACCCTTGTCAGTCACACCTCCAGATTGTGACGTAATAGTCATTGGGGGTGTAATCAGCCCCACTCACTTTGGAGAGTGATAAATAATTGGAAAATTGATAGGAAAAAAAAGAAAACACTACAATGCATTTTCAACCCTTGTGTGTAAGACGAGGGTCACTACTACAAGGTTCAAACTACCTACAGCAGATGGCGAAACGTGTCCCATTTTCGCAAGATTTCTGGAAGGTATCGCAGGTCGAAAAGCGGCTGGGGTTGATTCAGCCCCCGATGACTGTTGAGGGTTAATTACTTAATTTTTTTTGGGCCGATTTAGGGCGTGAAAAGGGCTCGACTTCTACGTATCCTTACTGGAAATTTACGACTTTAATTTGCAAAAAAGGCTTCGGATAATGATAAAAATGAAGAAAAAACATGGCGCTGCATTCCAACGATGAAAACTTCAACGTCATTCGAAATTATGGCTTTTCTGTATGTGTGTGTGTATTTTTTTTTACCTACAATTTTCACGTTCGAGCCACGCACGGATTCGATAGTTGAGCGTGTATCGTTAGTATTTGTACATACCGCCCAGCGCGTACACAATAAACTTTTCAAGAACATGGAACCGTTGCAACGATATTTTCTTTTGTCTCTCTCGCTTCCCCCCTCCCCTCCCCCCTCTCTCTCTCTCTCTCTCTCTCTCTCTCTCTCTCTCTCTCTCTAACTCGATTTTTATAAATATTTCACAAATTATCTCGAACAAAGCGCTGCGTCAAGAAAAAAAACGATAATTATAATGATTGTTAAAAAAAAACGACCGTAAATTCAAGTTTGAACAATGTCTCAAATATACACAAAGCCAGAGTTGGGCGGAATTCTATTTATAAATACGAATACGAATTTATTCACATCATGATTTTCATGTGAATATAAATACAAATTTATTCATACTTCACTTATTTTTACTCACATGCATGCATACAAATATAATTGTATTCACAAATATTCTGAACATACAAATAAATTCACAGGAAAAATTGTGAACATTTACAAAAAATCGTGTGAATTGAAAAAAAAATCACATCAAAATCTGTGAATGCAAATGTATTCACAAAAAATTGTAAATACAAAAAAATTCATAAAATAAGTTGTGAATTTTTTTGGTATTTAAGACAAATTAAAATCAAAATCACAATGATTAGATTAAAATTTACACCAAAAGTGAGTTCTTACGTATTTTGAGAGAAAACATTGCTTCAACACAATGTTTTCTTTCAAAATACGTAAGAACTCACTTGTGGTGTAAATTTTAATATAATTGTCGTGAATTCGATTTTAATTTTCTTCAACTTGAGGAAATTCACAACTCATTTTGTGAATTTTTTCATATTTATAATGTAATATTGTAAACTCACAACTTTCTTTGCAAAAATTTCTTTGCCTCGACGCAATGTTTTCTCTCAAAATACGTAAGAACTCACTTTTGGTGTAAATTTTAAACTAATCATTGTGAAATTTGATTTTAATTTGTCTTAAATGCGAAAAAATGCACAACTTATTTTGTGAATTTTTTTGTATTTACAATTTTTTGTGAATACACAGATACACAGCATACACAGATTATTATATGAATTTTTTTTCAGGATTTTTGGTAAATATTCACACTTTTTGTGAATATTCACAATTTTTCTGCGAATTTATTTGTATGTTCAGAATATTTGTAAATACAATTGTATTTGTATGTATGCATGTGCATACAAATAAGTGAAGTGTGAATAAATTTGTATATATATTCACATGAAAATCACGATGTGAATAAATTCCCATTCGTATTTATAAATAAAATTACGCCCAGCTCTGCACACAGCTCACTCGGTTTTTTTTTCGGGAATTTCACGAGAGAAGAAATTCTCATCGACGACGCTCGGAGGAGGTTCTTGAACTTTTTTCTCTTGCTCCAAATTGCCACCGGAAATGGCGTTTGTCGCCGAGAAGCTCCCGTTAAGTACAACTTTCAGACACCAGGATTAACATTTTTCTTTTCTCTCTCTCTCTCGTGCCTCTCTTTTTGGACGAAAAATTAATATTAGCCTTAAAATCGAAAATCTTCGAACTACTATTAGAGACGAATATCCACCGAACAATGTCATTTCACGGAAACGTACCAGCGAAAAAACGTTCAAATACGACACTTGAAAAGAGACCGCCCCTCGTTACTTCGCAAAAGCCAAGTGCCCACATATTTTTCTCTTTCATTCGCGTTGTTTCACAAAAATTACCGACGATATTTCGTCATCGTGTGCGACAAAATCTAAGCTCCGCCAAAAAAATCGTTCGTTTCGGACGACGACGGTGAAAAGTCTCCTTCGTAAACGAATATCGGGGAAGACGAACGAGTCCCATTAGTCGTTTTCGAATCGTCTTATCCTTGCAGCGAGAAAGGAAAATTTACCGCGCTCCGAGAATTTTGAAATAGCGCGGGTAAAACTTTAACGAAATAATCGATGGAAATTAAGCGATTAAATTTTGTAAGAAAAGAAAAAAACAGTGCCAGGTACTTTTGCAATTGACGAGGTCGCCTCTGATCCCGCCTCAAAACTCCTCTCGCGATCGGAACTTCAACTTTATCGTTCCCTACAACAAACTTGGAATAACTCCGCAATTTTTCGTAAACTATACATATGCATACATACATACAAACATATATATATATATATATATATATATATATATATATATATATATATATATATATATATATATATATATATACACACCAGTGTTAAAATTGAATCTCACTCTAGTGACCGAATTCTTTTTTTCGACGCACAACAATTATTTTCCCGCGATTTTTCGTTCACCCATTATGCGAAATAAAAAATTACATCGATCAATGCCGATACATATATACGAGTACATGTATCAGCGTAAAAAATCACGATCTCACTCACGAGCGTAAAAAAAAGAAACGCTTTTTAAATGTGCGAAACAATTATTTTCTCCTTGCGACTTTGTTGCTCGCGCATTATGTGAAACAAAAATGTACATCTCTCGACACTTTCTGCCTGTCCTTTTTTTCAGCCCCCTCGATAAAATCGCCCAACTCGGGATCCCAAAATACACAACCGTTCGCCGTTCACTCTCGTCAATATTCGGTGAGAGCGGGGATAAAAAAAATGCACGGAAAGAGACGTATGGCAGGCGACAAAGTCAAAGCCTTCGGGGCTTAAGGGCAGATATACACCTAGGAGCCGGAAAAAAGGTCATCTTCGTGAATTTTTTCAAGGAAAACTATTTGACATTTCGAATTGGGATTTTAATTATCTAAAAGTATATACATTTAAAAATATGTTTAATTTTCTTTATTTAAAAATAACGAAAATATACAAGGATATCGTATGATCCTTGGAGCGTCGTAAAAAAATCGGTACCCAAAATTTCTCGAAAACCAATGAACCGATTGCCTTGAGGTTTTTTGTGGTTATTCTATATACCATTATCTAGTACTTGTCATAGGATTTTTTGTTCTGCTACTTAGTTTTTGTTTTATAGGCAAAATAATAACTAATTTTTCGCCCAAAAATCACTATTTATGTTCAAACGTCCGTCATTTTGTCATAAATCGATATTTTCAAAATCGGCCATGACAAGTACTAGATAATGGTGTATAGAATAACCACAAAAAACCTCAAGGCAATCGGTTCATTGATTTTCGAGAAATTTTGGGTACCGATTTTTTTACGACGCTCCAAGGATCATACAATATCCTTGTATATTTTTGATATTTTTAACCCTTAGAGTGCACACCTCTGCCGCCGACCTATAAGTGCACACTGGGTCAATGTGACCCATGACGATTTGCGGAGCGTTATATCTCAGGAAATATGCATTTTTTAATTTTATTTGTAGAAACCTTTTTTGTAGTTAAGTATCTATATTTTATGGCTGCAATTGTTTTTTTTTTTAATAATAAAGATTTAATGCCAAAACATTGGCTTAAAGTGGAGCATGCATTGAAAAATACGCACCGGCGAAAGCAAAATGCATGGGTCAAAACGACTCAGTGTGCACTTTAAGGGTTAAATAAAGAAAATTAAACATATTTGTTGAATGTATATACTTTTAGATAATTAACACAAAAAGGACGTTTTTTCCGGCTCCTAGGTGGATATCTATCCTTAAAGGCACCTAGAAACGATGAAACCCAAATTATAATCGAGCGTTTCTTTTTTCTCTTCGTCGAAATATTCGTTTTTTGGGTTAGCGTTATTCTTGAAACTGACGCATCGATTTTGCTGACTTTTTCGAAAAGTCCTCTTTTAAGGGGAGGTACCCGATTAAACGGCGAGTAAGACAGATAAACTTCGGGAACTCTTATCGCAAAAACTAATGTTTCGATTGGATCCGGGTTTTTTTATTGGAAAATATGTACATTGAGGTATGTTTGGGAATTTTTTTAAATAAATTCGTTGACTGGAAGCGTTTCAAACGCGATTATCTCGAAACGTAGTTTTCGAAGTCGGTGCCTGACGTATCTCGAAAACGGCTTGTCCGATTTTGTCCAAATTTGGATAAAATATTCTTCGATAGTTTTTCTCGTTCGCCATGTAGGGGTTTATCATTTGACTGAACCATTGCTTTTTTGTGCAACCAAAATCGTCGTAAATTGCGAACGAAAAACGAATGTTAAATCGAAACGATCGCAATTCCGTCAAAAAATGACAAATTCGAAAAAAAAACCTACGTGGCGAACGAGAAAAACTATCGAAGAATATTGTATCCAAATTTGGACAAAATCGGACAAGCCGTTTTCGAGATACATCCGGCACCGACTATGAAAACTATGTTTCGAGATAATCGCGTTTCAATCGCTTCCAGTCAACGAATTTATTATTTAAAAATCCTAAACATACCCCAATGTACATATTTCCCAATAAAAAAAACCCGGATCCAATCGAAACGTTAGTTTTTTAAATAAAAATTCCTGAAGTTTACCTGTTTTTCTCGCCGTTTACTCAGGCACCTCCCCTTAAGGCGGGACACCACTGTAACGGATAACGAAAATGGATTTTTTATTACATTTTCTCAAAGTATACATATTCGACATGTGACGAAAAAAAATCATAGTAAAATATGAAAAATTGACCAAGGCAGACAATTTATCGAGAACAGGTAGCCCAATGATTTACGTATGCGAAAACTTTCAATAGCGTTTACCTCGAAACGACTTTACTCGATCTGTTCGAAATCATAACTTTACCTATAACTGTCCAATATTCAATTTCAAAAAACCAAAATCTCCCTAATTGCTGAGGCTATCGTTGTACATAGCCTTTTTTGGGTTAGTATTTTCAAACTTCCGAATATTATTAGAAATTTCGTCAAAATTGCACTTTTTTTTATCACCCACGATATTGTAGATTTTTTTTCGAAAAAACGGCTACGTACAACGAGAATTACATTTGTATAGATTATAAAGCTTCTTTATTTTCATTTTTCAAACCAACCATTGTCAAATTATCGATCCCCCAGAGGGACCACATTTTTTATACAGAGGCTTAATTATGCCTCAATAACGTCGTTGATATTTAATGCTTCAAAATAAAAATTTCCAGGAAATAAGTTCGGTGTATGCTTAGTAACATACATTTTTTTTCTAGATCCCAAATGAATAATCTAGTAGGCCAAAAAAAATCGGAACAACGACCTTTTTCGACCCGCCAGTGTTGTCCTCACTTGACTCAAAAAAGGTTGGTTCGGAGCGTGTGAATTTGAAATCCGAAAATACGAAGATTTTTCAGCAGCAATTCCCAGAAGAAAAAAGCGCGCGCGCTCTAGGTTCGATTGTCATTTTGTACTTAATTCAAAATAAACCAAAAAAAACCCACGAAATTCGCGAAAATAAAAACAAATCGAATATTTACGATGAGTACACGACATTTCACTTTATTTTTCTTGCATCGACAGTGCAAGTCCTGCCTCAATATTCTACGGCAGGACAACGCTATCCTTCGTTGCTCTACTCTCAGGCATCTCTCTCCTTAAGGGGGGAAATAGATATGAATGGTCGAAAATGACGAAAAATTTCGGGATTTTTTTTTCCAACGCAACTACTGGACCGATCGTTTCAAAATTAGTAGAGTATTTTATTGTACATTAGAAGACATGAAAAACATTTTTTTTTTTCAATCGATAATAAGTGTTCATCAGCAGCCTGCGGCCAATTGTTGCTGAACGAATTTTCGTCGAACTGCAGCGGCTGCACATTTTTTCAATTTGAAACAAAAAATTGAAGAACCATTACATTCTATATGAAAGTACGCTGTCGATGAACCAAGAAAAAGTTGAAAAAGTTGAATATTGTAATAATGGCTGCACTCGGAAAAAAAAGATCGAATTTTTCACCGAAAATTTTCGTGTTTTTTAATGCAAAAATGATTGTGGAATAAATTTTTTAAATTGAATATGGAGGTTTATCGGCGAGGGTTTGCAATGATGTGTCTAAAAACCTTTGGTTCAAATGAATCGGATAAACAGTTTTTTTTATCGCTGCTGCAAATTTCGAAAATTCGTTCAGCAACAATTGGCCGCAGGCTGCTGATGAAAACTTATTGTCGATTAAAAAAAAAACGTTTTTCATGTCTTCTATTGTACGATAAAATACCCTACAAAGTTCAAAACGATTGGTCGACTAGTTGCGTGGGAAAAAGATTACGAAATTTTTCGTCATTTTCGACGCAGAGGCTCTTGGAATTTGTTGGAATACGGATGTTTAGGATGTCACGTGAGATTTCGAAGAATACAGATATTTGAGAATAGAAAAGTTTCGTATACGAAAGATTGTGAAACGGAGATATTTAATAGCAGCAACATTTCAGAACTGAATTATTGTGGAATTGTGATCTTTACGAATAGAGATGTTTCGGCAGAGCAATGTTTTGGACATGAGATATTTCGGAATAGACATATTTCTGACCAATCGTGCTCCGGAAAAGAGATATTCAAGGAGAGAGATGTCCGAGAATAGAGAAAAAAAAGAATCGGGTTATCGTCCTGCCTATCCTACAAATTGCAAAGCATAGAATCGAGCGATTTCACGCACTTTGAAACCAGCTTCTTTTTTTCACACCCAAAGACTGACTCCCCCCCCCCCCCCGTTCACCTCAAACCGTCTCAAAAAAAATTCAGCACCTCAAATTGGAAAATTCATCGTTGAAAAAATATAATTTATTCCGAGAAAATAAAACTATTGCACCGATACCAAAACGAAGAAAATTCGCGCCGATAATTTCAGCTCCATCGTTCCTAACTAAAACTCTTTCAACCCCTCGATCCTTGACGAGCAGCCCGCGCCAAGTGAGCACTTTGCTTTTCTCATTCCCTTTCTCCCTTCGATTGAAAAAAAATCATGTACTCCCTTACGAAAATGAAAAAAAAAAAAAAAAAAAAAAATGAAACGTGAATACTCGATTGTTCTTGTACAATAATCATCGTCGCAATATACGTATATTTACATCCTCGATCGTAATATAAGAATACCAACGGGTTCAAACGTCAGATGAAGACTTTTTCTCTGTTGTTTTCTCCCTCTACTCCCTTCTTAAGATGGTACACTTATACTTCGGATAATTAACTAACTCATTAGTCGAGTTTGGCAATGATATTGTCCCTAGCTTTTGCTCTGCATTAACCCCAATTTATTATTACTCGTGTAAAAGATTATTTTCTTCATCGTTATAATCGACCTAACTTGTCGCTTCATCGTCGTTAAGACACAACATTGCATCAAACGCTGCATTACTTTTTTTTCATCTCATTCTCCGTCCCACCCCACCCTCCCGCTCCCTCTAGCGTCAATTAGTTCAATTGATTTTTTCAATCGCTTAACCGTCCTAGTGCAACTAATATTACCATGGAAGATTTCTAGTTGTCCATATTTGGTGGGTATCGCTTTTTTCTTTCTTTTTTCTTTTATTATTGTGTTTTCTCTCTTTCCTGGCTACTCGCGAGTCTACGAAGGATACATACATACAAATATATATATATATATATATATATATATATGTATATATACTTGTAAAACATTCACTCTCCCTTTCTCTTTCGTCTCTCAGCTTGTTCGGGCAATCGTTAAAATTTAGTTTACGGTGAATGAGCTTCGTCGCTGGAGAACCAGAGTAGAAATATATTCGAGGATGAGTTAGGGCAGTATCAGCCGTTTCTCGCTATGTAGACGTGTTTTTTTTTTGTTCGTAACACCGGTTCGGTGAGCCGACGTTTTTGTTTTGTTTTTTGTTGACAAACGTTTGACCGTTCCACAAGTCGCAGGTACCGACTGCTCGTCCATCGGCAGGACAGAGCAACGTGTTTGTGTATGTTGTGTGTTTGCGATTTTTTCGTCTCTCGCTATCATAAAAGTCATCTGGTAAACGAACTTGTTTCTCCCCCCTTGCCGCCCGCGGTCTTCGCACGGTGGAAAAACAAAACAGAAAAGTAAAAGAAGGAAAGTCGCGATTCGAGGGGGAGGGGGGGGGAGAACGAATCTCTCGAGCGATTACGAATTCTTTCGTGGCTGACACGTTGATGCAGCGATTGCAATCCTCTTTGGCACTGACAATTTTGCTTTCCTTCTCTCTGTTCCTCGCCTTCTTGCCCTCGTACTAAGTGGAATAAAAAAAATTGAGACAAGAACAAAGGTAAAGAGCCGAACGGGGGGACGTGACGAAAATGGACGAGGTGAAGAATCAACCTCGTCCTATTATCCTCGCGTCCGTTTCGATCTCTCGCTCCGTCGCGCACGCGGACTGCTGTACGGCCGGACAAAAACGACGCTCGCACGTCAACGACAGTCCCGAGCACCGGGGAGGCACGTGCACAGCAGCTCCCGGCCGGCTTTGCGATTATCGAACTTTTAGCAAGTAAAGAAAAGACAAAAAAGCCGAGAAAGGAAGATTAAGGGGGCGGATACTGCGACCGGCGAAAAAAAACGCGATTATTCTGTCCTTTCGCACGGTTCGAGTGTGTCGTGAAAAGTGAGAAACGATTATAATTGAGAAATCGTCGGGAATATCGCCGCGAGAGGGCGACGAACTATCGGTCCTTTTTACTGGGAGCCGATTTCGTGCAGTTATTCGTTTTTTGCATTATTCTGAACGAAAATATCGAGCGTTTTTTATCTTTTGAACAAACTTTTACACCGGAGCATTCACGGAGCAATTATTTTCCAAAAATTCGAAAAACGCGCTTGAAAAACGTTTTTGGCGAAGATTGACACTTTTTTCTTAACATTATCGGTATGCGAATATTCCAAAAATTGAATAACGGCTCTGTGATTGCTTAGGTATGAAAGTATATTTATTTTTGACACTGTTTTTTTTTCGAAAATAATGAGAAGACGTTTTTCGTCGAAAACAATTCTTAAAAAAGCATGTTTTTTTTTCGAAAATAACGAAATAAAGATGTTTTTTGGATAGTGAAAAAATATGTTTTTTGTAATAACGAAAAAAGACGGGTTTTGGAAAATAACGAAATAGATGTTTTTTTTCGTTGAAAATAATGAAAAATGACGTTTTTTCGTTGAAAAGAACGAAAAAGATGTTTTTTTTTTCGTTGGAAATAATGGAAAAAAAACGTTTTTTGTTGATAATAATGAAAAGGGATGTTTTTTGTTGAAAATGATGAAAAATGATGTTTTTTTGTTAAAAACGATGAAAAGGGACGTTTTTTTGATAAAAATAATGAAAAAAGATGTTTTTGTTAAAAAGATAATGAAAAAAGATGTTTTTTGTGAACAGTAATGAAAAGGGCGTTTTTTGTGAATACTCATGAAAAGGATATCTTTGTTGACAATAACTTTTAAAAAAGATGTTTTTTTTTCGTTGAAAATAATGAAAAGGGATGTTTTTTTGTTGAAAATAATGAAAAAAGATGCTTTTGTTAAAAAGATAATGAAAAAGAATGTTTTTTGTTGAAAATAATGAAAAAAGATGCTTTTGTTAAAAAGATAATGAAAAAAAGATGTTTTTGTGAACAGTAATGAGAACAGGCGTTTTTTGTGAACACTCATGAAAAAGATGTTTTTGTTGACAATAACTTTTAAAAAAGATGTTTTTTTCGTTGAAAATAATTTAAAACGATGTTTTTCGTTCAAAAATGATGAAAAAGGATGTTTTTTGTTTAAAAAAATAACGAAAAGTGATGCTTTTGTGAACAATGAAAAAAGACGTTTTTTTTTGTGAACAATAATGAAAAAAAGATGTTTTTTGTTGACAATAATTTTTCAAATATGTTTTTTCGTTGAAAATTATGAAAAAAATAAGTTACGACCTACGTTTGGACTTCCGAAAAAACAAAAATGTGCGCAGCGTTCTGTCGCGGCGATATTCCACGCGATGTTCGATAATTAAAGTATATTTCACTTTCCATGACATACTCAGACACGCGGCAAGTCTCGCAATTCGATCGAGCGTCAATTTTTTCCCAAGTAGCAGTCAAGAATGCATTTTTCGTTCGCGTCTTCGCATCGCTCTGACCCCTCAACAGCAACGATAATAGCACAAAGGAAAATTGCCGAGCAACGATTAACACTTTGTCTCGAGATTGGCTTTGCGCGAGCACGCGATATAATCCTCGTTGAATTTGTCCCTGACGTCTTGTTTGCGCATTACGAGAACGCAATCGTCAGCGTTGCTCGCGTCGTTGACGGTGATTTGTGGGCCGACCTCCTCGAGGGAGAGTATCTCGGTCTCGGTCGGCGAATAACTGAGTGTGGTGGCTTCGCTGGTTGGCGAAGTGACGCAGCTGTCGCCGACGCTTCGGCTCCTCGGTGCTGGATAAGATTTCTGGCACTGTTGAATGTTCAACGAGAGGCTCGCCTGTAGCGTCGACTTTTCCGTTTGTCCGGGCATATGGTGGCTCTGTCCGTTCTCGATTGGATCGCGTCGTCGCGGGCTCTTCGATCGTACGGCTTGGAGTGGGCTCTCGGGGCTGAGGGTCGAGTTGCTCGAGAGTATCTTCGAGCTGGCCGCGAGTCGGCTCGCGCATGGCGAATATTTCGACAAGTTGATGGTTATTTTGTCGGGTTCTATCGTGAGTGACGAACGATTGAGCTTTTTCAGTGGGCTGCATCCGATCGGTGGTTTTTTGCACTTTATGGAACTTTTCTCCACGAGGCTGTTGCTCTTGTGAAGAGTTTCGTGAATGGCGAAGCGCTGATTGGTCGCGGCTTTGCTGGCTCTTTCGGACAGGCTGTTGCTCTTCGAGAGTGCCGCTTGTTGCTTCTTCTTCGAGGCTTTGCCGCTGCTCCACATGTAAATCTTGGTCGAATCGGCCGTCGATTTCTTCTCCTCCACCGCCTCGTCGTCGCCGGTTTTTCTCGTTTTGCCGGAACTCTGCAACAGCGGAACGTTGTTGCAGCAGCGTTGTTTGCTGATTTTGGCGCGATGTGAATCAGCGCAGGACTCGATCGAGTTGAAGTTCACCTGCACGGCGACCGTTTTCGTTTCCCGAGCGTTCTCGCCGCTCTTCGAGGAAGAATCTCGCTCCTGGGAGCAGAGGGATATCGACTTTTCGGGACATCGCGTACAGTCCTCAACTTGGATCTTGACCATAATCGTGTGCGACGTCTGGCTGCCGACCTCGCGCGACCGCTCGCCGATCGCGCTCGTTTTTTCCGATCTGCTAGTCGCGCTGGTCGCTTTGATTCTTTTGTGGCCGATCGCCCGATTACGGGGCCCTCTCCTGGGTCCAACGTCCTCGTCGCACTCGGATTTCTCCTCGGAAGCACTCTCCTCGTCGTCATCGTCGTTGTCGTCGTCGTCGTCTTCGTCGTCGTCATTCTCCTCGTCCGCCTCGTCCTCGGCATCCACGTCCTTCTCGTCGTCCCGATCGACGCTCCCCCGTTTCTCGCAGACGAAGAATACCTCGTCGCTCGATACGGGCGAGGGCTCGTCGTCGCAGAGCAACATCGCGTGACTTATCGTGTCGAGATAATTCGAAAAGGAATTATCCTGGCTCTCGTCGTTCGCGATCGCTCCACCGACGACCTGTTGCCCTCCCTGGGTCTGGGAGAGGCTCAGCTTACGTCAGTTCACCAATTCGACGCTCACGAAGTGTTTCAGCCGGTCCAAATACTGGTTGTACAGCTCCACGTCGTTGTGACCGGCACCCTGCGACGAAACGAAAACATGTAGTTGATTCAACAGGGTACAGCTAGGTCAGGGGCTTCCAAAGTTATTTTCCACCGCGTCTCCCCTCACTACCTAAGGGCTTAAGGTAAATGTCCCAATTATTGAACAGCTAAGGATCTGGGGGATTTAATTCGGTGAGAAAAAATATAAAATAAAGAAAAAAAACCATCGCTTTCATGTTCAAATGATACTTTGATATTTTTACTTTCGAAAAATCACCCTTTAAATTATTTTTAAATGATTTCAAATGAAAAAAAAAGAATAACAGTGTGAAGCATACAAATGTCCCAATTTTAGTTTTAAGGCTTTCACGGCTCTTTATGTAATTTGAAGAGTATGTGGCTTCCGGATGGAGGCCGTGTTGAGAATCAGCGTTGTGCCGACGTTTCGCAAACGTTACAGTCTGCATCATCAGGGCTGAGAGCTCCGATACTGAAGCTCCCGTGTCTCAGGCATTCCTTATATACTTGCAGTCATCGTTCCAGATCACTGCACCAGCCAATCAGATGTTTTAATTGATCGGCCGGTCAATTAAAAAACCGGGAGGACGGTGTGCCAAATGGGATTGACGTGATATCCACCATCTCTGTTTAGATTGTCCGGATGTTTTCGGATTTCCAAGCCTTCTCGGTGTTTCCTAGAAAAATAGCTGTTTGATGGGGCCAGACTTTGGGCTTTATCGAACTGGATGGCATGACCAGTTTCCATCCAATGCTCGGCCAGGGCTGATTGTCCAATGTGGCCATATTTGATACACCGTTGATGTTCTTTGATCCGTGTACTGATCTTCCTCCCGGTTTCTCCTATGTACACTTTACCGCATGAGCAGGGTATCTTGTACACTCCTGGTGCACTTAATGGTGGTCTTTGGTCTTTTGCACTCGGAACCACTTGTGCTAGCTTCTTCTGAGGTTTGAAGATGACTCGCACGTTATGTTTCCCAAGGACCCTGCCTATGCGATCGGTTATGCCCTGAAGGTATGGAAGGGAAGTTGTTGCTATTATTTGTCCTTCATTCTCCCCTTCAGGTTCTGTTACCGTTTTCGGATCGGCTATTTTTCTTCTTAGTTGTTTGATCGTTCTTACGATGTTGCCTGGCTTGTAGCCATTATCTCCTAAAGCTTTGCGTAGGTGTTCTAGTTCATCCTCGAGAGAGTTCGGTTCGGAGATCGCTAGAGCTCTGTAGACCAGAGAGCTTATGACCGATTGTTTTTGGGAGGGGTGGTGATGGGACGTAGCGTGGAGATATCTATCCGTGTGCGTTGGTTTCCGGTAAACTTTGTGGCCCAAAGTGCCATCGTTTTTCCGTTGAACCAGTACATCCAGAAAAGGAATTTGATTGTCCTGTTCTATCTCCATGGTGAATTGTATATTGGGGTGCTGGGAGTTGAGGAAGGTTAAGAAATGATTGAGGTTTTCTTTGCCGTGACTCCAAATGACGAAGGTGTCATCGACGTATCGGAACCAGGTTGAGGGTTTGAGAGGTGCTTCTTGCAGAATTCTGTTCTCGAAATTCTCCATAAAGATGTTGGCGATGATAGGGGAAATCGGGGAACCCATGGCTGCGCCTGAAGTTTGTTCATAAAACTGGGATTGGAATTGGAAATATGTAGAGTTTAGGCAATGTTCTATGAGGGCTAGTAGGTTAGGAGCAACTTTTTGGGATTTTCTGACTATTTCTAGGGTTTCATGGGTTGGGACGTTTGTGAACAACGATACAACATCGAAACTTACTAGAATGTCTTCTGGTTGTACCTTGATGGACTGGATCTTATTCACAAATTCCCGAGAGTTTTGGATATGGGAGTTGTTGAGGCCTACGAGTTCCTGCAAGGGTTTGCAGAGAAAACGTGCCAAATGATATGTAGGGCTGCCTATGTTGCTAACGATGGGCCTTAGTGGGATGTTGTTTTTGTGTATCTTTGGCAGACCGTAAAGCCTGGGTGGTAGGGATTCCTTGGGTGTAAGGATTTTGATAAGGTTCTCCGACAGACCAGCCTTCTTTAGAAGTGTCGTTGTTTTCTTTTCTACGCTTGATGTTGGGTCACGTGATAGTTTCTTGTACGTGTTGGTGTCCTCGAGCAGGTTCATCATTTTCCTGCAGTAGTCCGTTTTGTCCATGATAACAGTAGCATTCCCTTTATCAGCTGGTAGTACTAAGATGTCCTTGTTTTTCTTCAAATTTTGAAGAGCAAGGTGTTCTTCCTTTGTGATGTTCTGCTGAGGGGGTTTTGCTTTGTGTAGAATATTGGTTATCCGTTGCCTGATATCGTTGCTAGTATCAGGTGGGAGACGGTAGATGGCAGTTTCCACCTGGCTGATGATTTCTCTGGTTGGAATGTCTGTCGGTGTGATGGCGAAATTGTGCCCTTTTGCGAGGACTGATGTTTCAGCTGCGGAGAGTGGGTGGTTGCTTAGGTTTTTTACTGTGTGGGTTAGGATGGGTTGTTTCGTCTGTGGGCATAGTTTCCTGAATTTCTCCATTTGATTCCTGGACCTCAGGTCTGCACAGTGGAGGGCTTGTTCGTGTGTGACCCGGTCAAGATCTTCCCACAGCTGTGGTTCCAAACAGTCAGATAGGCGTAGGTGAAGTTTAAGGAGTTTTTGGGAATTTTGGTCTAAAAGCTTTTTGGTGACAGATATTCTCTCCTTTACCAGTCTCAGCGAGGCCTGGTGGAGGATAGTCTTGGCTTGTTTTGATGGAAAGGGGTTTTTTTAATTGACCGGCCGATCAATTAAAACATCTGATTGGCTGGTGCAGTGATCTGGAACGATGACTGCAAGTATATAAGGAATGCCTGAGACACGGGAGCTTCAGTATCGGAGCTCTCAGCCCTGATGATGCAGACTGTAACGTTTGCGAAACGTCGGCACAACGCTGATTCTCAACACGGCCTCCATCCGGAAGCCACATACTCTTCAAATTACATAAAGAGCCGTGAAAGCCTTAAAACTAAAATAAAACGCCTACACGGAGAGGCTATTTTGGGTTCTGTTAACACCTTTTCCAAACTCAGGAAAACTCTGCACATCCAGCTGTGCTCGTTAACATTCCTAAAAAGGTGCCGCGACCATCAAGTGGTACCGAAATGTTTTCAATTAAAAAACCCCTTTCCATCAAAACAAGCCAAGACTATCCTCCACCAGGCCTCGCTGAGACTGGTAAAGGAGAGAATATCTGTCACCAAAAAGCTTTTAGACCAAAATTCCCAAAAACTCCTTAAACTTCACCTACGCCTATCTGACTGTTTGGAACCACAGCTGTGGGAAGATCTTGACCGGGTCACACACGAACAAGCCCTCCACTGTGCAGACCTGAGGTCCAGGAATCAAATGGAGAAATTCAGGAAACTATGCCCACAGACGAAACAACCCATCCTAACCCACACAGTAAAAAACCTAAGCAACCACCCACTCTCCGCAGCTGAAACATCAGTCCTCGCAAAAGGGCACAATTTCGCCATCACACCGACAGACATTCCAACCAGAGAAATCATCAGCCAGGTGGAAACTGCCATCTACCGTCTCCCACCTGATACTAGCAACGATATCAGGCAACGGATAACCAATATTCTACACAAAGCAAAACCCCCTCAGCAGAACATCACAAAGGAAGAACACCTTGCTCTTCAAAATTTGAAGAAAAACAAGGACATCTTAGTACTACCAGCTGATAAAGGGAATGCTACTGTTATCATGGACAAAACGGACTACTGCAGGAAAATGATGAACCTGCTCGAGGACACCAACACGTACAAGAAACTATCACGTGACCCAACATCAAGCGTAGAAAAGAAAACAACGACACTTCTAAAGAAGGCTGGTCTGTCGGAGAACCTTATCAAAATCCTTACACCCAAGGAATCCCTACCACCCAGGCTTTACGGTCTGCCAAAGATACACAAAAACAACATCCCACTAAGGCCCATCGTTAGCAACATAGGCAGCCCTACATATCATTTGGCACGTTTTCTCTGCAAACCCTTGCAGGAACTCGTAGGCCTCAACAACTCCCATATCCAAAACTCTCGGGAATTTGTGAATAAGATCCAGTCCATCAAGGTACAACCAGAAGACATTCTAGTAAGTTTCGATGTTGTATCGTTGTTCACAAACGTCCCAACCCATGAAACCCTAGAAATAGTCAGAAAATCCCAAAAAGTTGCTCCTAACCTACTAGCCCTCATAGAACATTGCCTAAACTCTACATATTTCCAATTCCAATCCCAGTTTTATGAACAAACTTCAGGCGCAGCCATGGGTTCCCCGATTTCCCCTATCATCGCCAACATCTTTATGGAGAATTTCGAGAACAGAATTCTGCAAGAAGCACCTCTCAAACCCTCAACCTGGTTCCGATACGTCGATGACACCTTCGTCATTTGGAGTCACGGCAAAGAAAACCTCAATCATTTCTTAACCTTCCTCAACTCCCAGCACCCCAATATACAATTCACCATGGAGATAGAACAGGACAATCAAATTCCTTTTCTGGATGTACTGGTTCAACGGAAAAACGATGGCACTTTGGGCCACAAAGTTTACCGGAAACCAACGCACACGGATAGATATCTCCACGCTACGTCCCATCACCACCCCTCCCAAAAACAATCGGTCATAAGCTCTCTGGTCTACAGAGCTCTAGCGATCTCCGAACCGAACTCTCTCGAGGATGAACTAGAACACCTACGCAAAGCTTTAGGAGATAATGGCTACAAGCCAGGCAACATCGTAAGAACGATCAAACAACTAAGAAGAAAAATAGCCGATCCGAAAACGGTAACAGAACCTGAAGGGGAGAATGAAGGACAAATAATAGCAACAACTTCCCTTCCATACCTTCAGGGCATAACCGATCGCATAGGCAGGGTCCTTGGGAAACATAACGTGCGAGTCATCTTCAAACCTCAGAAGAAGCTAGCACAAGTGGTTCCGAGTGCAAAAGACCAAAGACCACCATTAAGTGCACCAGGAGTGTACAAGATACCCTGCTCATGCGGTAAAGTGTACATAGGAGAAACCGGGAGGAAGATCAGTACACGGATCAAAGAACATCAACGGTGTATCAAATATGGCCACATTGGACAATCAGCCCTGGCCGAGCATTGGATGGAAACTGGTCATGCCATCCAGTTCGATAAAGCCCAAAGTCTGGCCCCATCAAACAGCTATTTTTCTAGGAAACACCGAGAAGGCTTGGAAATCCGAAAACATCCGGACAATCTAAACAGAGATGGTGGATATCACGTCAATCCCATTTGGCACACCGTCCTCCCGGTTTTTTAATTGACCGGCCGATCAATTAAAACATCTGATTGGCTGGTGCAGTGATCTGGAACGATGACTGCAAGTATATAAGGAATGCCTGAGACACGGGAGCTTCAGTATCGGAGCTCTCAGCCCTGATGATGCAGACTGTAACGTTTGCGAAACGTCGGCACAACGCTGATTCTCAACACGGCCTCCATCCGGAAGCCACATACTCTTCAAATTACATAAAGAGCCGTGAAAGCCTTAAAACTAAAATAAAACGCCTACACGGAGAGGCTATTTTGGGTTCTGTTAACACCTTTTCCAAACTCAGGAAAACTCTGCACATCCAGCTGTGCTCGTTAACATTCCTAAAAAGGTGCCGCGACCATCAAGTGGTACCGAAATGTTTTCAATTAAAAAACCCCTTTCCATCAAAACAAGCCAAGACTATCCTCCACCAGGCCTCGCTGAGACTGGTAAAGGAGAGAATATCTGTCACCAAAAAGCTTTTAGACCAAAATTCCCAAAAACTCCTTAAACTTCACCTACGCCTATCTGACTGTTTGGAACCACAGCTGTGGGAAGATCTTGACCGGGTCACACACGAACAAGCCCTCCACTGTGCAGACCTGAGGTCCAGGAATCAAATGGAGAAATTCAGGAAACTATGCCCACAGACGAAACAACCCATCCTAACCCACACAGTAAAAAACCTAAGCAACCACCCACTCTCCGCAGCTGAAACATCAGTCCTCGCAAAAGGGCACAATTTCGCCATCACACCGACAGACATTCCAACCAGAGAAATCATCAGCCAGGTGGAAACTGCCATCTACCGTCTCCCACCTGATACTAGCAACGATATCAGGCAACGGATAACCAATATTCTACACAAAGCAAAACCCCCTCAGCAGAACATCACAAAGGAAGAACACCTTGCTCTTCAAAATTTGAAGAAAAACAAGGACATCTTAGTACTACCAGCTGATAAAGGGAATGCTACTGTTATCATGGACAAAACGGACTACTGCAGGAAAATGATGAACCTGCTCGAGGACACCAACACGTACAAGAAACTATCACGTGACCCAACATCAAGCGTAGAAAAGAAAACAACGACACTTCTAAAGAAGGCTGGTCTGTCGGAGAACCTTATCAAAATCCTTACACCCAAGGAATCCCTACCACCCAGGCTTTACGGTCTGCCAAAGATACACAAAAACAACATCCCACTAAGGCCCATCGTTAGCAACATAGGCAGCCCTACATATCATTTGGCACGTTTTCTCTGCAAACCCTTGCAGGAACTCGTAGGCCTCAACAACTCCCATATCCAAAACTCTCGGGAATTTGTGAATAAGATCCAGTCCATCAAGGTACAACCAGAAGACATTCTAGTAAGTTTCGATGTTGTATCGTTGTTCACAAACGTCCCAACCCATGAAACCCTAGAAATAGTCAGAAAATCCCAAAAAGTTGCTCCTAACCTACTAGCCCTCATAGAACATTGCCTAAACTCTACATATTTCCAATTCCAATCCCAGTTTTATGAACAAACTTCAGGCGCAGCCATGGGTTCCCCGATTTCCCCTATCATCGCCAACATCTTTATGGAGAATTTCGAGAACAGAATTCTGCAAGAAGCACCTCTCAAACCCTCAACCTGGTTCCGATACGTCGATGACACCTTCGTCATTTGGAGTCACGGCAAAGAAAACCTCAATCATTTCTTAACCTTCCTCAACTCCCAGCACCCCAATATACAATTCACCATGGAGATAGAACAGGACAATCAAATTCCTTTTCTGGATGTACTGGTTCAACGGAAAAACGATGGCACTTTGGGCCACAAAGTTTACCGGAAACCAACGCACACGGATAGATATCTCCACGCTACGTCCCATCACCACCCCTCCCAAAAACAATCGGTCATAAGCTCTCTGGTCTACAGAGCTCTAGCGATCTCCGAACCGAACTCTCTCGAGGATGAACTAGAACACCTACGCAAAGCTTTAGGAGATAATGGCTACAAGCCAGGCAACATCGTAAGAACGATCAAACAACTAAGAAGAAAAATAGCCGATCCGAAAACGGTAACAGAACCTGAAGGGGAGAATGAAGGACAAATAATAGCAACAACTTCCCTTCCATACCTTCAGGGCATAACCGATCGCATAGGCAGGGTCCTTGGGAAACATAACGTGCGAGTCATCTTCAAACCTCAGAAGAAGCTAGCACAAGTGGTTCCGAGTGCAAAAGACCAAAGACCACCATTAAGTGCACCAGGAGTGTACAAGATACCCTGCTCATGCGGTAAAGTGTACATAGGAGAAACCGGGAGGAAGATCAGTACACGGATCAAAGAACATCAACGGTGTATCAAATATGGCCACATTGGACAATCAGCCCTGGCCGAGCATTGGATGGAAACTGGTCATGCCATCCAGTTCGATAAAGCCCAAAGTCTGGCCCCATCAAACAGCTATTTTTCTAGGAAACACCGAGAAGGCTTGGAAATCCGAAAACATCCGGACAATCTAAACAGAGATGGTGGATATCACGTCAATCCCATTTGGCACACCGTCCTCCCGGTTTTTTAATTGACCGGCCGATCAATTAAAACATCTGATTGGCTGGTGCAGTGATCTGGAACGATGACTGCAAGTATATAAGGAATGCCTGAGACACGGGAGCTTCAGTATCGGAGCTCTCAGCCCTGATGATGCAGACTGTAACGTTTGCGAAACGTCGGCACAACGCTGATTCTCAACACGGCCTCCATCCGGAAGCCACATACTCTTCAAATTACATAAAGAGCCGTGAAAGCCTTAAAACTAAAATAAAACGCCTACACGGAGAGGCTATTTTGGGTTCTGTTAACACCTTTTCCAAACTCAGGAAAACTCTGCACATCCAGCTGTGCTCGTTAACATTCCTAAAAAGGTGCCGCGACCATCAAGTGGTACCGAAATGTTTTCAATTAAAAAACCCCTTTCCATCAAAACAAGCCAAGACTATCCTCCACCAGGCCTCGCTGAGACTGGTAAAGGAGAGAATATCTGTCACCAAAAAGCTTTTAGACCAAAATTCCCAAAAACTCCTTAAACTTCACCTACGCCTATCTGACTGTTTGGAACCACAGCTGTGGGAAGATCTTGACCGGGTCACACACGAACAAGCCCTCCACTGTGCAGACCTGAGGTCCAGGAATCAAATGGAGAAATTCAGGAAACTATGCCCACAGACGAAACAACCCATCCTAACCCACACAGTAAAAAACCTAAGCAACCACCCACTCTCCGCAGCTGAAACATCAGTCCTCGCAAAAGGGCACAATTTCGCCATCACACCGACAGACATTCCAACCAGAGAAATCATCAGCCAGGTGGAAACTGCCATCTACCGTCTCCCACCTGATACTAGCAACGATATCAGGCAACGGATAACCAATATTCTACACAAAGCAAAACCCCCTCAGCAGAACATCACAAAGGAAGAACACCTTGCTCTTCAAAATTTGAAGAAAAACAAGGACATCTTAGTACTACCAGCTGATAAAGGGAATGCTACTGTTATCATGGACAAAACGGACTACTGCAGGAAAATGATGAACCTGCTCGAGGACACCAACACGTACAAGAAACTATCACGTGACCCAACATCAAGCGTAGAAAAGAAAACAACGACACTTCTAAAGAAGGCTGGTCTGTCGGAGAACCTTATCAAAATCCTTACACCCAAGGAATCCCTACCACCCAGGCTTTACGGTCTGCCAAAGATACACAAAAACAACATCCCACTAAGGCCCATCGTTAGCAACATAGGCAGCCCTACATATCATTTGGCACGTTTTCTCTGCAAACCCTTGCAGGAACTCGTAGGCCTCAACAACTCCCATATCCAAAACTCTCGGGAATTTGTGAATAAGATCCAGTCCATCAAGGTACAACCAGAAGACATTCTAGTAAGTTTCGATGTTGTATCGTTGTTCACAAACGTCCCAACCCATGAAACCCTAGAAATAGTCAGAAAATCCCAAAAAGTTGCTCCTAACCTACTAGCCCTCATAGAACATTGCCTAAACTCTACATATTTCCAATTCCAATCCCAGTTTTATGAACAAACTTCAGGCGCAGCCATGGGTTCCCCGATTTCCCCTATCATCGCCAACATCTTTATGGAGAATTTCGAGAACAGAATTCTGCAAGAAGCACCTCTCAAACCCTCAACCTGGTTCCGATACGTCGATGACACCTTCGTCATTTGGAGTCACGGCAAAGAAAACCTCAATCATTTCTTAACCTTCCTCAACTCCCAGCACCCCAATATACAATTCACCATGGAGATAGAACAGGACAATCAAATTCCTTTTCTGGATGTACTGGTTCAACGGAAAAACGATGGCACTTTGGGCCACAAAGTTTACCGGAAACCAACGCACACGGATAGATATCTCCACGCTACGTCCCATCACCACCCCTCCCAAAAACAATCGGTCATAAGCTCTCTGGTCTACAGAGCTCTAGCGATCTCCGAACCGAACTCTCTCGAGGATGAACTAGAACACCTACGCAAAGCTTTAGGAGATAATGGCTACAAGCCAGGCAACATCGTAAGAACGATCAAACAACTAAGAAGAAAAATAGCCGATCCGAAAACGGTAACAGAACCTGAAGGGGAGAATGAAGGACAAATAATAGCAACAACTTCCCTTCCATACCTTCAGGGCATAACCGATCGCATAGGCAGGGTCCTTGGGAAACATAACGTGCGAGTCATCTTCAAACCTCAGAAGAAGCTAGCACAAGTGGTTCCGAGTGCAAAAGACCAAAGACCACCATTAAGTGCACCAGGAGTGTACAAGATACCCTGCTCATGCGGTAAAGTGTACATAGGAGAAACCGGGAGGAAGATCAGTACACGGATCAAAGAACATCAACGGTGTATCAAATATGGCCACATTGGACAATCAGCCCTGGCCGAGCATTGGATGGAAACTGGTCATGCCATCCAGTTCGATAAAGCCCAAAGTCTGGCCCCATCAAACAGCTATTTTTCTAGGAAACACCGAGAAGGCTTGGAAATCCGAAAACATCCGGACAATCTAAACAGAGATGGTGGATATCACGTCAATCCCATTTGGCACACCGTCCTCCCGGTTTTTTAATTGACCGGCCGATCAATTAAAACATCTGATTGGCTGGTGCAGTGATCTGGAACGATGACTGCAAGTATATAAGGAATGCCTGAGACACGGGAGCTTCAGTATCGGAGCTCTCAGCCCTGATGATGCAGACTGTAACGTTTGCGAAACGTCGGCACAACGCTGATTCTCAACACGGCCTCCATCCGGAAGCCACATACTCTTCAAATTACATAAAGAGCCGTGAAAGCCTTAAAACTAAAATAAAACGCCTACACGGAGAGGCTATTTTGGGTTCTGTTAACACCTTTTCCAAACTCAGGAAAACTCTGCACATCCAGCTGTGCTCGTTAACATTCCTAAAAAGGTGCCGCGACCATCAAGTGGTACCGAAATGTTTTCAATTAAAAAACCCCTTTCCATCAAAACAAGCCAAGACTATCCTCCACCAGGCCTCGCTGAGACTGGTAAAGGAGAGAATATCTGTCACCAAAAAGCTTTTAGACCAAAATTCCCAAAAACTCCTTAAACTTCACCTACGCCTATCTGACTGTTTGGAACCACAGCTGTGGGAAGATCTTGACCGGGTCACACACGAACAAGCCCTCCACTGTGCAGACCTGAGGTCCAGGAATCAAATGGAGAAATTCAGGAAACTATGCCCACAGACGAAACAACCCATCCTAACCCACACAGTAAAAAACCTAAGCAACCACCCACTCTCCGCAGCTGAAACATCAGTCCTCGCAAAAGGGCACAATTTCGCCATCACACCGACAGACATTCCAACCAGAGAAATCATCAGCCAGGTGGAAACTGCCATCTACCGTCTCCCACCTGATACTAGCAACGATATCAGGCAACGGATAACCAATATTCTACACAAAGCAAAACCCCCTCAGCAGAACATCACAAAGGAAGAACACCTTGCTCTTCAAAATTTGAAGAAAAACAAGGACATCTTAGTACTACCAGCTGATAAAGGGAATGCTACTGTTATCATGGACAAAACGGACTACTGCAGGAAAATGATGAACCTGCTCGAGGACACCAACACGTACAAGAAACTATCACGTGACCCAACATCAAGCGTAGAAAAGAAAACAACGACACTTCTAAAGAAGGCTGGTCTGTCGGAGAACCTTATCAAAATCCTTACACCCAAGGAATCCCTACCACCCAGGCTTTACGGTCTGCCAAAGATACACAAAAACAACATCCCACTAAGGCCCATCGTTAGCAACATAGGCAGCCCTACATATCATTTGGCACGTTTTCTCTGCAAACCCTTGCAGGAACTCGTAGGCCTCAACAACTCCCATATCCAAAACTCTCGGGAATTTGTGAATAAGATCCAGTCCATCAAGGTACAACCAGAAGACATTCTAGTAAGTTTCGATGTTGTATCGTTGTTCACAAACGTCCCAACCCATGAAACCCTAGAAATAGTCAGAAAATCCCAAAAAGTTGCTCCTAACCTACTAGCCCTCATAGAACATTGCCTAAACTCTACATATTTCCAATTCCAATCCCAGTTTTATGAACAAACTTCAGGCGCAGCCATGGGTTCCCCGATTTCCCCTATCATCGCCAACATCTTTATGGAGAATTTCGAGAACAGAATTCTGCAAGAAGCACCTCTCAAACCCTCAACCTGGTTCCGATACGTCGATGACACCTTCGTCATTTGGAGTCACGGCAAAGAAAACCTCAATCATTTCTTAACCTTCCTCAACTCCCAGCACCCCAATATACAATTCACCATGGAGATAGAACAGGACAATCAAATTCCTTTTCTGGATGTACTGGTTCAACGGAAAAACGATGGCACTTTGGGCCACAAAGTTTACCGGAAACCAACGCACACGGATAGATATCTCCACGCTACGTCCCATCACCACCCCTCCCAAAAACAATCGGTCATAAGCTCTCTGGTCTACAGAGCTCTAGCGATCTCCGAACCGAACTCTCTCGAGGATGAACTAGAACACCTACGCAAAGCTTTAGGAGATAATGGCTACAAGCCAGGCAACATCGTAAGAACGATCAAACAACTAAGAAGAAAAATAGCCGATCCGAAAACGGTAACAGAACCTGAAGGGGAGAATGAAGGACAAATAATAGCAACAACTTCCCTTCCATACCTTCAGGGCATAACCGATCGCATAGGCAGGGTCCTTGGGAAACATAACGTGCGAGTCATCTTCAAACCTCAGAAGAAGCTAGCACAAGTGGTTCCGAGTGCAAAAGACCAAAGACCACCATTAAGTGCACCAGGAGTGTACAAGATACCCTGCTCATGCGGTAAAGTGTACATAGGAGAAACCGGGAGGAAGATCAGTACACGGATCAAAGAACATCAACGGTGTATCAAATATGGCCACATTGGACAATCAGCCCTGGCCGAGCATTGGATGGAAACTGGTCATGCCATCCAGTTCGATAAAGCCCAAAGTCTGGCCCCATCAAACAGCTATTTTTCTAGGAAACACCGAGAAGGCTTGGAAATCCGAAAACATCCGGACAATCTAAACAGAGATGGTGGATATCACGTCAATCCCATTTGGCACACCGTCCTCCCGGTTTTTTAATTGACCGGCCGATCAATTAAAACATCTGATTGGCTGGTGCAGTGATCTGGAACGATGACTGCAAGTATATAAGGAATGCCTGAGACACGGGAGCTTCAGTATCGGAGCTCTCAGCCCTGATGATGCAGACTGTAACGTTTGCGAAACGTCGGCACAACGCTGATTCTCAACACGGCCTCCATCCGGAAGCCACATACTCTTCAAATGTCCCAATTATTGAACACTGGAACTGCCTGTGTCCCTAATATTGAACAGGCATGTCCCAGTTATTGAACACTCTCGAGAATTCTTTTTCCGTTCTGAAAATATTATTTTGGGTACAGTATTAAGAAATAAAAGCAAAATCAAACACTTAAATGATCTTTTATTAATCATGTAAAAATACAAAAATATATATTTAGTCCCTTTTGACAGCTTTTTGGTTCATTCGCCTTTGGTTTATTTTTGCTTTTCAACTCGAACCTTATTTTATTTTTATTTTCAGCTTCCTCGTTTTTATGTTCTGTTTTCGTTTGATTTTGTCGCAGCTTTCTTGTTTTTCGACTCCAGCTTGATTTTCTTTTTATTTACCGCTCTGCATATAGTGCGGTTTTTACAACTTCCGCACTATATGCAGAGCGACGTCTTTTTGTCGCCATGTTTATGCCGTTTTATTGAGAAAATGTTGTCCCTGAAATATCGGAGAGCAAAAAATATTGAACATTACATTCGTATTTTTAGGTTACATTTAGGTTATATTCTCTTTTTACTTTTCTTTTTATGTTTATTGCACGAAAATACAAATAAAAAATATATTTGACGATCTTAGAGTTATTATTAAAAGAATAAAGGTAAGTTTATTCAGGAACTTACAGTTTTTGTTTGAATAAATCCGATTCACACGATCTGTCACACGTTAACTGTCTCGATGTTTTGATGGGTTTAATGACGCCATCTTGGAGAATTCGAGTGTTCAATAATTGGGACACACGGCATTTTCTATGTCCCAATGATCGAACACCGTATTTTTTAACAAATAATTAATTAAAATTTTTTTTTTTTTTATTATTATTTGTGAGAAATTTTTTGAGGAACCTGAAACACCTTTACTTTTTGAGATGTGACAGTTTTTGAATTTTTTATGCCCTTACGCATGAAGCGGCGCGTCTTAGCAAAAACGATAAGCAGTTACCACGAGACGTCAAATCGGGTCACCGTTGCTGATTAAATAATTTTTTTCTCTATTAATTAAAGCTTTTTTGCACAAGTAAGGTAACATTTCGATAGCTAAAAATTCCATATATGTAATGAAATTTTTATAAATAAGTAAATACATGCAGGTGAATGAGAAATAATAAAAATACAAGATAGTGTTCAATAATTGGGACCTGTTCAATAATTGGGACATTGACCTTATATACAGCTAGAAGTTATTTATTTTATTTTCGTAATGTAAATATATTTAAGGCCTTGGGCCACAGTAACGGTTATAACATCATGTGCGAATTTAAGGGGAGGGTAGGGGTTCGCACTCTTGAACAATCGATTTTTTTCTTGTTGTATTTTTTCTTATAGTTAAACATTTCAAGAATATAATCCCAAAATTTCAAGTCAATCAGAGCAAAACTCTCGAAGTTATTGACTATTTAGTCCCACTCCTCTAACACTGTAGCTCGCGTTACAAACTGTAGCTAACACTTCAAACGCGTTTTTCTCGAACCCACTTTTTCAAAGTCCGTGTTTTCTGCGATTTGAAAACTACATGACCGATTTATTTCAAACTTGATACACACTTTCTACATATAAAATAACTCCCCCCAATGGTTAGTTTGAGATTTTTGTTTACATTGACGGGGTTTTCAACCCCCAAAATGGCGGAATCTTTCGTGAAAAATACCACTTTTCACTTTACATGACCACCAAAAATTTAGAAATGAAAAAAAATATCAAAGACCGTTGGGGGGAGGATTTAATGATACTTTGACTAAATTTTAATGGTACTTGATTTCAGATAATTTCTAGCTGAGATACAGTGAACACCGCAAATCGTGTTTTTCCAAAGGCGTTCTTGGAAAAACTTTGTCACTGGCTTGTTTGTGGATATTTTCGCGTACAAATTTCACGGAATGTTATTGAAATGACACTTAACAATGTACAGAAGGTTTCAATAAATTTACTCTATCCGTATACATGAAAGAAACTTTTATAATGGATAAAAAAAATATCTAAAGAACGTTTGGACAGCTTTCTAAAATCCATTAGATACTTGTGAACTTCAGAATAAACGAATTTGTCTCGGGAAATGCTGATTTTTTGGAGGTTAACCTCCATATTACTCCAGTCGCATATTATGATGGCAACGTCGCAACCGCGCGCTTTTTGAAATCAACACTAATACTTTCCGAACGACGCAATGTGCATTACACTTCTACAGCAAATTATACAGAAGTGACTGGAAATGTAATGACTAAATCGGCTTAAAGAATAAAATCAAATAAATTAATCGCAAATAAAATCATTGTAGTTATAAAAAAAGGATACGAAATAATAACACATAAAAAATTGATTTCGAGATTGATTGAGAAAAAATTTGTTTTTCGAAAATTGATTTTGTTTGCCTTTCCAGAAAAACACTTTCTTTTTTGAATTTTGTTCCATGGTCGAAAAAGAGATCGACGATGAACCATGAACGCGAGTGAAGAATTTCTAGCACATGGCAGCTGTACAGGATACGCGGTCGCGCTTGGTTGCAGCGTTGCCAAACTTATTGAACGGACTACGCTAGTCGTAATAATATTTCTTTTGACTAACTCGGTACCAGATGAACTTCCTTAAAAAAATGATTTACCAAGTCGACGGTCGTCAACGACTCGTATTTATTGTTAACTCGAATAACGCGTTTGGTTTACATATTTCAGATGGCCCGTTTAATGTTTTTGTTGTTTTTCTGTGTTTTTTGGTGATTTTTTTAACGCTCTCAATATAAATCCGTTGTGTTTCAAAAAAATGCGTTAATTTTTTTACCAATTGTTTACCAGAAAGAAAAATCGAAATTTGGCCACTTGTTTCGGGCCTCTAGGTAAATGTAGCCTCTTAATCGCGCCTCTGACGGGGCAGTTTCGCTCGTTACGCTCGATTTTTATCGTCCCGCGGTATTCGGAGCTTCAGGGTCTTCTCTCGCGACACATCGCCCTCGAAGCTCGCGTCATTCTCAATGTGATACAAGATAAATTAATGATCGGGGGAAGCCCCGGAAAAATTCTACGACACCTCGGAGAATGCGTCGGCAAGTCCGGTACTTTTCTGTGACGTTGGTACACGATGGAATCAAAGTCTTTCTACCATCCGAATAATTGTTGTCTGAACTCTTCGATCACGGTGCGATGACGAGTACCTAAGAGGAAGTACCAGAGTCAACGGCGAAAAAAAAAAACAAGTAAACTCCGGAAATTTTTATCTCAAAAACTAATGTTTCGATTAAATCCGGGTTTTTTTATTGGACAATATGTACATTGAGGTATGTTTAGGCATTTTTTAAAACAAATTCGTTGACTGGCAGACCGTTGATCGGAAACATGAAAACGCAATGGATTCTTGAAATATAATATACAAAGGAGTTCGCCTCGTAGGGATTTTTCATTTGATTGAACCATTGCTTTTTTTTATGCAACCAAAATCGTCGGAAATTGCGAACGAAAAACGAATGTTAAATTAAAACGGTCGCAATATCGTCAAAAATGAAAATTTCAAAAAAATCCTACGAGGCGAAGTCCTTTGTATATTATATTTCAAGAATCCATTGCGTTTTCATGTTTCCGATAAACGGTCTGCCAGTCAACGAATTCATTTTTAACAATTCCTAAACATACCTCAATGTACATATTTTCCAATAAAAAAAAACTCGGATCCAATCGAAAGTTTAGTTTTTGAGATAAAAGTTCCGGAAGTTTACCTGTTTTTCTCACCGTTTACTCAGGTACCTCTCCTTAAGAATGCTGAACACAAAATTGTCGTATGGGAACTTTTCGAACTTCCGAGGTAAATGACGTTGAAGTTTGCATCGTTGGAACGCAACGGAAGTTATTTCTCTTCCATTGTTCAAATTTTGTTGGCCTGTTTTGGGGTCTGAAAATCGATCGAACGTTTTTAGGTAGTCTTATTAGACATTTACGATCTCAGTTTGGCAAAAAAAAGTCTTTCAATATTGATTGAAATGAAGAACAAAAAAATCGGTGTATTCCAACGATGCAAACTTCAACGTCATCAATGGCACAGAAAGAACGTTCTAGAAGAAAAGAAAAGTTTATAAGAAGAAGAAAAGAACATTTTAGAAGAAAAGTTTGGAAGAAGAAGAAAAGAACATTTTATAAGGAAAAAAAAGTTTAGAAGAAGAAGAAAAGAACATTTTAGAAGAAAAGAAAACTTTAGAAGACGGAAATAACATTTTAGAAGAAAAAAGTTTAGAAGAAGAAGAAAAGAACATTTTACAAGAAAAGTTTTATTCTGCGAATGAAACTGTGACATCATAGTTTCGAACGAACATGAGATGGATGGTTGTATCCACAATGCATGGGAGATACAATCCCGGGCAAACTTGACTGAAAATTAGATTTTTCGGGTATCTGGCCGGGATGCGTAGAAAAATCGATCCCATCGTAGTATACATGACGTTGAAGTTTGCATCGTTGGAATGCAACGAAAATTAATTTTTCTAAATTAATGAAATCTTTTTGGTCGATTTAGGCCGTAAAAATCGCGCAAACGTTTCTTTGGTAAGATAAAAAGGCTTTGGGTAATGAGAAAAATTAAGAAACCAAAAAATATCATTGCATTGCAACGATGCAAACTTCAACGTCATGTAGTATACGGCGTTGAGGTCTGCATCGTTGGAACGCAATGTGAATTTATTTTGATTTCATGCTATTATCCAAAATCTTTGGTTCGTGGACCAAGGTCGTAGATCGCTAAGAATGATACCAAACAAACTTTTAAGGGGTAGGCTACTGAAATTAAAAAAAGAATCGAGTCGCTTGAGGCAACTCGATTTGAAGAGGAAGGTCCAACATATAGCGCAGGAATAGGAGATTGACTGTTAAGTTATTATTACAACGATAGAACTGCTAGTAAAACTTTAAATGCGTTTTTCTCGAAACAATGTTTTTCAAAACGGTGTACACGATTTCTAGACATCTGATGAACGGATTAACTTGAAATTTGATACACTTATTCAATGTAATGGTAGTTTAATTTTGTTTGTATTAGTTATTAATAATAATAATGCCCCATTTCCTCGAAAAATCAAAACATTTCGATTTTTTTTGTCGTTCATTGATACACGATAACAAAAAAAAAACTCGGTCAAGTCAATATTGTCTATTTTGCGAGAAAATACTCGTTTTTTTTTCCTGTCCAACCAACCGCGTGGGCAAAATCAAGTGCACCGTTGAGCCCGTCACTTTCGAACGTCCTTCACGAGATTCTTCGTAACTTCTTTAATTATTAATATTTTTCAACGAAATTTGGTACACAAGTTTGCTAATATACGTACAAATAAATGTCCCAACCCGTTTTCAATCATCTTACTTATACCTTCAAAATGATTTTTTTTTTTTTTCGATAATCCCTATTTTCGCGTCGTCACAGTAGCCTAACCCCTTAAGCGATTTTCGTAGCCTACATCGACGGAGAAAAGGTGAGAAATAAAAAAAAAGAATTTCGGTTGTATTCAAACGATGCAAACTTCAACATCATCGTAATAGGCACACCAAGCCTCGAACTATAAAATAAAAGTGTTTTTTTCTAGTTGTTCCACCTGTATCCGTTAATATTTAACTTTAATAGCGCACAACGTTCGCAGGTCGATATTCCGAACGAGAAAAATAAGAATTTCAGTACGCTGCTATTAATTACACCAAAATTACGTAGCAAGTTGTTGAAATTTCCAAAAAGTATCGTTTCGTACGTAAATTATCAACACGAAAAATCTCCAACATTCCGTACGATTTTTCCATCGTGCTTTTTCTCGACCTGAGAACGCGTGCAAAACGACAGCGAGTTAAGGGCAGATATACACCTAGGAGCGGGAAAAAAAGGTCATTTATGTGAATTTTTTCAAGGAAAACTATTTGAAATTTCGGATTGGGGTTTTAATTATCTAAAAGCATATACATTCAAAAATATATTTAATTTTATTTATTTAAAAATATCAAAAATATACAAGGATATTGTATGATCCTTGGAGCGTCGTAAAAAAATCGTTACCCAAAATTTCTCGAAGACCAATGAACCGATTGCCTTGAGGTTTTTTGTGGTTATTCTATACACCATTATCTAGTACTTGTCATAGGATTTTTTTTCCGTTACTTAGTTTTTGTTTTTTAGGCAAAATAATAACTAATTTTTGGCCAAAAATCACTATTTATGTTCAAACATCCGCCATTTTGTCATCAATCGATATTTTCAAAATCGGCTATGACAAGTACTAGATAATGGTGTACAGAATAACGACAAAAAACCTCAAGGCAATCGGTTATAAAGAAAATAAAGAAAATTAAACATATTTTTGAATGTATATACTTTTAGATAATTAAAATCCCAATCCGAAATTTTCAAATAGTTTTCCTTGAAAAAATGCACAAAAATGACCTTTTTCCGGCTCCTAGGTGTATATCTCCCGTTGAAAAGAGGCTTTGATTCTTCAACGAGTCAGGTGATCGATCCTGAACTTGGCAGCCAGACTTAGAACAAAAGAAGTAACGATGCGTCCAATTTTCATCGCTACGCTAGCATCTACGACTGCCCACCCATCCTCAATAAACCAGATATCGATTTCCTTCAGCTGATAGCCTACCGATAGCAAAAATAATCAATCTCCGATCGGTCTTGCCGTCTCTCAGTGCAAAATTTGCATCGTTGGAACGCAACGAAAACGATGATCATTAACTCCTCAAAATTCTTTCGGCAGATCTTCACTACGAAAATCTCGCAACAATTTTCCGATTTGCTCATTCAGAGATCGTAATCTACGTTTGCAAAAAGAAAATATTTCGTTATAACGAAAAGGAAATAAAAATATAAAAACGAATTTTCGTTGCATACCATCGATGCAAACATCGAGAATATATTACGTCGTAAGGTTAAAGTTTGAGGCGTTAAAATGAAATGAAGCTTCAAGAGTTTCGGGACAAACAACGAAATGTTACTAAATCATTCTTGAAGGGTAGGGGGAGAAACGACGTTCCTATGCTAATACATTGTATGACGTCACCGATGCCAACTTATCGTAGCAAAATATTAAGGACGTGTACGACTGAATATCGCGAATATGTTCAAGTGTACGGTGGATAATCGTAATTATTATTTACGTATGAGGGATTCTCCGTCAATTCAGCCACTTTTCTCGACCATCTCAGATTTGCCCCACAATTGGCTGTGTCAAAGTACTACTAAAAGGCATTCTATGTGAATTTTTTCCGACTTTTTAATTCAACATTTTAGAAAATGCCGTTTTTTTTCCAAATGAATATATCTCGGAAACTAGAAGTAACTGAAAAAAATGTCTGTACATAAAAGTTGTAGTTTTGTGTTAGCTTTCGAGCGGACGACTTGAAATAATTTTTACGTTCCGGTAACGCTGATTTTTTACCAAAAACGGGGGAAATAATTTTTTTATTAAAAAACGGCCATTCTTTTTGGCTGAAAAAATTACAGTGTCTTCCGGTATGTCTGACGATATCGCAAAAAAATCGCCAGAGTGGCACAGATCGAGGTTCTAGGGTAAAAATAATGAAATCACACAAATTAATTTTTTTATACCGGAACCTCGCTCCGTGCCACTCTGGCGATTTTTTTGCGACATCGTCAGACATATTGGAATACTCTGTAATTTTTTCAGCCAAAAAAACGGCTGTTTTTGAGTAAAAAAAAAATTTCCCCCTTTTTTGGTAAAAAAAATCAGCCTTACGGGAACGTAAAAATTATTTCAAATATTCCGCTCGAAAGCTAACACAAAACTACAACTTTTATGCACAGACACTTTTCTTCGCTACGTCTAATTTCCGAGATATATTCGTTTGGAAAAAAACGGCATTTTCTAAAATGTTGAATTAAAAAATCTGAAAAAATTCACATAGAATGCCTTTTAGTAGTACTTTGATAAAACCAACTGTGGGGCAGATCTGAGATGGTCGAAAAAAAACTGGCTGAATTGACTGAGAATCCCTCATATACGGTAATTTGAAGGAGTTAGGATTATCAGAAAATTAAATGTTGATGTTTAAAAATCCTATTAAAATAGACACGAGCTTTGGCAACGTCGCACGGTTCTATCGTAATTGGAGGCTGTTAGGTTGACTGCAGTGACTGTCATAGGTCGCAGCTGTGTTACGCGCGTTCCGTGCCGGTCGGCGTTTTCAGAGGTTATGTCAGAGCAAAAGGAGGCAACAAATTATTTGGAAAAAAAGATTAGCGCGCCGCACATTTTCCGCTGGAAAAGACGATTTGTCAGTGCTCGTGCCCACAAGCATCGTACTATGCTCACCGAAGCTAGAAAAAAAGGGGATACATCATAATAAATAAATGAATAAGTTTCCCTTAGTCGCATTTGACTGTAACGTATTTGAAATTGGCGCGCTAGGTTTTCAATTGGTTCTGCTATTCCCGTAGTTCCGACGTTGCCACATTTGAATACATACTCCTTAACAAGCCTCACTTTTTCGTAAACTGGTCGCATACTTTTCATACATTTTCATTAATTAGATCGGTAAACTGTCTATTTTTTTCGGTAATATTGTACTGTACACTATCCTGCGCATAATATTCGTTTTTTTAACAAACATTTAACAAACGCGTGCAGCAACCCCCGTCCCCCTTTTGCCAGTATATTCAGAAAATATACCACAACGATTAGTAAAACTTTCATTGATGTCCACTTACCCAAATATTTTTAGCAACAACCTTAAATCGATCGACTACAACGATTGTGTAAAATTTACAATTAAAAAACACTTTTTAACATAGAGAGATCCCTGCGATCAGATAACATACGGAGTACATTATGACACTGATGTCAAAATTGTCATAATGTACTGAGTGATTTGACGATTTTGCACTACATTTCAACATTTTTTCACACTTTTCCATGCGTAAGACTGCCATTCAGCGTTAAACGTGGGCATCCTCTTATGTTGGAAAGTGTTTTTTTAATTATACATTTTATAGAAACGGTGTAGACGATTGATTTAAAATTTGAAGGGCACATTCGGTAGATGACAAGGAATTTACTTCATAAATATAAATCAAATGGTAATGTTTTGTCAATTGCCCCGAAAATCCTTCATATTTCTGATTCTTTTTAAATTCTTTTGACAGAATTTGTCTACAAAAATCCTTCAACGTTTTTTTAAAGATATTTAGCGATCTACAATATGAATCTATTAAAAAAAAGATTTATAACAACGAAAATACGAAAAATAAAATGCGAAAAAAAACCTTCCGTTGCGTTCCAAATATGAAAGGTTGAACACCCTATTATCCCCCCGATTCGGTCTCAATATTACGTACTTTTTAAGAAAAACCGCGAAATATCAAAATTGTCCCCTATTTCCGATAAATTCGCGGGCATTCTCAGTTATCACAATTCTCCTTAGTTTCGTTCCTGGACCTCGTTAGTGCCCGACATGCTGAAAGCTCCACGAAGCTCTTCGGAATAGTTACCTCGACCCAGAGGGGTTCCACGGCCTTGGGGCACCTCTCGTATATGGCGAGTCCGTGGCTGATATTGATAATGTCGTCGTCCGTGCCGTGAATAACGAGAACCGGCGACGTTACTTTCGGCACCTTGTCTATGCTGTGAAGAGGGAGCGTACAGCGTAAGACAAACGATGAAAATCTCAATAATGCCGAAGCTTGCACCATTGGAGTGCAGCGAAAATCTTTTTTTTTTAAGAATTATCCCTCATTTCTTTCCGTCGAATTCCGACTGCGAGAAATCGCATAAATGTTTTTTGAGATTTTTCTTCAAGGGTTCAGTAATTCTCCTGTACTGAAGTCAACTTTTAGATGTTTAGTTAGTAGAAAGTTAGTAATTCTACTGTAGTAAAGTAAACTTTAAAGACTAGTAATGTACTAAAATAACTTTAGACTCTAAAGACTACAGTTACTGAAGTAAATTGTATTAAGTAAGATTTAAAGTAAACTTATGATTGCGATAGAACTGCTAGTAAAACTTTAAGCGCGGTTTTCCCGAAACTTTGTTATTCAAAACGGTGTATACGTTTTCTCGAAATCTAACCAACGGATTCACTTGAAATTTGGTACACTTATTCAGGGCAATAGGAGTTTGATCTTGACCGACGTTTTTCTTCTATACATCCTTTTTTCAAAAGTTATTAACAATAATGTAATTTTTGCTCGACAAATCGAAAAAAAAAAAATCACATTTTCGTTGTTGACGTTTGAAACACGGTAGCAAAAAAAAAGCTTAGTCAAGTCTTAGCGGATATTATCCACTTTAAGAGAAAAAAACGTGTTTTTTTGTGAACCGGGTGGCCTTAAATTAAAAAAGGTCACGTTCAGGGTCCTTCACAAGATTTATAACTGCTTCAATTGCTATTTCCAATAAAATTTGGCTCACAACTTTGTGGATGTGCAAACAAATAAATCTCCAACCGATTTTTCAATCATCTCCCTTACTCCTTCAAATTAAATTTCTCCAAAAACCCCTGCTATTCGATGACGAAGTTTGCAGCGTTGAAAGGCAACAATATTTTCCGTGGCATTTATCATTCTTATCATCGCCCAAAGCGTTTTTTTTGCAAATTAAGGTCATAAATTTCCAATAAGAATGCGTAGAAACGTTTTTTACAGACCGAATCGGTGAAAACAATTTAAGTAATGAAAAATACTTCATTTTTTCAATTACTTAATTGAATTCATTAATTTTTGCACGAGGTCCACACCTCAAATCGATAAAAAAATATTCTCTCCAACAATGAGAACACAATGCCAGATAAAAAGATTTTCATTGCGTTCCAACGATGCAAACTTCAACAAAGGCGAACGCTCATGGTATTGAAGTTTACATAGTTGGAAAGCAACGAAATTTTTATTTTTGTTTCGTCAAATTTTATTTTTCTCTTGCACATTAAGGCTACGAAAATGACGAAGATATTTATGAAGATTCAGCACCGGAAGAGTTCGTATAGTAATCAAAGTAAAGAAACGAAAAAATGAAGAAGAATCGTCGTGTTCCAACGATGCAAATTTTGATACCACGAACGGTCTTACCTCAAGAAAGCGTCGAAGAACCACGTTCTCTTGGTATTGGGAAAGGCGACTCTCATGCCGGACATGAGAGGCGAATGGAGTACGACGGCGCCGACCTCGTATCGAGTGGCCAGATCGACGGTGGGCACCGTGCCGATGCTCTGTCCGTAAAGTATGATGTTCTCCGGGCTGATGCCATAGCGAGTCCTGAGAGCGTGCCACGCGGCGTCTATGTCCGCGTAGAGATTTTTCTCCGAGGGTTTGCCGCCGGAGACTCCGTAGCCGGAATAGTCGTAGCTGAATATGTTGCAGTTGATCTGAGAGCCGAGGCTCAGATAGAAGCTGGACATTTGGCCGAGATCGACGGCGTTTCCGTGCGAGAATAGTATGGTGAAGCGCGCCGTGGCTGAACAACGCACGAAGAGGCACGCTATGCGATTGCCGCGTGACGTTCTAGCGTAAAAGCCCTCGACGGATTCTTTCTCTCGCTCGGAGAAGTTCCACTCGGCTCTCTTGGACAGCGATATGGTGAATTTCGTGCCCTCGTCCTCGATGAAGCTGTACGTTGGCTCGGGTGGGGCAAACGCTAGCTTCGCTACGATTCTGGACGGACAGGGAGGACAGCAAAAGAGGGAACAAAATTCGCTCAGTGTGTTCATGATTTTACGCGGGTTATGGCGGCGCGGTCGAACCTCGGCGATCGTGCAATGTGTACACATTTAAAATAATACGAAAAAAAAAAACGATTGTCCTCGCTCTTGCCCCGTGCAACGTCTCGGCCGCGACTTTTGACTTTTCGCAAATATAAACACGCGTGCGAGTACTCTATATACATACGTATACATGCATATATGTATGTATACACATGTATGTGTGTATCAGGTGTAATCGTCGGAACTGAGCATCTGGCTCTCTCAGCGGGGGCGAGGGAATGATGCACTTGTAAACTTGAGGCTGTTAGTTTCGAAGACGTTTAAGAATTTTGCACCCCGCGCGAACGATATTTTCCCTCCCTCGAGTGTGTGCCTGTCAACGCTACCTTTCTTTGCACGCTTTATTATTCATACGCGACATCAGAACTACACACTATACTATCAACTCAGCTGTAGTCATCGTTTGTTATCGTATCAAAGTAAAAGGTCTCACTCGTTTTCTTTCTCTCTCACGCACGCACACACTCTCTCGCTCTCGCATACTCCGTGCTGTTCGCTTCTTTCCCTCGACCGAGCTCAACCCCTCATTGTGCTTGGTGCCATTCGTGTTACGTGTATACAATGCGCGCGCGTGTGTATGCGACAACCGAAGTGAGTCAGCCATGACGGTTACAATGGACGGTGGTACGCGACGCCACTGCCGTAGACGATTAATCGATTGTAAATGTCGATTTTCGAGTGAGAAATATATCGCCGATTGCAAGTGCATGCTCGGTCGGTCAAAATACTGCTTCGTAGTTGTTAACAGTAAGTGAATAGAAAGAACCTGTTCGTTTTCGAGAGTACGAAATCAGGCTGTACTTCCAATTAGCTGTTACCTCCGATTGAGGTGCAATTTTGTACGGATATTTTTTTGATACTGGAAATTACTGCCTAAATGGGTTTTTTGGCGCATCGCGATAGTTTTCGAAATATCGAAGGGTTAAGATTCATAAATTGACGCACGTGCATATATATAGCCATCAGAGTGTGCTAGTTGGGATATCTTACTTAATGGACATGATCAGACACGTTTATAGCTGGCGTCGTGTGTGTGTTTGTTTGGGTTTGTTTTGCTTGTGTCGGGTTTTGAACGTAATGGGTTTGGTGAACGCGTTGTGGTTGGTTGGTTTTGGGAACGTGTTGTGGTTTACTCGGGTTTTGAACGTAATGGGTTTGGTGAACGCGTTGTGGTTGGTTGGTTTTGGGAACGTGTTGTGGTTTACTCGGGTTTTGTAGGGTTTGGTTGTGTTTGCTTACGTTTATTTGCGATTGTTTATGCTTGGTTGTGTTTCTTTGTGCTATGTAAGGTTTGCTTGGGTTTGTTTTGGATGTGTCGGGGTTTTGAATGTGTTGAGTTCCGGTTTGTTTTGGTTTGTGCGAATTTTTTGGTGTTTGGTTGTGTTTGCTTGGGTTATGTGGGGTTTGTTCGGTTTGTTTAGGTTTCGTAGGATTCGTTTAGACTTGGTCGTGTTTTTTGCGACTGTTTGCATTTTGGCGGGTTTGTTTGGGATTGTTTGACTTGGTTGTGTTTGTTTGGGTTTTGTAGGGTTTTTATGGCCAACACCGTGTTTGTTTGGGACTTTTGTGTTTCGTAGGGTTTATTTGGGTTTGTTTGGACTTGGATGTGGTTGTTTGTGTTTTTTCGGGTTTTGTAGGGCTTCGTTGAGCTTGCTTGGGCCTGGTGGTGTTTGTTTGAGCTTCGTAGAGTTTGTTTAGGGTCAATTGGGTTCGTTTGGATTTTGTGGGTTTGGTGGGTGGGTCATGGCAATAATGTTGGGATTGCAGTAGCGCGCTATGATACACACGCGTTCATTTGCAACCGTATTCATAGTCGTTCCTCGAGGAATCCTTATTGCTCATTCTTTGTACTGCACAACGAACAGGGAATCCTTATTTCTTAAGGAACGATTATGAATACGGGTGTTATATTGTCAAAAAGGTCCGTCCAAAACTTCTGCTCAATCGGAGGTGACAGTTATTCGACGTTCTATCTCAAAATCGATTCGCGGTTTTTTCCGAAACGTCATAGCGTCTGCACACTGCATGCGATTTGCGACGAGCGATGCCCAATGGGGACTGAGGTATGCCGGAAAGCCCCTGGGAACGTTGAGCTCCCATTGAACATCGCGTGCAGTCTGCAAAGGCCATTAGCCCGTAGCCTTGGAAACAAAAATATTGAGCTGTTCAATGCGGCTCAGTCGGTACTTCACTTCCCTTTAGGGGGCAACATAACGATGTTTGGTAGACAACTGACCGCTCCGCAAAACTAATGAAAAATAGCAATAAACTACATTGAACGTTCACAATTTATTTCTCAAAATGTACACGAAATGAAGGACAATAATTGAAGATTTCTGTCATTGCAAAATGGCGGCGCCTAACGCCTGTCTGAAATAAAATGTTGCACTAAAGAATTTACGAACATTCATATCACATACTAGAGAACACCTATGATTCAAAAACATTTTTATCTTTGAATAATTTTTTTAATTCGAAAAAAAAATTATAAAAGTAGTATCTGCAATACAATTTTAAATATTTCCAAACTCGTCGATACTGATCTAGTATTTTATCTAATTGCATCTAGTGCTTTATCTAGAATTATTAAAAAAATATTTTGAAAAAAATGTTTGTACTCTTGGTGATTTTATTTTAAAGATTCTAACTGTCAATAAAGATCGTGTGTTTCTCAAAAACAATTTCGAAAGCTACTCCCGATGCTCAAAAAGACGCAACCGCGTTATTTCCAAAATATCGATAATCGTTCGAGTCTCCGATTGATCGAAAGTCATTCGTTTTCCCGACGAATGTCTATCTCGATTTACGGGCAGAAAATTTCGAGCCTGCAGCCGACAATTGACGAGTGACCAGTCAGCGAAGAGGCGCGCCAAGTTCTTTTCCCCCAAAAAAAGCACACATGTAGAGGAGAAAAATTATGGCGGGATCAAGAGTTTTATCAGATATAATTGTATTTACGTTGTGCTCGGCACTGTTGGTGGCTGTAAAAGTCGGGCAGGCGTCGCGTTTGAATGTACCGAGAGTTTTGTTGCCGGTTTTCAATGACTTCCCGGTCAACTTTACCCTCGAGGTGACCGAAGGCGGTTGCTACCAGTGGTAAATTTCACGTCATTTCTATTTGTAGTTTCAACGCGATGTACAGACGCGAAGGAGAAAAAAAAACCTTCGATACCCTCCCGAGCGTGATATTTCCTGAGCACGAATATTTTTCTCCGTTGTGAATTATTATCATCGTTATAAATTTTGCTACGCGTCCCCCCCGAGAGGTTAGGTTGCCGGCGCGTGTTTGCACCAACGCGATCTCAAAGAATTTTTTTCTCCTTTCAGGACCACGTCGCGTCTCGACGTCATACACTTGATTCCGATAAACGAAAATCCCGATCGAACATGTTCGTCCGCCGTCATGGTGCAGAGCGTCACCAAAGATCCGACCAGAAATACCGCTATCGTACTAGCGGAAGACATAACTACGGGACAATTTTTGCGATGCGACGTTATAGTCGACGCTATATTCTCACTGAATCTCGTCACGACCACCAGAGAACTGTTCATCGAGGAAGCGCCCGAGGCCTTCGAAGTCAGAGCCTACGACGAACAGGGTAACGAATCTGTGGCTTTTTCATTATCGAGCTCTGCAGCCAGCATCTTTCAAAATGAGCCTTCCACGCTTACCGACTGGCGCGAAAACTGCGAATGGAATGCCCGCTGATTTACGTTACAGCTGAATTTATAGATAGATATTTGAATATTATTAGGTGTACAACTTTGGTTCCGCCGTTTTATTGCCACAATGTGAGGCTTTATTCTCAAAAGGTGATTGCCTATTCATGATTCAAAGTACTGGCGTCGCTAGCTACTACTTGGGCCCTTTTTTTTTGGCTATTGTCGGATACCATCTTGAAAAAACAATGCGTCTTTTGAGGCGATCCTCGAATTGATCCATTTTTGGACTTCTTCAGCAATGATTCTCAATCAATGATTTTGCAGGCAACGAGTTCACCACACTGGCCGGTGTAGAATTCGTCTGGACTATCGGTAGCGGCGACAAACGTGCCCACTTGGAAAACGAGTACAACAGTATATTGCGATTCATGACTTTCCAAGAATCGCCTTACGAGAGCCCGACTACGATAGCGCATCTGGACGGTACGGGCAAAAAGGGCCATATCATTCTGCTCGAAGGAATCAAGACTGGAACGGCTAAGGTAGTGTGTTAAAATGAAAAAATTTTCCACGTATTGTAATCGTTTGCTCAAAGGTGAATTTAGTGCGTAAATTCAATGAAACCGAACGTACAAATTTTGCAGAACAGTCTGGGCTGCTCGTAGAGAAAATGGGGTACAAAATACCGGGCTGCATAAGCTTGGAACCAAGAAACCGATTTTCAATACTTTTTCCTGATGACGAAGTTTGCATCGATGGAACGCTTTTTTCCGTTTCTTTCTTTTGAAAGAAATTAACGGAATAAGATTCTTATCAGAGATTTACGACTTGAATTTGCAAAAACCTTTTTTTTTGCAAATTAAGTAATGAATTTCTGATAATAATCAATAAATCTCTGATAAGAATTCGTAAAAACGTTTGAGCGACTTTAACAGCCCAAAACGGCCATAAAATTTAGACAAATAAAAAGTAATAAATTTCCGTTGCACTCCAACGATGCACACTTGAAGATAACTTTTTTCTGATGGAGGATTGGGATGGCGAGGTTGGGATATTACACACAACAAATACATAGTCCTGCCAAGTTTGTGTTTTGTAACTGAAAAATATTGAAGAACAACAAAGTTATTTAAACGAAGTGCCGGCGTTGCTGCATGGCCAATCGCTGTATGTGGCTTTAGCAACTCGGCTCTTCTGAAATGAAAAACAATAAATGTACGTTTAGTATAGTGAAACTTTCGCATGACCGGATAATTTTTCGAAATATCAAAAATTTCCGAAAACAATCGTTTGTTTCACTCTTTGATCAGAAAAAATGCTGCAATTCTATCAAATTCGACGCAGTGCACGCTCAATTTCTATTTTCTTAGCCTAACACAATGTTTTGTCAGAAACGTAAGATGAGCGCTCAAAGTTGCTAACGCCTAGCAGCGTTGATGTAGCGCACGGGGCCAATACGATAGAAGATGTTAAACTGTTACCTGTCCGAATTTAGAGTGAATCGGATGAATAGCTTGTGACCTCTCAATTATAAACGCGTGTGGCTCCTCATGTTGAAAGGTCTCGGTGCGATTGCCGCATCCCGAGTACAAGCACGTCCCCGCGGTTGAAGTGGAGCTGATCGTGGTCGCGAATCTGATTATCCTTCCGACGGACGTGACGATGATGGCGTACGATAGTTTCAAGTACAGAATAATGCAGGTAAATGATTTCCCTTATACCCCTTGTGACGTCGAAGTTTGCATCGTCATAATGCGACAATTTGGTTTGTTCATTTTTTCATTTCTCCATTTTTATCATGATCCCAAGTATTTTATTTGCAAATTTGGCGAATCTAATAAAAATGGGTAAAAACGTTCAAGCGATCTATGCAGTCGAAAACGATTGAGACCAAATTCGCACAATTAAAATGGACAAACTTCAGCATCGTGAATTCTTTTCTATCCTGCCGAGTACCCTCAGTCCCGAACTTGAGCGCCTCAACGTCAATTTTCTTTCCCGCGTCGCAGGTCCATCAGGGTCGTTTGGAGGAGATAAGTCTTCCGTCGACGCAGTACTACCTGGAGGCGGAAAATCCCGCGATACTCGAGATAAGCAACGAGCGTCGTTCGGCGTACGCTCTCGGTCGTGGAAAGACCAAAGTCGTACTGCGCGACAAGAACGTTCACGAGGAGTACGGTGTCGTTTTGCCAACCGCCACGATAAACATCAACGAAGTTTCTTACATAACGATAACAGTATTGCCTAGTCGTAATTTCGGTCTGATACTGGGCGAGACGCACGAGCTCGTGGTCGAATTGTTCGACAACAAAGATCACAAGTTCCACATAGGCGAGGGTATCGAGATTACGTTGAGTCTCGACTCGAAATTCCTCGATACGAGATCATCGACGCAAAACGGCAGTCACGTGACGGTCGTGCCGATCACGTGTGGCACAACGATAGCCGAGGCGCGTTTGCACGGCGTGATCGACGCTCACGGCAAAAAGATCTCGCTGACTCCCCAGCTGACGGCTAAAGCGGAATTGGTTATTCACACTCCGGTGGTGATAAGTCCGCGCGTACTCGCGGTCCCGTGGGACCCGAAGAGTAAAACGCGTTTCGACATAGCCCTCAAGGCGAGCGGCGGAGACGGCAAATACGTGTGGAACTCTCGCCAAGCCTCGATAGTCACCGTATCGCAGAACGGCGTTGCGCGAATTCTGAGCCAGGGTAGTACCGACGTGATAGTCTCAATGGCGCGAAATCCTCACAACAACGATCGTTCGCGGGTTCACGTGTTGTTGGCGTCGCGCCTCGAGATAATACAGTACAACGTAGACGCGGCGATCGGCGACGCGATCGATCTGCACGTGGCTCTCTACGGCAAGATCAGCGAGGCGGCGGACTCGAAGGAAATACCGTTCAACGATTGTCGCGAGATTCCCTTCGAGGTTTACATACCCGAGGGTAATTTCGTGCGTAACACGAGCGAGACGGTAACGCCGATCGGCGGCGCGTGCGCAACGATACGGCTCGTCGGTCTCGAGATCGGCACGGCCAGTATAACCGTAGCGCACAGCTCTAACGGGCAATATCTCGTGGACAACATAACGATCGCGTCGTACGACCGACTAGTGGCGCTTCATCCGTCGAGCGGTGAGACTCTCCTCGCCGTTGGTTCATCGAGAAAAATCATATTCAAAGGCGGCCCTCATCCCTGGCCCGCGAAGCCTCAGGGCTACAAGCGCGAGATGTCGAACAGCGATTACGAGGTAGTACGGGTGATCGACCAGAAGATCCCAGAGAGCAACGACATTGCCGTCTACGAGGTCGTCTGCCGAGCCCTCGGTGAGGCGACGCTCACTTACGCGATCTCCAATACGCCGTTGTTGCCGAATTGTCGCAGCAACGACGCGATCGCCAGTGTTCGAGTTATCTGCGGCAAGCCCCGCTACGTTAATCTCGCGCCGGAATTCAAGGACAGCGAGAATTGCCCGATGGGCCGTAGCAGCGAGCGCGTAATGGCGCACAGCGAGAAGCCGTTGCGCCTGGTGGTCACGGCTAAGGACGAGGACGGACGCCGTTTCGACAACTTCACGAGTCTCGAGGTCGAGTGGACTTTGAAACCGCGGGGCGGCGGCACCGTGGAAACACCGAGCGCCATCGAGGAAGAAACTTTCATCGACGTAAACGTCGTTCTTCCGCGTATTCACTATCAGACGATCGTGCCAAAGAGGCACATCGGCACCTTGCTCGTTACCTCGAGAATCATCGGCTACAGGAAAGACGTGCTCGGACGATTGAAAGTAACGCCGGAATGGCCGGCTTTCGGTGTACCGAACGAACGCGACGTTCTCAAGACTCCCATAATCGAGGCGGAAATAACGATTCATCTGGTGAACGATACGAGCATTGTACCGAATAAAATCAAAGTTCTCAACGACCCCGGGGGCAAGTATTCGCTTCGAGTGAGTCAGGGCTCGGGTTACTACGAATTCGTGTTGAGCAGCGACGACATAGCTAACATACGTTACGTCGAGCCGACGAAAACTATAAGTATCGCTGCCAAGAAGCCCGGCCTCCTTCGACTCGCCCTCGTCGATCTTTGCCTCGTTTCGCCGCCAGCCGAGGCCGAAATCGAGGTACAACAATTGGCCGGCATAGAGATCGAGAGCGTCGACAAAGTTGAGAAAGGCAAGTGCGTACTCGCGACTGTAAGACTCTACGATACGAACGGTCATGTCATGGAACTGCCGAGCCTCGACGCCCTCGAGCTCAACTTTGAGACAGACGAGAATCACATAGATCTCAAGAGACTGCCGATCGGCGAACAGGACGAGGCACCTTACGTCCGAATCTTGTACATGATACACGGTATCGAGGAGGGCGAGGCGAGAATCGTTTTCACGAGTGGACACGGCGATCAGGAGATAAGAAGCGAGACCGCGATCGTACAGGTATTCACGCCGCTCAGAGTCACGGAGAGAAACTTGACGATACTCGTCGGTACGGTCTGTCAGATCGAGACGAGCGGCGGCCCGAGCGACGGTGAGATCGAATTCATCGTCGAGGACAACGATATACTTGGGGTCGAGAAACGCGGCATACTCGAGGGCAAAGCTGTGGGACGCGCCAGAGTAATCGCACGCGCCGTTGGCCCGACCATCCGCGGCCAGAGAATCGTATACTCTCAGGATCACGTTTACGTCCAAGTGACACATCTACAGGGCATCAGAATCGTCGCGCCAACGACGAGGATCAAAGTCGGCGCTACCGTGCCGATCTGGGCTTTTGGTATACCCGACAACTTGACGCCACTCGTTATCGGCTCTATGAAGTCACTCCTCTCGTTCACCTGGTACACGAGCGACAACCGACTGTTGAGCCTTCACAATATGTACGAAGGCACCGGTATCAATATGCGATATCAGAACGAGGTGACCCTACGCGCCAAAGCTCACGCACCCGGTATCGCAACGATTTATCTCAACGTTACCATACCCGCGAAAATCATGGCCGGCTACGAGGATCACCTGAGCTTTGGAACTTTCGTGAAAATCGAAATTTTCGAGGAACTCGCGATCGTTCGACCCGACATTTCGATGAACGGATCACCCGTGCTTATCATGCAACCGAATTCCGTTTTGAGGATCAAAACCAATCGCGACAAACACGGCGTTACGAGCTACAAGATACTAGCCAACGGAAGCAACAACGATCCGGAGGATCCTAACGCTCTCACCCAGACGACCAAAACTGTAACGATCGACAAAACTGGCGTTGTCAAGTCTGGCGAGAATTATGGCAGAACGATCGTGTCCGTCGCTAATGTGGAATCGTATAATTTGAAACAAACCGTCACCCTCATCATTGATGTGAGTATGGTACTATCTCTGATCATTGGGTGAATTTCGCCATCGATATTCGATTGCTCATTTTTTTGAAGATGGTTTGGGTTTCATGAAAAGTTATGCTAGCTTGGATAGAGCGATGTACCGAAATTGGCATGGGATGGGAAAACAGTCGTCATTCGAAGCACGCAAATGTAAATGAGCCTGCCTAGGCTAAAAGAGATATATGAATGTAATATATGAGAGATAGACCGACACTGGTGAATGGGCAGTAAGAGTTCGAATTCGACGCTACTTCGGATTAAGGTTGTTATGGGGTTAAGTCAACATGCTACCACCGCGCTAAATTTTTTTCTGGACCTTCGTAATCTTTTCGCTGATCCTGTGCAGTTTGAATACCATCCACAGTACCGTTTTCAAGAGAGAAGAAATCGGCAACTCTACGTATTTCGTGGGCTATTTACATTACGCTAATGGAAAACTCCCGATCATGTTCAGTACATTATTAATATCTGCTAAGCTAATGTTACCACGGAGCTGAAAAAAATAGGTGCCGTTCGACTAATTATCGGACTAACCATTGATACCACGGAAATGAGGACCCACTATACCGTTATTAAATTAATAATGTTCTTGATAGCGAATTTGTGCGAAAATCAAGCACACAAAATATTAGACTGTGCAATCATGGTAACGTCGTAGACGGCACAAATGCTACCTATCTTATCGATATTCGGTAATTATGCCCGGGTAATTAACAACGAATATTATTGGTACTTATTCTCTTAATTAGTAATAATAACTTAATATTAATTTGATAACTATGTTCGGAAATGATACATTTCTAGACATTTCTAGTCAAAGACAAAGTAACGCGGATTTTTTCATTCGTCATTTTTTTTAGAATATCTGAAAATTATTGAAGTTTTTTATTTCTTCGAGATTATAGACAGCTTTAGGACACACTTCTTTCCAGCGGAATTTTTTTTACTCGGACCGTGATTCATTTTTGGCAGGTTCTTGGGCCGATATTGAGGTTAGGAACGGGGCGCATATGTCTCTAACCTGCCAATTCGTTTCGCGTTAATTGAGGGAGGAACAGATATAGAAAATAATTATACAAAGTAATGAAAACACTTAATCACCGAATGTTCAAAAACGCATATTTTCACCAATAGATTTTGAAAAATAGTTTAAAAACGCACGTTTAATATGATGATTATTTGAAAGCTAACAGTTGGTAACACTTGAGGATGTTGAGTCCCTATGAAACATGTTAATGTTAATTGTTCAATAAATAGCTTCTCAATCGTCATGAAATTTTTACACGACCTCCTGAATACTTGATGTAAAAACATACCAAATTTTCAGAATTCTATCATCATTACTTCAACCTCCTTAAGGGTTGAAATAAAAAATGATAAGAAAATTCTAAAAATTTGGTATGTTTTTGTATGAAGTATTTAAGAGGCGTTAAAGTTTCACGACGATTAGGACGCTCGTTATTAAAAAATTAACATTATGTTAAGAACAATTTTTAAAAGAAATTAAAAAAAATGTATCAATAAACTTCGTTTTGTTTCCGTTGCTTTCAGTATATTGTAGATATTATAAAATTAAGGGGTCAAAAAAAAAACTTATTGCAAAGTTACATCAGTTTCCATAAAACAACATTTAATTTTGTGAATGTTAATTGTTCAATAACGAGCTTCCTAATTGTCGTGAAATTTTTACACGACTTCTGAAATACTTCATACAAAAACATACCAAATTTTCAGAATTTTATCATCATTTGCGATTTGGGGCTCAACATCCTTAATCGGCTCCGTGCATAAGCATAGGGCGCTCCCCTCGCACTTCAGCCCCGATGGCTAAACCCCATACAACCTTAACCCTAGGACCCTACGCTATCTGTACGAAACAAAGAACCTACACAGGGGTTACGCGCACCCCAGCACTTTAAATCAACGCTATAACGAACTGTTCTTTCGTAGAGTTTTTGTTATTTATTCATCTTTAAAAATGGCGGAGGTATGGCACGGTATTCCAAACTTTCCTTAAAAACAAAATCATGAAAAACAGCAAATTTTCCTCCTCGCCTCGAGGTATCTCCCCCTTAAGCACTGTTGTGCATGGCCGATACTCGAAGCGGTGACTGCTTAACCGTACACCAGCTGGCGCATCAACCAGTCAGCGGAAGGCAAATACTTCTGATATTTTGGTTTAGATACTTGAGTAAAACGTCTGTGCGCCAGAGAATCAGAAGCATGTGGGGCCGTCTATACTGGTAGTAATGCAGTATAGTAATGCGGTATAAGTGTAGCTTAAGGGGGAAATTACATGTAGGAAACGAAACAGCAAATTTTGAATTTTGTAAACGAACGAAACCTTTTACATTCATGAAACTTTACATACAATTTATTACATAATTAAACTATTCACATAACTCTTTTCATTAAAAAATATTGCATGATGGCGACGTTGTGTCTTCCAGGAAGGCTTTGGCCATTTGTTGGAAATCCAACGATTTCAGTATTGATCCGAAAAATATGAGCCAAGTTTTTTTAGTATTTTAACACCCAAACTGAACTTGCGCCTAAGAATTATTTTAAAAGTTGAAAAGCCAAAATCGAACGCTTCAGAAAAGAAAATTAATTTTACAAATAATTTTCGTTCCTTCTTGCCATAAAAAAGTACTTTCTAAAAGTGATTTTCATAAACGAATGGGTATAAGTTCTATGTAATATTGTTATTGAGTTGTGTGTAGAATTTGAGTCCGGTCGGTCAAGTCGTATTAAAATTTTGTTTCCCACAAACTCGAAAAATGTAGTTTTAAGAAACATTTGTTTAGAATTTGCGGCGCGCTCCGGCTAAGCGGTGAGGTGGATCACAGTCACAAGCAATATTTTCGAAGCGGCTATGAATTTTGGTTTAAAAGTTTACCGCCGTATTCTAGAAAAGTTCGACCAACATTTTACATTGAAAAAAATATATTTTTCGATGCTCCTGAATTTATTTCTCCCCGTAAGACGGCTGTAGATGCAACAGAGGTCACATTAGATTGGGGTAGTGGGTAGGGAGTGATAGGAATGGCTTCAATTGGTAAGGGTAATACGTCAGAACTCGATGACGTTGAAGTTTGCATCGTTGGAATGCAACAAAAAAATGTTCTTTTTAAAATGATTTACATTTTTTGGACAATGTAGCCTGTGAAAATGGCTGAAACGTTCCTACATAATCTTATTAGAAATTTACGACCTCCTTTTTCAAAAAAGGCTTTGGATGATGATTTAAAAAAAAACGTTGTATTCCAACGAGGCAAACTTCAACATCATTTGATTATTCTCAAGCCTAACTTTTTTCCTCTATACTGGTGTAATTATTCATCCCAATTGAAACTTCGTAAAGTGTGCTTATATTTTTCGTCGATAGTGTCCCTATGACCCACACTCATATTAAGCATTTTTGTTTTTGAATACGTTACCTTCGTAGCATCGAAAATAAATTATTCAGTAGGCAAGTACACAAGCATTGTCCTCCAATCTATGGATCTATAGGATCTGTAGTAGAAAAGTACAGAAATATAAAAAGTTTATCATCGTAAATGCAATGAGGAACATTCTCCAAGCATTCGGCTACAATTCTGAAGAACCCGAAACTCCCGGACCTCTTTGAAAGCTCACGTTTTTTTTTCAGGTAAAGCCTATTCATTACATGATGCTATCGCTGAACTCGAACATACGTATAAGAAGCGGCGAGGAATTGAACATGTTGCCGAAAGGTATGGAGTTCAGTTACGTCGTGGAATACTTTGACAGTGTCGGCAGCAAGTTTCACGCGACGAATGCGAAATTTTCGACCGCTGTGTCTCGCTCCGATCTCTTGTCCTTCGTTCCTGGACCGGACAATATATTGATCGCAAAATTCCACGAGGACGGCGAACTCGTGGCCAAAATTCACAGCGACAAGTATCCCAACGGAATGTTCGATTACGTTCACATGACGATCGGCGACATTATATTCCCTACCAAGGTGCGTTGGATTTATATCTTCCGAGAGGCACGCAAATGTTGAAAAATCAATTATCACTGTTCAAAACTCGTTCCCCAATTTCGGAGTGATTCTATTGAAATTCTTTTGTACAAAATATCGCCCTTTTACCGACTTTTGAATTGTTTCTTTTTATTGGCAGATTTTTTATTGATTTTTTTCTTTGATGGCTTTATTAAAATGATCCTTAGACGACGTTGACGATTGGCGACGTCGTTTGTTTCTCGATGCCACTGTTGTCCTCGGAAAGCGGTGATCCGGGCTCTTGGCAGTCACTGAATCCGGAAATCCTGTCGGTCGATCCTATAACCGGCATAGGAAGAGCTAAAAGTCCTGGGCATACGGTCGTCAAGCACAGTCTCACGACGAACAAACAAGGCGAGATCGAAGTCAGCGTACAGCCAATCGCAAAGGTAACGCGAAAAAATGAAATTTTTCCACACTAATTCGCCACACGACGAGACCTATGCTTATGTTGATAAACCCCAATAGATATCGCTGGTAATATTGAGGGGAAAGAATTTCACCGGTACGGAAAGATTCAGCGTGCCACTCGTTCTCAAGAGCAAAGACGAAGGTGTCAAGGAAAATAATGTACTGGCTCGTGGCTTGAGCGGTTGTCGGACCCATTCGTCGTTCAGTCTCAACTCGTTTCCGTTCACCTGCAACGTTCGATTCGCAACGCCCATGCACTCGCTCAACGTCAAGGATATATTTTTAACCAAACCGCGATTCGACATCGTGACTGGTTAGTGCGCTATTGTTAAATAGTGGTCATATTTCCGCTTTATAGTTATTATGGACGTTACGTTCAATAATAATTGATTACTTTCAATTCGATATTACTTCGTATATTCGAGAAAGGTGTGGTAAGCGAGCTGGCGTAGCTCAGGGGTCGAAGCATTCGACCGGCAATCGAAAGGTTCTGGGTTCGAATCCCGGCCCAGAAGCGCACCGCATTTTTTGGATAGTTCTCTTGGATTTTTTCGCGGGATTATAATATACAGGGTGTTCTGTTATGCTTAATCAACTTAATCAACTTCACTTTTATAACTTGACTTAATTGAGTTATAAAATCAACTGCCTCTGGTTTTTCGCATGCCATTTCTACAAATGATATAAATCGACAATAACAAAACAGCTTTTTTAAGTAATTGGCACGACAAAAGTCATTCCGAGAAAAACCGATTTAGGTCGAAAATTCATAGTGTCTTATACTTTTTGCCGACGGTATATAAATTGTTGTTGTTTTTTTTCGAAGGTTTTTACTATTGCGACATAATTCCCATGGGAGCACCGACCACCGTTACGAGTACCCTAGACACGAAGGTTCTCGTGAACGCTCAAAGTCGCGAGATCGAAGGGACGCCCCTGGAAGTCGCCTATCTTCCGCCTATTTACGTTAGCACGAAAGAAATCGTCTTCGTGCAGGCGCCGAGCCAGTCGTCGTCGCCGACGGCGCTCCTCGAGATTCACGGATTACCAACGGTCCTGGAACAAGTCACGGTAAACTTTATGTACCTTGAATTTTGAATCAAAATCCCGGATATCTCGATGTCCTCGATGGACATAATTGTCATCTCATTCTTCCCCCATACGCATAACATCGAGATTTTTCATCAAATGAATGTCGTTCTTTCAGATCGAGGTGCCCGACGGTGTGATCGTCAGTTCTCGGCAATTGGCTGCGAAAAATTCCGCCAACTACAAATTACGTTTGATTCAAGACCACGAGGACATACAAGGCCAAAAAGTTATTGTACTCAACGAACTGACCAGGCAAAATATTTCCGTGAGTAGTTCGCACAAAAATCAAAAACTTTATTCGATTTAGATGAAAATTAGTACTCCGGGATTTTTGAGGTCGCTTATTACGGATCGGAACTTTAAATTTGAAAATTCAAAATGGCGGCGCTAGAACGACAGCCCGAAATTGAAAATTTTACTCGATTTAGATAAACATTTGTATTCTGAGATTTTCGTGGTCGCTTATTACGAATCTGAATACAAAATTCAAAAATGTTTAATGGCAGAATTTTTCATGGTGAATTCAATAACATGGAGCATGATACAATAAATAGGTAGAAATATATGAAGCTTGAGTACCGAGTTTCATCTAAATCAATCTGCATTATTTGTATTTTCAATTGCCATATTTGTTCGTCATTGTGAGTCCCTGAATTTTTAGTTCAGATTCATAATCAGCATCCTCAAAAACCCCAGAGCACAAGTTTTCAGGATAAGAAAATGTTCCTGCCATTTTGGGCACTTTTTGTCGAATTCTCTCTGTCAACAAAGGGCTTAACGGACAACACCACTGTGACGGCTTCAAAAAATCGATTTTTTGAAAACCATCTAGAAAAATCTAAAATACATTTAAGATTAAGATGCCGTTGGACCCAGGTCGAAAAAATAATTATTGTCGGAGATATTGAATATTTTGTGGAGCGGTGCAGCGCTCCGTGACGCTCGGGGTCCCGCGCAGCTGCGCGCCTCAGGGTCGGCAGGTATATCGAATAGCGATCCATACGACGGTTTCGAGATAAAAAAAAGAGTGCATCGATCATGTCCAAAAACGTATGGGGACGCGCCTCCGCGAAATCGTGAAAAAACAAAAAGGATTGTCTGGCAGAGGAAAGCTCACCGGAAAATTGATTGACGAGTTGAGCACATATTACGGCTTGGCTATTCGGAGGAACAGCGATGATGTTGAAAAAATGAGGAAGGCAATTTGGGCAACTATCAAACATAAAATATCCACAGATAGTGAGCGACAACATGACGATTGTCCAGAGAGAGCCGAGTCGTGGTGTTCGTGGCAGCGAGCGGTTGCAAGCGGTAATATTTCTGAATATCGCCATAAGCCGCCTCTTCCTGAGGAAGTATTGGAGGCAATTACGCCAGTCTTCGAAAATTTGAGCAAAGACGATTTGCTGCAGCGTTGTTTGGACGGCTTCACGCAAAACAACAACGAAAGCTACAACAAATCAGTTTGGGCAATAGCCCCCAAGTGTCAGTCCGGGGGCAAAAAAATCGTCGATATTGCAGCTGATATCGCGGTATTATTATTCAATGATGGCCTGAGAAGTCTCATGAAAGTTTTGGAGACGTTGGGGATAACTATCGGCCCAAATTGTTTCAATTTTTGCGTTGAAACCGACGCAGCGCGGATCGAGCTGGCGGAGCGCTCGCTCACAGACGCTGCAAAAGAGGCAACAAGAGCCTCTACAAGTTCGAGAAAAGATGCTAGGGACAATGATTTGCTTCTCGAAGGCCAGCTATATGGTGCCGGCATCGCTGATTAAAGGTAAACATTTTTTTTCCAATTTATCGCATAAATTAACAAACCTAAAACTTTGAACGCGTTTTTCTCAAAACCACTTTTTTGAGTGCGGCACGCAGCAGAACTCGAGCAATTTTTATCCGATCGACTTCAAATTTGGACTGCATCAATAAAACTAGATTATCTAAAGAAGTACATAGGATTTTTTCGATATCTCAATAATAAAAAAAGTTATAGCCTATTTTCGACAAGAAATTGCTCGAAAATCGTCCTTTAATTTCAAAAGCGTGCCTATTTTTTTTAATCAATATTTTTTCAAATCCCTATGTACTCCTCTTCAAAATATCATATTATTAACGAATACACTCGGTATTTTTTTTCAGATCGACTTTGAAGAGAGTTCTGCTGCGTGCCGCGGACCACTGCACAGGCAACAGTACCTGACGCGGGAGCTTCCCCAGCGTCACCATGAGGCGTGAAAAATTTGAAAAATTTCTTTTATGTATCTTCAATAAACAACGAACAAAACAGAAAAAAAATTTTGAATATCTCTTTTTTTTCCCACAAAAAAAAATTCTTGAAAAATGGCAAAAAAAACAGGGGGTCACAGTGGTGTTGTCCGTTAAGAAATCCGGACAAAACGCATAGCGTTTCAATGCATAGGAGTAGTGCGGCGTGTCATCCCCCTTGCCCAGGCTGCTGGACTCGGGAGGTCGCTGGAGCCCCACACCGAAGGCTATTCCACTAACGTCTTAATTATAATTTTCATTACGTATTCTTAACTTATTTTCTTTTTGCAGCTACTCATAAGGATATCGAAACACGAACCGTACGCTTCGTTTTCCGGTATACTTTGGGTCGATCATGTATACTACCATCGTTACACCTTCGGAACTTTTGCCGTACTCCTGATGACTTTCTTCTACCGTGAGTTGATCATTTTTTCTCCGTAGCAATGATACGTCAAGTTATTCCTTTCACGAACCCGAATATTCAACGATTAAGTTACTATGTGCAAAAAATGACGCGAGACGGGAAGCTTTGCAATTTCATACTGACGGTGTCCAAGGTATACGCTTGTGTAACTTGAAATACGTTGATCATTCCGTTATCGAGATATTCGCTCTTGAAATTAGCATTTGTAACGCGCGCTGCATAGGACAAGTACCGGAGGACATGTCTGTTGATGAAGAAAAGTTGAAGCCTCGACAGAGCTTTTTTGTTATCGTGTGTCAAAGACAAAATTCGATTTTTTTCTCCGTTTTTCGAGAAAAAATGAGATTGTTAATAACTGATTAAAGAAAAACGTTGGTCAGGACTAAATTACTATTACACTGAACTTTTTTCACCATATGCCGTACCTTCCTCTTTAATTTGAGGTGCCTCAAGCGAGAATCTATTTTTTGAAATTTTCTCAGTAGCCCAATCCTTCCGAAAAAATATTAATGATGAAAGTCAGACAAATGTGATTAGCAGAAGAACTTTCGTAACGGCTTTTCAGGGAAAACGTAAAAATGTCTAAATCTGCGAAGTGTATGCTACATTTTTTTATTGCAGTTTATCGTTGGGTATAATAATTGCTTGTAACTTATTTTTATCAAGCGGCACAGTATTTTCCTAATGATTCGAAACGGCCCTGCTGATGCGCCTATGAAATACGGCCATCCGCAAAAGGAATACCTGAACCGTTATAACGGGCAATTAGAGTACACGAAAATGAAAAAGTTCGTTTTTTCCCCCCGCAGTATGGAGGAATAAAGTATCCAGTATGAATTTGTCGGTGAGAAACAACCACGTTTTCGGTAAGTTTTCCTCAGCATCGTAAAAAGTACATTTGAATTTTTTAAATTTTCATCGCGGCGAAAATCCAACTGCGCTCTCGTATTTTCCTTTGTGAAGCCATAATTATTTTCTTTCCCGTTACAGCCGACAACAAGTGTCCACCGCCGATGAAAAAATCGCCGACCTTGAATTCGACTACGCTGAACAGCAGTCTCAACGCTTCGAGTCAGCGAGGTGCAAGCCCCGGCTCGCCATCGCCTCTACGACCGTTCTCGGCTTTCGAGCCTGTTTACGGCGACCCACGCGGCTTCTACACGCCAAACACACGGAGAAACTACTGTTTTCCGAGTCCCTAGATAAATTAAAGTTGATTCGGTACGGAAGCGACCGTACAGCGGAGTCTCGAAGAAACTTTCGACGTCACGTTTCGGCACACTGAACGACGAACCTTTTTTTTTTTTGCCGCACCGACCGAGGCAGCCCAGAGTGTTGTGATAAATCGTAGCGCGAAGTTAGCGGGAAAAAAACCTGAAACAATCGCCGCAAGAGGAGAAACGGTGGATACGAATTTTCGGGCATTGCCGAAATTGCGAGGGACATCGCGTGTATTGTACGAGAGACTCAATCGGTTCTTCCTTTCTCACTGTCTTCAACGTAGTCAATTAAACACGCGCTATGACCATGTTGGAATTTTCGTAACGAACGGCGCGGGCAAATCTCACTGATTCGATAATAATGTGATTGATTGATTTTTCGAAATCATTTTGAAAGCGTGATTTTTGCATTTTTTCCCTCTATTTTCCGGAAGAATAAACGCCAAAAGGCTTTTTTCAGAGTTTTGCTCGCGCCTCGTGTAAAATAAGTGCGAGCGCCATTTTTTGCGGTTTTCACATGCCGGAGCAAGTTTATCGAAAAAGAACGCGCGAACTTTGTGCTGACTGGGATATGGAAAAGTGTACATAAGTGTAATTATTTTAGGATGTTCGTGTCTCAGGAGAGACATTAATTATGTTTAAGGAAGACTTTTTCTTTATTCATTCTAACGTTTCTTTTTCTTCTTTTTCTAACTAGACTAATTGCGAGGTGAGTTACGAACGCACAATTATCTTTTTTTCTTCTTTGGGTATTATCAATTGTACACGCTCGTCAATGACTCGACATGACACAGATTGTGAATAATCGAAGAATCGAAATCTTCGCGAAACTCGAGAGGACTTGTTGACTCACGTAATAAACTAGTCCGAAATATTTTTGATAACACGAATTCTACGGCGTAATGGAATTTGCTCTTTTGGTTTTTTTTCTTCCCGTGTCACGATATAAGTGCTCTAGTGTAGTCCAATGAGATGTAAGATTACATTGAAATTTGCATCGTTGCAATGCAACAATTTTTTTCCACCATCTTCCGTTACTTTGTCTTTATTATCCGAAGCCCTTTTTTGTACATTGTGGTCGGGAGTGTCCAATAAGAATAGGTAAAATCGTTCAATCGATTTCCACAGCCAAACAGGACACGAAAATGTTTATCGAAAAGAATAATTTTTCGTCGCGTTGCAACGATGGAAACTTCAACATCACGTACGATCAACGTCGATCGATCAAACGTGAAAACTTTCCTTACTGTGTGAAGACAGACGAACATTCTGCGTTGAATCAATTAAATCGAAGTAATTAGGAATTTCGAAGTTCGTTTAACAATAAACTTGATCGAAAATGATATTGGACGTCGTTTCAAGGAAGAAATATGAATCGATCTTGGAAAAAATGAAAACAATGCCATTTTCAAAGTAACGAAAGCCTGCTCCACTTACCGGTCAGAGCTAAATAAAATAGCCAACTATTGAGAAAACGGCTATTTTATTCAACTCTGCTTCTCGCAAATCCTATCCTTCGAGCTTTGTACGCTCGGTCAATTTTTTGTACCATAATCACGGATAGAATATATTTTTATGAAAGAAAGTGCGGGGGAGAGAGACGAAAAAAAAGCTACGTCAATCCGTTAATGACTCTACAAAACTTTACGTACGATACATACATACACCGAGTGTTCATAGTACTTAATCGTTAAGAGAAACGTTGAATGTCTTTTTGTGTTTTCTTTGTAAGATCGAGGAGTACCAGAAACGAACGAAATGTTCGATTGTCTGATAATCATTAAAACGAGGGCATCTGTAAGAAGATAAATACGAACGGTAATGGTTAGTTTGATCTTATTATTTTCCGTGTAATCTCCTAGCTTTGGTTGCTCAACGGAAGTGCCTTTTGGGAAAAGAATCTTTGTAGCGTTATTCGATTTTTCTTGCGACTCGGCCATAAACATCGTTGCGAAAAGAAAAAACGACGCCAACGGACGATTTTAAGTGAGTGAGGTGTTACACGCACATCTGGCTGGTGTACTGATGTTTCTTCGATTAACTCAGGACACCTGTGTATACATTGTTGTACATTCTTGTAACGTTTAATTAAAAAAACAAAAACAAAAGTACCCTCATACATGGAGATAACCTACGAATGAAAAGACGTAGCGTTTTATTTTTTTTATAAATAATGTTTATTTTAAAAAAAACAGACGTATTTTAATCCACCATTCACGCGTCACGCAGTCAACTGAGGGCAAAATTTCGTTGGTTTGTCATACGCACTTGAGGCTCGATCAAAACGATGTTCTCCCTTGTTTATAGTTTCTTTTTTCTCCCTTCGACCCTGCAATCTTATTCTCTAGTGTTTTTTCGCGTTTTTTGCGAGTTTCTCGTATTTGCTTTTACTCGAGTACCAGAGAGCGAAGGGAATAGCCAGGGATGGAAGAGTCATTACTGCGAACGCGGCCCAGTCGATCTGAAAAGCAAAAAAAGAAACAATTATGTCCTTAGTTCCTTTCTCTGTTTAGTATTTGAAATTCCTGTGAAGGCACGATATGTAGCTATTGCTTAACAATCAATTCTTGTGTTCGTCGACTGTTATTCATTATTTTTGTGATTTTACTATCCAACTGAATTAATACCATCAATTATTTATATTTAGAGTTGCAGTAGTATTATTTTATTTCTTGTATACCCGTTTTAAGGGTGTTTACGTAATTTCCCTCCCTTCTCATTACCATTGATTGTTTTTATATTGATTTTCTTATTATCTATCCTAGTTGCTAATTTTTCAAATTGTCCGATGTAATCGCATACTTTCTTTGCCGGTTGCGGTTTCAGTTGCGCTTCGATTTTCCGGTCAATTTTTAAATCCCTGCTGTTTTGTAACCATTGCTCCTGCTTATTTACTATTTCTTTGTTCAGTTTTCCTTTAACTCCCGTATATTCGCAAATATGTCAAATTTTCAATTTTCTGCTTACATATTCTACATTCGGCGTCTACAAAACCTTCCCGTCTTTTTCGACATTTCCGCATCTCAATCTCGCCCACATTTTATCCCTTCCCTTTACTCCCTTTTCCAACCAGGGTTTCCATGGTATTCTTTCGTTTTTCACAATATATTTGTATTTTTCATTATACGTTGGTTTTCTGACTTTTTCCTCTTCCTTCCTTTAAATTGCCCTTTATAAGTTTTCTAATCCTTTTATCCTTTCGTCTATTCTTTCCACTTCTTTTCCTTATTACTGTTATTATCTCTTCTATTCCGATAGCCGTTACAACTTTCTCCAAACCTTTTGCCCGCTTTGACCGGTCTCCGTTTGCAATTGCTCTTATTTCCTCTAATAGGCAGATTTTTTACCATCTTGACTCCTCCATCCTACGCACCTCATGCTACTTTCTATTTTTCTTTCCAGCTCGCTTACATTTGCATTCCATACGGCTTACCAGATTGTCCCCTTACAGACGCTTTTCATTGCTTCTCTTATTTCTTTTCCCCATTTTGATGGGTTACCGTTTATCATTGCTCTTCATTTCGTTATATTTATGCTAGTCACTTTTCCTAAATAATATTCGAATTTCCTGCGAAGGAACTGCACAATATGTACCTGTTGCTTAGCAAAAAGAAAAAATATATATATATATTAGTCACGTTCTCCATATAATATTTGAAGTTCCTGTGAAAGAACTGCATGATATGTATCTATTACCTAGCAAAAAAGATCCTTTTTGTGTTCGTCTGCTGCGAGCTATTAATTTTTTTTATGATCGCACTATCAAAATTCATTTCTTCCATCAATCTATATATATCGGAGTTGGGCGTAATTCTATTTATAAATACGGATACGAATTTATTCACATCGTGATTTTCATGTGAATATAAATACAAATTTATTCATACTTCACTTATTTGTATTCACATGCATGCATGCAAATACAAATAAATTCACAGAAAAAATTGTGAATATTCACAAAAAATGCGAATATTTACAAAACATCCTGTGAATTAAGAAAAAAATTCACATCAAAATCTGTGAATGCAAATGTATTCACAAAAAATTGTAAATACAAAAAAATTCACAAACTAAGTTGTGAATTTTTTCGTATTCAAGACAAATTAAAATCAAATTCACACTGATTAGATTAAAATTTACACCAAAACTGAGTTCTTACGTATTTTGAGAGAAAACATTGCTTCAACACAATGTTTTCTCTCAAAATACATAAGAACTCACTTGTGGTGCAAATTTTAATATAATTGTCGTGAATTCGATTTGAATTTGTCTTAAATACGAAAAAATTCACAACTTATTTTGTGGATTTTTTGTATTTACAATTTTTTGTGAATACATTTGCATTCGCAGATTTTGATGTGAATTTTTCTTTAATTCACAGGATTTTTGGCAAATATTCACATTTTTTGTGAATATTCACAATTTTTTCGGTGAATTTATTTGTATGTTCAGAATATTTGTGAATACAATTTATTTATATGCATGCATGTGTATACAAATAAGTGAAGTATGAATAAATTTGTATTTATATTCACATGAAAATCACGATGTAAATAAATTCGTATTCGTATTTATAAATAGAATTACACCCAACTCTTATATATATTACAGTATTAATAATAATAATAATTTGTTCTTCATATATTGAAAATGCCAATGAGATTATTTATCTTTTTTTGTTTTTATTTCATCGAATAAAAAATATACTTTGGGTTTTGAACCCAAACAAACCCAATACATTTGTTGTTATAACCTTTTTATTATCAAAATAATGACTTTTTAAAGAAACTAAATTACTGAAATTAATAATTCCGATCACCCTCCCAAAAATACAAAAACATTCCAAAAATGTCTTATCGAAAGCTGTCTACAATATTCTCCAAGAACTGAAGTGAGGTACGTACCACGTGAGATGAGAATTTCTTCGCGTAATCTCTGTAGGAAACAATGAGACCCTCGCCGGGGGCACTGCTGACTGCGACCTGTAGCCTCGGCGCATCTTCGGTGCGGCGGTACAAAACTTCGGCAGAAGTGAAGTTGAAGTATCCGTGTTTACGCGGCCTTACGATCACGGTGTGGGAGACGTTGGTGTAGGGTGCCACACGGTCGATTCTCGCGTTCAATTCACCGCTCACGTGCGAAAACTGATCGGGATGGAAAGATTTGTCGGTGATCTCAACTTCCAGAGCAGCCGCACTGCCGATGTTGTAGACAGTGTACTGTGAAAGGAGAAAAAAATTAGAAAGATCGAGCGACGAATCGACCACACGTGAGAATAATTTTACGCAGTGTCGCAATTTGACAATTTTTCGACAATGCATGTACCGCTTTTATGTTTGATGACGAGGATAATGAGTTTTCCATTATTCAAGGACGGCGATGAAATTTATGACACAATTTATATAAATAAACGATTTTTGTCAAATACCTTGATAATGATATCCATATTTTCGACTAAATATTTGTTATGTATCTGCTTCGAGACTAAAAGCCTCGCCGCATCAGGTTCGGCTTCTTCGGCGCAAATCGTCGCCAGGAAGGCCGCAACGACCAGGCACGAGACGTGGAACTTCATTCTGTGGATTATTACAATTTCAGACGCGAGGAACGAGAATTACTTGAAACTAAAGTCCAAGTTAGGTTTATAATGTCGCAACCGAAACATCGTGAAGAAATTTTTTGAGGCCTATGAACTCAAAAGCATCACGTTAGACTGAATTCACTCAAATATTTCTAAAATGTCTGCAAATCGAGTTTTTTTAAGACAAAACATCGATGGCAGAATTTTCTAGAAAAAAAAATCAACGATAAGTTGAATTAACAAAAAGACGAGACTAAACGATAAGTTGAATTAACAAAAGGACGCAAGTAAACGTAAAGTGTAGTGAATCTTATGAAGAAAGGATTCTAATAAAAATGATAACTCAACGTCATATGTTAAGGATTGACTAGCGCAGAGTACGCGTAGTCTCGAACGTGTCACTTGTTTCCCAAAATCATTAATGTTCTACCGCGGCATGAAGAAAACGCTTAAATTCAAAGCAAAAGTAGAAAAACCTCGTTTCCGTTCACTTCAATTACGAACGAACGCTGTATTAACGTTACAGTACTCGCAACTCACCTGCTCTGTCGAGGATATAACCTTTGGAAAAAGCACGTATAAACTGAACCAAACCGACTGTATTATCGTGAAAACGACACGCGAAGCGACGAGCGTACACTAATTCTGTAATGAAAAAAGTGCCAACAGCGCCCGCGTTCACTGCCACGTTTCGGCGGCCGTACAAACATCACCATAACGTCATTTCCGTGCGCGTTCACGCGTACGCACAACTTCCGGCTTCGCGTTTTGACAGCTTTTATATTTACACGCGATATGTACGCGCTCTGGCAAAATGGCGCCGGAAACGTAAACATCGCAACTTCGACTTTTATTATACTTTCAATTAGTCACAAGTCAGAGCGATTGGTGCTTCGTCGAAAAGCCGTTTCTCGCGAGTTCTCTTTTCTGAAGAAATGGCGGCGAAAGTTTATCAACCGGACCAGGAACTCGAAACGAGAGTTAAGAAAGGTTAGGTTTTCGCGAGTCTTTTCGCAACAACGTAAACTTAATTTTTCACCCAGCTTTTTAAATTCGTTTTAACGGTATCTTAATTCACGAATCTTCTCACAAAAACGAAAACTTCAACTTTGACCCGGGTTTTTCTCTTTTTTATCTTCGTTTTAACGCCAACTTAATTGTTTTCAGAGTTTTTATCTTCGTTTTAACGCCATCTTAATTGTTTTCGCGGCGAATTTAGTCCTTTTGAAAACTGGAAACTCGATTATCGTCACTTCGAACTTAGCCACTGAGCAGTCAGCCCTCCGAGTATCGGCTCAGGCGTGCAAAACGAGAAAAATGGTGGAAACCATCAAGACCAATGTCCTCCGCTGTCGGAGCGCTTTCAATGACTTTGGAAGTTTGATGCGCAAAGAGAAATATTTTTTCAGCCACCGAAAGAATATCGGAGAACATGCACATCGTAGCGAACGAGCCTTCCCTAGCGTTCTATCGTCTGCAGGAGCACGTGAGGAAAGCTCTGCCTCCGATGGTGGAAAAACGCGTAGAGGTATTGGCCCTGCAGCATCAGCTGCAAGGACGCTGCTACGACGTCGAGTACGCCGTCAGTGCGGTCAAGACCATGCAAGGCGCTCAAAAAAGCTTCGACAATACCCTGGAATTCATCAAGAACGCAATTTTCTTCAAGCAACAATTGAAGTACGAGGAGCAAAGGAGAAGCAAAAAGGATAGCAACAGAGACAGCGTCTACAAGAGATTGTCCGCGCACATTTCGACCCTCGATCATTTGCCGGATGACATATCGGAGGTTGTTAGAGAGACGGCCAATAGAGTCGAATCGATGATGAATCACGCGCGAAATTCCAACGAACTTCAGAGATCCAATACCGCGCACAATTAATGCCACTGAACTAGGGACTCTAATTTTATTATGAATTTTTTAAATGTTTAAAACGTTCTAGTTTTGCGTGCTAGATATGATAAACTAGTCAGGAGTAGAGCCGTGATGTTCCGCTTTATATTACCATTGTGATAATGTGTAATAATAAAAATAAGCCAAGTCGTTTTCCCTAATGACTGCTGAGCATTTGTACCTGCTTTGGTCACGTGCGGAGGTAGCTTTGCGTGGAAATAAAGATTTACAGGCCAGAGCGATACGAACAGACGGAAAATCATATGCAGGAAGAGGGTGTATGAAGGAGGGCAGCAGCGAACATTCGGATCGAACTTGTGAACTACCGTAACTAGAGAGCTGAACTTTGTTCGTCATTCGGAACCGCGAATTATTGCTGTAGATTATCTTCATCGAAATCTATGCAATGTCGAGTTTTGAGAAAAAATTGCAGTCGCTCCAACTTCCGTGAATTTTGGGATATCGAGCGATTTTTCACGCCGATAGGTCAAGTACGTTCGGCATTTGATACGACCCGGATCGATGGTGCGGTTTCATGTCTGGTGCGCACATGGTAAACCGGCAGAACTGGGAAAACTCAGGGAATTTCTTTTCTTCGTGGAATGATCAGGGAAAAGTTATGATGTTGAAGTTTGCATCGTTGGAATACAACGAAAATTATTTTTTTGGAATCACCAAAGTGTATATTGTTGGTGGACTTGGTCTGCAAAAATTACCGAAACGTTTTTCAGAATCTTTAGTCAAAATCTTCAATATAAGTCGGCGAGAAAATCTTTTCGATAAAAAAAAAGAAATGTAGAAACAAAAAAGAATTTTCTTCACAGTCCAACGTCGCAAACTTCGACAATGTGAAAAGTAACTAAGGGAATTTTGAAAATTGTCTGGAATTTATCTAGAATTTACTTTTTGCAAAAATTACGAAAAATAAAACCAACTTGAAAAAAACGGCAAATTATAAGAATAAATATTTTTTATATTTATATTATTTTTAATTATATACAAAAAAAAAGTGATGTCAGTGCCAAACATTGAAAACTTCAAAAAATAATTTACTCTAAAGCTCTATACAGTTGCATTCGATTTGTCGATACACAACCGCACACTTATTATTGTAGATAATTGTTTATATTTTTTATTTATTGGCATCGACATGAAAATGCCTGTTTATAATTTAAAAAACAGGTTCTGTATGCACTTTTAATATATGTTTTTTACTTTATAATGGTTGAATTGTTTTTCGAATTCCATTTTTTATTTTATTTTTAAACATTTTTATCAACACATATATTTGATTTAAAACAATTATGTTCTTCATTTACCCCCAATCTCCGTGGAATGCTTGCAAAATCTGTGTGGAAAACCTGGAAAAGTTAGGGAATTTCAGAGTCAACAATACGTAACAACGATAGGTTCCACCTCGAAATATCTTTAAAGTGATTTTTCATCGATGCCGTACTGGATGTAACTTTCGTGACCTTATGACGATTTAGGCGGTGCTATGAACAGGGTGACATTGAGTGGGTATCGAGTTTGAAAAGCATCTACGAAATTATTCAGATTGTACAATCCTGATTTTTTAAAGGCCTACACCTAGTTGATATTTTTGCAAATATCGATTTGCGTCTTTCGACGCATTCTTAAAATATAATCTATCGAAAATATTCTCTCAGAATGTCAAATCGATCGGTTCATAATTGCGGGAGTAATGGGCTTTATAGGTAGGTTCTCAAAATGACTTTTCAAAAATCGGTGACCACGATATTTTAAAAAATCACTGCACCGATCAACATCAAATTTTACATATCAAAGAGCAGTGCTTGAACGAAGGAATTTTTTTTTCGGTGCATAGTTTTTTTTTTATCAAACAAAATAGAGCTTTTCGTTCATTAAAAATTGATATTTTCACTTTGGGGTGCGAGTATATTTTTCAAATATCTATTCGATTAAGGTGCTCCTATCGCTTCACACTAGTCATGCCACTGATCATACTCGAGACCTGTATGATTTATTAGCGAACTTATTGTGAACGGCTGTATCGGTATAGGTTTTCCGCAGTTTCCCTATACCCATGGCAAGTATGCATGGCGAATACGATTCAGAGGGGGAAATCGGCTGCAGCCGCAAGGACGGGAGGGCAGGAGGTAAGAGGGGGTGTGGAATGGGGAAGGGGGTGGGTATATGTGGAATGGGAAGGGGGTGGGGATATGTGGAATGGGGATATCTGGAATGGGAGGTAAGAACGAAGTCGAGGCGGATTGGGGCTTGTAAAAAGGCAAAAGATACCCCGTACAGCTGAAACGAATTCATTTCAACGATGCTTATTTAAATGTCATCATTTTTTTTCGAACATGTAGCAAACGCTGTGCAAAAAACGTCTTTCTACGTAGAGTATTACGCAGGCATGATTCGGAAGAAATCGTGTGAATTATGAAATTGCACATTTCTTTCTCGTTATCCAACTGCGAAGAACTGTTTCGTTCCTAAAACGAGAGCAATTTTATTTCCATCGCACGACAATCCATCGGGACTTTGGAACCGAAGATACGACTTGTCCAAAGAGGAAAAGGAAGATTGATCGATGCAAGAACGTCCAAACCATGGAGACTAGATACAGGAGAAGGCCACACTTGGCCTTTCAACTCATCCCCAAAACGGTATGACGATAGATGGCGCTGGGGTGCTCCGGACCACGTGTATAGATATATGCAAACATGAGTCCGATCAGGGAGGCTAGCCTCCATGACATAACTATACATAGGGCCCGCGGCACTCCAGCGGCATCTATGTTGGAGCCATTTTTGGGGACGCTTATTTCGCCGGCTTTACACGGGAGTTTGGTCTCCTGGTATCTAGTCTCCATAGTCCGGACGAACGAAAAGTATCACATTGTCTCACTTCTATATTTCGCATTACACGTTTGTTACTCGACTATACATTTTGTTTTCCAACTATCGATACAAATTATCCATAATACGCATCACTATACTGTATTGAACGTTCGAATGCTCACGATTCGTTTAAACAAACGTCATTGTTCGTTCCATCGTATCGATCGATAGTTTCGAGTTTTCCAAGGGAACCGCGTGAATCTCGTCGGTATCGTAAAAAGGCACGTCAAATATTTTCGTCACGATACGCGGTACATACCGCATACGCGTATGCATAATCGATTGATAAATACTTTTCTTGGACGGATATTTGAAAAGGCGTGAATCGAAGAGCGAAAACGGACGCAGACGCACACACGACGAAATAATATATCACACCGACGTTTTCGTCTCGATTCTATAAATATCGTTATACTACTTTTCGTATATATTAGATTTTTTAATGCAGATTATTATTGCCGTTATGACTACTGTAAATGTACATTTTGATAAGAACCTTTGATTTTTCAAACGTCTATATTACGCTACGCGCTTAGCATTATTGGTAGTCTCGTTTCTTCCTAATTGTATCGACATCCTCGTGAACTGATGATTCGCGGGATAAAAATTGTTCGCTCGCGGACACGAACGTCCGCGTAATCTTTGGTTCTCGGTTAAATTCATAACTCGCTCCCTCTCTCGTTATTTACAATTAATACCTTGTACGGTCGAAAATTCGTGAAATATACGCACGTAATGTTGAGCAAAACCCGATGTTGAACGACTTTCGCGTTTCTGCGCAAATCTCACAACTACACGTGCGCCTGTGCTCGAAGGTGCAAAAGAACTGCGAACTTTGCGGCCTTCGCGAAACCTTCGAGTCTTGTGAATATTCCAGGTGTTCGCTGACTCGCACGCACGGACACTCTTCTCCGCAAGCACGTCCCGGTGAAAATGCAAATTTTTCGTAAATCGTTGCAAAAATTCGGCAACGAAGCTCCGAGAAAGATAAATTTTGACGCAATTTTGGGGAACAATTCAACGAAGGCGAATGCGAAAGAATCAAATATGCGAAGAGTGTGAAACGTACGTCAATTTCTAGGCAATTTCGCTTTTCACACCAGTTCGCCTTGGTCTCGTTATCCCTTGGGACGTACGTCCTTTTGACCTAAAAAATAATTGGGTAATTATTCGGAAAACGAACCCCACCCCGGAGCTGGTGGTGGGGGGGCTTAATAGATTTTGACCCCCTGAGCACGATGGTGAAGAGAAATCGCGGCGGTCACCTCCCCCCTCCCCCATAAAAAGTTATGGGGTTTTGAAGTTCGCGGAAATACCAACGCAGATAAACCAGTAGTCGCTACTGGAGCGGGTGGCTACTGGACCACGGCGGGTTCCGCCCCCCCCCCCCCCCGGCGGGGTGGAGGGGGCAGAGCCCCCCGAAGGGTTGGGTTTGTTTGAGTTTCTTTGGGTTTGGGCATGTTTGGGTTTGGGTTTGGGTTTGTTTGAGTATTTTTGGGTTTGGGTATGTTTGGGTTTGGGTTTTTAGGTTTGGGTTTGTTGGGTTTGGGTATGTTTGAGTTTGGGTGTGTTTGGGTTTGGGTGTGTTTGGGCATGTTTTGGTTTGCGGTTTTTGGGTTTGTTTGAGTATTTTTGGATTTGGGTTGTTTGGGTTTGGGTTTTTTTTGGGTTTGGGTTTTTTTAGTATTTTTGGATTTGGGTTTTTGGGTTTGTTTGGGTGCTACCGAACCCCCCATCTGGTTCAGTAGCCACCCGTTCCAGTGGGTATGTTTGGGTTTGGTTTTTTGGGTTTTTTGGGTTTGTTTGAGTATTTTTTGGATTTGGGTTGTTTGGGTTTGGTTTTTTGGGTTTGGGTTTTTTGGGATTGGGTTTTTGAGTATTTTTGGATTTGTGTTTGTTTGGGTTTGGTTTTTTTTGGGTTTGGGTTTTTTGGGTTTGTTTGAGTATTTTTGGATTTGGGTTGTTTGGGTTTGGTTTTTTGGGTTTGGGTTTTTTGGGATTGGGTTTTTTGAGTATTTTGGATTTGTGTTTGTTTGGGTTTGGGTTTTTGGGTTTGTTTGGGTGCTACCGAACCCCCCATCTGGTTCAGTAGCCACCCGTTCCAGTAGCAACTACTGGTTTATCTGCGTTGGTATTTCCCCGAACTTTGAAACCCCATAACTTTTTATGGGGTTCCAAACCCCATAAACCCTCGCCGCGATTTCTCTTCACCATCGTATTCAGGGGGTCAACATCTATAAATGCCCCCACCCTAGAGGGGGGGCGGGAGTGAGGGTCATTTTCCGAATAATTACCAATAATTGGTCTCGCGTTTGGTGCGTTCGATTAAAACAAACGTCTCCGGTTCGCGATCAGATTTGACATCGTCATTGAAATTTCATTAGTTTCGGAAAAGAGCAACCGGCAAATGCGTTTTTTCCGGTGTAGATTTGAGTTTTTCGCTCGGGTTTTGCGTTTCTTAGAGCGAATCGAGGAGAGAATCGAGAAGGTCGAGCTGATTCTCGTCCCAACCAACGGTGGCGATCAGCAGGCCCGTGAGGTCGTCCTCGGTGAGGCTGACCTGAACGGATTCCGGCACTTCCGGCAGGCTGTCCGGTATAGGCGGCGACACGCTGCTCGGCGGTGTCTCGTAAAGGGCGATAGCCGATTTTTTCGTCTCGCAATTGTTGCAATCGCTGTTGCTGCCGCTATTCTCGTTCGCGGTTTTGCTCGTTGCGCGACTCCGTCGGGACGCCGAGGCTCGCCTGCGCGTTCTCTTTCCCTCCTCCAGACGCTCGAGATCCAATTTCCAGAAGCCACCCTTGCCGGGCTCGTCCTTCGACCTGGGCAGCTTCACGAAACACTTGTTCAACGACAGATTGTGCCTTATCGAGTTCTGCAACGAGAATTGCGAAAAAATAAATTTTAAGAAACGACCCGATTACTTTTACGATCAGAGCTGGGCGTAATTCTATTTATAAATACGAGTACGAATTTATTCACAGCGTGATTTTCATGGGAATGTAAATACGAATTTATTCATACTCCACTTATTTGTATGCACATGCATGCATGCAGATACAATTGTACTCACAAATATTCCGAACGTACGAATAAATTCGCAGAAAAAATTGTGAATATTCACGATAAGTGTGAATATTTACAAAAAATCCTGTGAATTGAAAAAAAATCACATCAAAATCTGTGAATACCAATGTATTCGCAAACAATTGTACATACAAAAAAATCGGAAAATAAGTTGTGAATTTTTTCGTATTCGAGACAAATTAAAATCGAATTCACAATGATTAGATTACAATTTACACCAAAAGTGAGTTTTTGGTGTAAACTCACTTTTGGTGCAAATTTTAATCTAATCATTGTGAAATTTTATTTTAATTTGTCTTAAAAACGAAAAAATTCACAACTTATTTTGTGAATTTTTTTGCATTTACAATTTTTTGCGAATCGCAGTCAGCAGTGCCCCCGGCGAGGGTCTCATTGTTTCCGACAGAGATTACGCGAAGAAATTCTCATCTCACGTGGTACGTACCTCACTTCAGTTCTTGGAGAATATTGTAGACAGCTTTCGATAAGACATTTTTGGAATGTTTTTGTATTTTTGGGAGGGTGATCGGAATTATTCATTTCAGTAATTTAGTTTCTTTAAAAAGTCATTATTTTGATAATAAAAAGGTTATAACAACAAATGTATTGGGTTTGTTTGGGTTCAAAACCCAAAGTATATTTTTTATTCGATGAAATAAAAACAAAAAAAGATAAATAATCTCATTGGCATTTTCAATATATGAAGAACAAATTATTATTATTATTAATACTGTAATATATATAAGAGTTGGGTGTAATTCTATTTATAAATACGAATACGAATTTATTTACATCGTGATTTTCATGTGAATATAAATACAAATTTATTCATACTTCACTTATTTGTATACACATGCATGCATATAAATAAATTGTATTCACAAATATTCTGAACATACAAATAAATTCACCGAAAAAATTGTGAATATTCACAAAAAATGTGAATATTTGCCAAAAATCCTGTGAATTAAAGAAAAATTCACATCAAAATCTGTGAATGCAAATGTATTCACAAAAAATTGTAAATACAAAAAATCCACAAAATAAGTTGTGAATTTTTTCGTATTTAAGACAAATTCAAATCGAATTCACGACAATTATATTAAAATTTGCACCACAAGTGAGTTCTTATGTATTTTGAGAGAAAACATTGTGTTGAAGCAATGTTTTCTCTCAAAATACGTAAGAACTCACTTTTGGTGCAAATTTTAATCTAATCATTGTGAAATTTAATATTAATTTGTCTTGAATATGAAAAAATTCACAACTTATTTTGTGAATTTTTTTGTATTTACAATTTTTTGCGAATACATTTGCATTTAGAGATTTTTATGTGAATTTTTTTTAATTTACAGCACTTTTTTTTAAATATTCACATTTGTTGTGAATATTCACAATTTTTCTGTGAATTTATTTGTATGTTCAGAATATTTGTGAATACAATCGTATTTCTATTCGTATTTACAATAAGTGAAGTATGAATAAATTTGAATTTATATTTAGGGGAGACCGGGGCAAATTGGTATAGCGGGGCAAAACGGTACCGGGGCAAAACGGCACTGGGGCATAACGGGATCGGGGCAAAATGGGACAGAGAGGAGTGGAATATCAAATTGGGGCAAAATGGGACACACAAAAATGAAGTGGCGCAGCCCGCTGAATTTGGGGCAAAATGGGATGACAGGAAAATTCATGCTTCGGCTCTATGAAAGAGCTGTTGAAACATAATCTAATCTAAATGGTGCTTGTGGTTCGTTTCAGTCCACATATACGCAGATAATACGGACTGACCGATATATTTGTCGACACATATCCGTCGATTTCATGAGGAGCGGCGGTCCTAGTTTCATAAAACAATTTACGTAAAAATTGACAAGAGTTAGATTTTCATCAATGGCTTGAAAATCAGTATCAGTAACGTGCAGTTGCCAGAAAATAACTTAAAAAAAAACAAAGAAAGATAAAAACAAAAAAAAAAACAAAAAATTGCACGCGTCAGATTATAAAAATTACTTGATTATTTAAATAATTAATAACGACAAAGAAATCGTACCAATCGAATAAGAAGGCTCAAATAACAATTTACGTCAAGTTTGGTACAGTTCTGACCGCAGAATCAAAAGTAATTGTTTAACAAACTTTAATAACAAATGAAAAATTAGTATTTTTTTGAATGTTGAAGTACTTAAATTTATTGGATTCAACGAATCCTGACGAACTATTGTTGTAAAGTCAAAAATAATAATAATTGTTTAAGCGATTGAGTTAACAAATAAAAATTGTCGTCTTCTTTAATGTTAAATTACTACGATTAATCAATCTCCGATTTTTCCTGTCCCATTTTGCCCCAGTCCCGTTTTGCCCCAATGACGTATTTTCCAGCAGTGTTGATTTTCACTATTCCATTTTGCCCCAAACCCGTTTTGCCCCGGTCCCATTTTGCCCCGGTCCCATTATGCCCCGCTATACCATTTTGCCTCGGTCTCCTCCTACATGAAAATCACGATGTGCTTAAATTCGGATTCGTATTTATAAATAGAATTACGCCCAACTCTGTTTACGATACGGCGATAATGATTCGTACGCTGCAAAATGTTCTATCATTTTTTGTCTCGTTCATCCATTATCGAATGCACGCAAACTCTAGCCAAATAAATGAATCTGAAAAAAGTCTCTCGTTGGTATCGCATTGTGTTGACAGCGTCCGAGGATGTCTTACCTGCCAGGCAGGATCGGCGTGTTTGTAGAACATGAAATTCTCACGTATCCAGGCGTATATGTTCGAGAGCGTGAGTTTGTTGTTGTTGGCTCGCATCGCGAGGCAAATGAGAGTTGCGTACGAGAAAGGCGGCTTGGCATCCGGATTCGTCTGATATTTTTCCGCGTTTTCCGCCAGATCTTTTTTTTTCGTTGAATTCAATTGGTTTAAAACGAGATCATTCGATGAAGTTAAAGTCGATTGAGTTAAGATACGTTCAATTGCATCGAGTTAAATTCAAGGAAATCGAGTCAGACTCAGTGTAAAGTTTAATTGAATTACGTCGAGTTAAATTCAGTTGAATTAAGATCAATTCAAATAAATCAAGTTAGTTTCAGTATGAGTCAAGTTGAATTCAATAAAATTGAGTTAAACTCAATTAAATGTACTTAAATTTACTCAAACTAAATCAGATTCAGTTCAAGTGAGTTAAATTAACGCAACTCAATTGAATGCAAGTAAAATTGAATTGAATTAAGTTCAATTAAATCAAGTTAGACTCAGCTAAGCTAAGTCAAGTTCAATTTAATTCAGTCAAATCCGATCGAGCAAAGTTGAAGTCAAATAAATTAAGTTAAGTTCGAATAAATCAAGTTCAATTTAGCTGAACTAAGTCAAATTCAATTAAATCAAAACGAATTGAGTAAACTTTAGGAAAATTGAGTTAAATTCAAGTAAGTTGAGTTAGATAAAGGTTAAACTAAGTCGAATCAAATTAACTTAGGCTGGATTCAATGAAGTCAAGTTAGATTGCGTAAAACTAAGTCCAATTCAGTCGAACTAAGTTAAATTCAAGTAAATTTAGTTAAATTAAGTCAAATTCAATTATATGAAGTTAAAATAAGTTATATTCAATTAAATTAAGTCAAGTTCAGTTGACGTAAGTCAAATTTAAGTACATTCAGTCAAAATAAGTTTAACCAAGTTGAAATCCAGCACGTTAAGCTAAATTAGGAGAAACTAAGTCAAATTCAATTGAATAAAGTTTAAGTAAGCCAAATTCAAGTACATGCAGTCAAATGAAGTTGAACCAAGTTGAAACCAAGTTGAATTACGTTAAGTTAAATTAGGATAACCTAAGGTAAATTCGATTCACTTGTGTTAATTTCGATTAAATTAAGTTGGATTCAGTGTGACTAACGAGGAACATCACTCAAGTGTCCGCTTTCGATTTTTTTCAAACTCATAAATGCGATAAAGCATTGACAACTATTAGACAGGTTTTTTTTAATCTGCGGAAAAATGTTTTTAAGAGGGGAAACGACCGCCAAAAGAAAGGCGTGTCACCCCTCAATTTAATTTATTCGATCATGCTATAGTGGATTTTTTATCGCTTGGGATGAGAAGAATTTTGGTTTATGCTGCATTCAGATTGGTGGACTATTGTAGGTGAGATTACAAAACCACCCCGCGACACGCATTTCTTTGAGGGATGGTTTCCCCCCTGAAAACCGTTTTTTTTGCAGATAATAAAAATTAGGGTCTAATAGTTTTCAATGTTTTATGACATATATGAGTTTCAACAACATCGACGACGGGCACGTAAGTGATGTGCCTTGTAAGTCAAATTCAATTGAATTAAGTTAAATTAAGTTGAAGTCACTTTAAGTCACTTAAGTTAAATTCGGGTCACTTTAAGCCACTTAAGTTAAATTGAGTTAAAGTCAATTATACCAAGTTAAACTAATTGTAAGTCATTATTTGGTTAACTGAGCTAAATTCAATTAACTTGAGTTAAGTTCACCTGAATTAATTTAAACGAATTTAACATAAATTGTATGATATTAGACTGGAAATGATATCGGTACCGATTTCCGCCTTGAGCAACGGTGACATTTTTTTGTTGGGTCGACGAACGACTGGCGGTGGCGAGGGTGAACATGGTGGCGTCGGTAGGCTCGAGGCGCTCGTGATGTCGAGAGATTGTAGCCACGAGAGGCTGGTGAGTTCGGCTTCTACGCCGAAATTGTCCTCGCACTCCATGCCGCTCGTGTTAAGCTCGATCGTGCTCATGGCCGAGTAGCGGTGATCCCTCTGGGCCTCAAGCCCGATTTCCTCCTCCGTTCGCATTTTCACCATTCCTCATCGTTCAAAATCTGCAAAAAATCGAAAACAGCCTGACATTGTTATCCTTATTATTAAAATGGACATCAAGGAGATGATACACCTATGAAAAACAATATTCATTTTTTTTCATTCTCACTAGTCTTCGAAATATTTTCGGCCGAAAAATGTCCAAAAAAATGGCAATTTTCACGTACTCTTGATCGCTGCAGTTTTATGGACACTCCGTGAAAGAAAAAAAATCCATAATCCTATGTTTTCTTTTTTTTACAAACGTCAACGAAATCGATCCGAACTATGGAAAGGCAAATAAAAACGAAGCATAAATATTCCTCACTCATCGCCTCGTTCCCCCTCGCTCCGAGGAAGCCCAAGATCGCCTCGCGATCTTTCTCGATGACGACTAATCTCCAAAAAACCGCCCCTGAATCCGCACGCACTGATGTTCTCCACAAAAAAAAAAAAAAAAAAAAAAAAAAAAAAAACTATGACGCGCACGAACCGAGCACCCGCCTGAACACGAGACGAGAACGGTGCGACGAAGAAAAAATAAATAAAAAAAAAGGTCCCAACGGAGCAACGAGCGTTTTTCACAGCCACCGTTTCGCGGTCGTATTGCGTTGTTGCCCGTCTCACACCGCAGTAGCTAAAATTCGAATTTCCCGTTTTTTTTCTCGCACCAATGGGCCCGCACTCTTTTGTTTTATCGGCGGCAACGAAACGGAGTAAAATTAACTAAGGGGGAAAATTGAACAGGGGCAAATTTGCGGAGAGCACCGAAGTTATCGGAGAACAAAAACGAGAATGGAGGCGTTAAAGGCGCAGTATGGAGTGTGGAGTCGCCGGTGGTGTCTCCGATACCAGGGGCGCCCTGAGACCAACTGGCCGCAGGGGTAGCTCCGAAGGCTCGAGGCGCCTACCCCTGCGGGGCTATATCTATAAATATAGAAACTACCATACATAGGGACTTGCGTACATTTATACTGACCGCATGTACTATAGCAATATCAATATATATATATATATATATATGTGTGTGTGTATATTTATATTTATATGTATATATATATGTGTGTGTGTATGTATGTATGTATGTATGCATGTATGTATATATATGTATATGTATATATTTGGATATAAGTAGTCAGAATGACTAGCATGCGCGCGTGCGGCGACAGGTGCTCGTTTCTTTCGCAGGTGGACCATATACCAGCCAGGCCTTTGTAGCAACCCTCTCTCAGGCTCTCAGCTCACTCGCCCTTCATTCTAATTATTTTTTTTCCTCTCATTTTTTTACTCCCATGTCTCTCTCCCTCGCACTTTTTTCCACCCCCTCTCTCGATCTTTATGGTAGCGCTGTTCTATCCGACAACCCTCTTGTTTTTCCATCTCCCTCCATGGAACGAGTATAACGTGGACGCATATCTATATATACACACATGGATTTACACACGAGAGGAGTCACGACGATCAAGTTTTCCCAGTAGATCGCCAACTTTGCGGCATGTTATTATTTACACAACGTGAAAAGTTCCCGCAGACATTAGAAACCTCACATTTTTAATCGAACCGCAATTGCAACAATTGCTGGATGTACGCAAAGTGGCCCGAGGCGCTTCTCTACCTCCTGCAATGATCCCACGAGTGGAGGGGAAAAGGAACTGAGGGGTCAGGCTACTGTGGCGAAGCGAAAATCAGGGTTAGGAGAAAAAAATAATTTCGAAGGAGTAATTACGATGAGCGAAAAGTCGTTTGGACATTTATTTGTATGTACATTGACGAAGGTGTGTGCCAAATTTCGTTGAAAAATATTAATAATTGAAGGAGTTATCAACAATATCGTTGATCTAAACCCAAAAAAACGAGTTCTTTTTTACTTAAAATAGATAATAATGGCTGAGACTTGACCGAGCTTGTTTTTTTATCGTGTATCAATAATTTTTCAAAATTTTTCAGAAATTTTGATTTTTTTTCGATTTTTCGAGGAGAAACGACATCGTTATTGTTAATAACTAATGAAACAAATGTTGAGAAGAAAAATCGTCGGTCAAGACTAAACCATTATTACACTGAATATGTGTACCAAATTTCAAGTAAATTCCTTTGTTAGATGTCGAGAAATCGTGTACACCATGTTGAAAACGCGTTGTAAACCTTAGGCCACAATAACGGGTATAAAATCATGTGCGAATGCGACAATTTTTTTTCGTACGAAAAAGTGATTCACTCATAAAATTAATTACACATCTATGTAGTATGAATATCAAGCTGTCAGAATTTTTTTTTTCGTTGTACAAAATAGCCGACTACCGACTTTTGACCTAGAACAAGAAACAAAAATTATCGTCAATCTACATTAGAATACCTAGAGAAGTACGTACGGAATTAAAAAAATATTGTTTTATTCGAAAGTTGTAGGTATTTGAACTTAAGAAATGAATTTTCAGTGAAAAGTTTCGTTATAACTGCTCATAAACTGCTCATAAAATGAAAAGTTTTGACTAATCAGAAATTCCGTACGTACCTCTCTGCGAAATGTAATTAGGAACATAACTTTTAAGTTAGAAGTAAATCGAGTGAAAATTGTTGAGGTTATTTGTCACGCCAATTGGAAAAAAGCTGTTTCGAGAAGTTTCGAGTAGTCGGCCATTTTGTACATTGAAAAAAAAAATTGTTTTTGAACAGCTTGATATTCATACTAAATAGAGGTGTAATTAATTTTATGAGTGAATCACCTTTTTATACGAAAAAAAATTGTTAAATTCGCATATGATTTTATACCCGTTATTGTGGCCTAAGGCCTTGAAGTTTTAGTAGCAGGTCTATCGTTGTAATGAGAAGTTTACCTTCAATCTGCGATTCCTGCACCGTATGTTGAACCTTCCTCTTCAATTTGAGTTGCTTTTAGCGACGAACGATTTATTGAAATCTTCACAGTAGCCTAACCCCTTAACGTATCCATTTTAAGACGTCAAAGGTGGCATCCTCGGAACCCAACGATATTTTTTTGTCATATTTTATTTCTTTATTTTTATCATTATCCAAAGCCTTTTTTTGCAAAAAGATGTTGGAGCGGTCCAGTTGAGTCAAATCACGGTTTGTGATTTTTTTGCCATAAACCTCAAAACAATGCATACCAGGTATAGACTAATTCTGTAGATGCTGATTTTTCATAAAATATATAAATAAAGAGCGAAATTATGCATTTTTATTTTTTTATTACGTAAATAAGAAAAACGTTTGTGCTATTAGCAACTCTAAAAAGCATAACACTATCGACGATTATGAAAAAACTGCGTCAGCGAATGTTTTATACAACTCAGAATGAAATTTTATCTCATTTAAAATAATGCCTATTTATATTTATACCACAAGATTATTAAACTTAAACATTAAACTATTTTTTATATCTGGTGGTTTGTGGTGAAAAAAAATTTGAAAAAATTCATAAAGGCTCCGTATAGTCTAGCCAGTATATATTTATTTTTTAATTATATCTCGAATAGTCGCCAGCGCTTCAACCCCTTGAAATCGTATATTGCTAGTGAAAATAAGTAGAAGTCATTGAGCGATTTGCAGGCCTGAATATGCCAAAAAATTAAATAAGTGAAAAGACATATTTTTCGTTGCATTCCAACGATGCAAAATTCAATGTCATTCCATTTTAGTATTTATTACATCGCATCTCGCAATCGATAGAAATAAATGTAGAATTTCTTCGTCGTTCAACGAACGAACAATGTGCTGCACGTTGTTGGCCTGATTGTTTTTGATCGTATCGATGAAATTTCTCATTAAGATTTATTTGGCTTTCGGTATCTCGTCATACGCGCTTACGTGTTCATTTTTTCCTTCTTTTTATTTCGTTTACGTATGAATGTAAATTGTGAAGACGGCGGCACGTATTACAGTTTGCGTGCTATTTGAAAAGATCGATCCTAGCCGATGAGCCTATTCGTGCGCAGTGTGCGTGTGTCAACGTATAAGTATGTATGTGTAAATATTTCAGCTCTATTTTATCACGCTATAGTGAGAATGGAATTATACCGATTGACGATTGAAATTCCAGTGCGTCACTGGGTCGATCCATTGCAAATCGAACATCACGCCGGCTATGGCGCGCAAATTGCTCCCTGAATCATACCCAGATTTTTGGAAAAACTTTGCCGAATCCGTGGTGAGAACAAAAAATCAAGTTCAAGTGGAAAAAAAATGAAATAAAAAAAAAAAACTCACCGGTCATACCCAGTTCGTGGCCGAAAAAAAGAGAAATATTTGTGTTTTTTTTCTGGCAAAACGTGTGCAGGATTATTAATATTTTTTTTTATATCAATGAGTATGGTTTTAAGTATCTTTTGCAATTTTGCGCATCCTTGGAACGCAACGGAAGTTGCGTGGCCTAATTTTTTTCGGCACGTTTAGCTTTCCAAAATCACTCAAACGTTTTTCAAAATCCTCATTAGCGATTTTCCGGCTCTATATGTAAAAGAAAAGATTCTCGATGATGATGAACATAAGGAAATAAAATAAATGAAAAGGAATTTTCGTTGCATTCCTACGATGCAAACTTCGGCATCTTATTTTTGCATGAAATTATCTAATGACGTTAAAGTTTGCATCGTTGGAATGGAACGAAAACGATTTTTTTTACTTCCTCAATTTCCATTGGCATATTTGAGCTAAAAAAATCACGCAAACATCTTTTCGAAATTTCATGTAGCAACCTACAAACGAAATTTTCAAAATATGACTGGATAATAATGAAAATAAGGGATGGAAAAGAATTTTCGTGACATTCCAACGATGCAAACTTCAGCCCTGTGTTATCTAGTGCATGGGCGAGGGATTTAATAAAATGTTGATTATAGAAAAAGAAGTCGCCGTGCCAAATGAAAGTATCATATTCCGGTAAAAAAAACCCTCTATTTTCACGATGTTGAATTTGCATCGTTGGATTGCAACGAAAGTTGTTTTTCATAATTTTGTTCCTTTATCCTCGTTATCATATAAATTTTCTTCTGAAGATTCAGCTTTCTGGTTTCTAAATGGGCACCATAAAACATAATTGCGGCTTTTTTAGGCAAAATGTGCCAAGAGAAATTCAAGGAACTCGGAAAAATGAATTTTCATTACATTCCAACGATGCAACGCTCAATCTCATCTATTTTCGATGATAAAAAAACTGTGCATCGAAAAAAATTAATTTCGTTCAAGCATAGCCCTGATATGTGAACGAAGCTAGTAAAATGTGAAGTTGATCGGTGCAGTGATTTTTGAGATCGCGCGTTCGCCGATTTTGGAAAATCCATTTTAAGAGAAACGCGTTTAAAGTTCGACGGTTTTCGGTAGCTACCTATAAACGCTCATAACTCCCTGAATCTTGAACGATTCGACTCGAAGTTGTCAGAGAATATTTTTGAAATGTTATTTTTTGAGAATCCATTCAAAACGAAAAATCGATATTTTCAAAAATTTCTAGGCGTAAGCCCTTGAACTTTTCTTGGTAGATTTTGTCGACTAAAATGCCTAAACCGTTTTTTAACATGCTTGTTTAGAGACCTGCAGTCTAAGTCTGAAAAAAGGGACTATAATGAAAGTAATAACAATGGTAAATGAGTAAATAATAACAATAAGTGGCATAATTTAATAGTAATAATAATAATAATAATATAATAATCAATAGTCATAATGAATCATAATAATGATATGTTATATAATTCAATAGTAATGAATAATAAGGTACATATATATTATATAATGAATATATAGTAATAATAATAATATATAGTAATATAGTAATGAATAATAAGTTATATACCATTATTATCTTTTATTTCATGTACACCCTTGCAGGCTTTTTACATTTGCTGCGTTCTTTCTTTCCTTCTTTCTTTACAAGGCTTCTTATTAATAATCATCAAATATCAATCCTAAATAATAAGTTATATATATAAGTTGTATAATTCAATACTAATAACAATTAGGTAATAAAACATTTTTTAAATCTTCGTTGAATTCCCACAATTGGAACAATTCAACACCACGAAAAAAATGGAGATCTTTTAAATATCTTTCTTTCTTTATCTGTAATTTTAACGTTTATGCAAAACGTTAATGACTCTTATAAGACAACCTGAGCTCCAAAATAATAACGACAGACAAATTTTGCCCCCGTCGTCGAAAATATGAATAGTGAACTGAAAAAAAAAACGATTTTTTCTCAAGCCCTCGTTTTCACATTTTCATCAGCCGCGCATATGCGGTCTAATGGGCGAGCCGGCATTTCCATGTACGCCGTCATCGTCGAATAGTGCGAGACCACGTGCCGGCTGTTCATCGGGGCCAAAGTTACGGCTGTAGGTAGTTACATATTGGAGCGATAATAAACGTGGGGGAAAAAAAATAGGAAATTGTAAAGAGGAAACGGAGTCGCGCGTGCCGGAGGTATTCAATGCCCTTGTCTCTCTCTCTCCCTCTTAGTGCGTTTCTTTCTTTCTATATCTTTTCCCCTTCTTCACTTCCGGTCCTTCGGTGGGCGCCCGTTTCGCACGGGTTCCGGTGAACCACCTGGACGCGGGCAACTGCGTTCTCGCCTACTCAACCGGCCGATGCACACGCGTATGCACATTCGTATGTACCTACACTTGAACGCCTCGATCTACCGTTCCAAATGCATTTTCTGCGCCTCGACACGCATCGTCGATTCACGTCTCATTAGTATGTCGCGATTGCCGCAATTGCCATTAAACGAACGTCACTGAAATTTATCGAACCTTCGTGCGATGAAAGATTGATTTTTGGCCGAAGACACCTTTAAATGTTTTCGATTTTTACGATCTTGAAATTCGTTGGAAAGCAACGAAAATTAACTCTCTTCCGTTGATAACATTTCTCTTTGGCCGATTCGGGTATGAAAATCTTCGAACGTTTTGCCATATTTTTAATACAGATCTACGTCCTCCAAAAAAAGGCTTCGAATACCTAAGAATGACAATGAAGAAATAACAGAAAAGTCGTTTCATTCCAACGATGCAAACTTCAACGTCATCGTTTTTTTTTAGAGTTGGCAAAATGTTGATTGAAAAATGTTAATGTGTCGCAAAAATCTTTGGTACTTCGCTAGTATCTTTTATCTACATTGAGAAATAATTTAGTATTTCAATGTCGAAGTTTGCATTGTTGGAAAGCAGCGATTTTTTCGCATTCTTTATTTTTACAGTTTTATTATTCTCCAGAGCTTTTTTGATGAATTGAAGTCTCAATCTGAAAAATTAATAATTTAATTGTCACTTTCCAACGATGCAAAAGGGGTCGAAGTTCGCAATATTGAAATTCAACGAAGGTTCTTTACCATTTTTTATTTTCGTTATTATCCAAAATTCTATTTTGCGAATCTAGGTTGTAGATCACTAAACAACAATTCTAAAATATTTTGCGTGATTTTCGTACCTCTAACCCGCGCCAGGAAATTTGGGAAATAAAAGAAAATTAACTAATGGGTTTCGTTTGGATCGCAACGATCCAAACGTCAACGTCATCGATGCAGCGATTTTTTTCCTTCATTTTTATTATTGTTCAAATCTTTTTTTGCAAATTGAGGTCGTCAATATCTAATAATTTTCACGGCCTGAATAAGCCAAAAAAGTTGAGGAATAAAAAGAAAAAAATTTCCGTTGCATTCTAACGACGAAAATTTCAACATCATATTTTGCTCCTGGTTCGATCGTATAAATGGAAAGATTTCACTAGGGAATTTCAGCAGAATAATGGCTGCGGACAACGTGCTAGTGTGCCACGATTTAGTATTGAAAAAAAAAATTTCGAAACTTCTTTGTGCATTTCTTTGTGTAGATGTTGAGAAATCAGTTGTAAATATTCCATGAAAAAGCCTCAACTTAAAATGAAGGTCAAAGTTCCCGTATCAGTTTTCGTTCCAACATAGCGATCTTATCCCTCAAGGGGGGCGATAAATTCGTAATAATTATTTCCGCACAATAAATGTTAATATATCGGTGCTATCAGAACGTTAAATCAGCTAATTGCTAATTAATTCTCACATCGATACTCGTACAAGAGTTATTTAATTGCCCACAATACGCAAATGTTGTAGGTCAAATCCTTGAGTTTAAAAAAAAATACTTTTTAAAATTTAATTTGCACAAAATACGAAAATTCTTTTCGAATAATTCTTCAAATAAAGAAACCGCATTCAGCAAATTACAATAATTTTACAACGAACTCAATAAAACGACCCGTATCAACAGCGGTTTTCTCAGTTTCCCTGTGCACTCACTGCAAGCCTGATGCAAAAATAAAAGGCAAGGTAAAAGGCCCGAAGGGCCCACGCGGGGCTGGAAATAACAAATAACAATTTAATTGAATATAACACTTGAAAAATCTCTCTTCTAGCCATTAAGGAGGGAGATACCTGTAGGCAAGGAACATTTTTGTTGGTTTTCATGATTTTTTTAAAAGGACATATTTCGTCACCACTTTGGAGGCTTAGGGTATGTTTTATATTACTACTTTTGGCTGTTACATAGTGCTTATTTTTATTCATCTTTAAAAATGGCGGTGGTGTGGCGCGGTCTTCTAGAGTGCATTGTCAAAACTGACCCCTTATTGTCTAAAACACGACCTTAAATGTTTTTGAAAAAAAAATAAAAACGTATTTTCAAATTGCAAGATCTAGCCATTTTTTTTCGGAAAATTAAATCTTTTTGTTTCAAGGCGTACCATTCCATCAATTTTCAACATTTCTCACTTTTCATTGGTTCATATTCCGCGTATGAGGGTTAATGAAAGAAAAATCCTGGTTGGTTTTTTTTTCAGTTTAATCCCGCAGACGCTACGTGTCACGCCGTCTGACAACATCTACCGCAATCCGTCTAGAAGACCGTGCCATACCTCCACCGGGTTTAAAGATAAATAATTTAAAAAAAATACCATGTAACAGCCAGAAGTAATAATAAAATATACCCTAAGCCTAAAAAAATGTGAAGAAATCTTACTTTAAAAAAAAAATCATAAAAATCACCGTTTCCCCTCGCCTAAAGGTATCTCCGCCTCCAATGAGGAATAAACCTTCCAGACCCTAAATATTATTGATTGCCATTTACGAAACGGCCGAGCACAAAAATCCATTCGGAGAGGCTTGTTTTTTTTCAATGAAACGGCCGGTGAATTTTTTATTTCGCGGCTGATACGGGACGCGAGTAACAAAATAAAAGATACATATCGGAAAGTTTGCCGGTGGCTCTCTTTCACCTCCATTGATCGCGAGCTCAGTCGTCTAGAGTCCGCGGGAGTTATTCCACCGAACATGCGGGGGTGATAATGCAACCCTATACATGGATAAGGGAGGGTAAAAACGCCCTGTTTATTTCACGACGAGACGAATGGAGTTCGAGACACTTCCCGGTGCTTCTTCGTGATTGGTCGACACGGGGGTGGTCTATCTCGCGAGGATCGAACCCTTCGAGAGAGATATTCGTTTCCTCGTGTATGCGCACACGTACAGAGCTTGCGACCCGTACGTGCGCGGTATCTCGTGGCTCTGGACGTTTTGGGGCGGAAGAGAAGGAGCCGAGAAAAATGGTGACCACGTGCACACGGAGGACCTCGACTTTGAAATACGAGAGATAACGGAGGAATCCATTGCCGGCATTTTGTCGCCTTTCCCCCTCCCCTCCCCTTCTTGGTCTCTTTATCGCTAATTGAAACAAAACCAGCGGATAGAGGGAATTCCAATGACGTTGAAGTTTGCATCGTTTGATAGCAACGATTTTTTCGTTTCTTTATTTTTATCATTATTCAAAGTCTTTTTTGGAAATCGAGGTCTCACAGCTCTAACAAGAATACGTAAAAACGTTCGAGTTATTTCTATAGCCGGCAAATAAAAAAAATTCACCAAGAGAATTAATTATCGTTGCGTTGTAACGATGCAAATTTTAGTTTCGTGAATATGTTTTTGCCAATTTGTATTGTAGATTTTTAATCGGGATCCTGAAAAGGGTTGAAGTGGGTTTTTTAGCCCAAATCCGGCGAAGAAATATTTTGGCAATCCTCGAAAATGAATTTTCGTTGCGTTCCAACGGTGCTAACTTCAACTCCATGAATTCCGATATCAAGTGGCAAATTTTACGATGAACATTCGAGACACAGAAATAAATTAGAAAGAAACACAGGAAGAAATAAATTTTATGTATATATATATAATGAAAATAAATAATCATAACTGTTACTGAATATATTCAGCAATATATTGCTCTTTTTCACGAAACGTTTTCAGGACACATAGCTTTAGATAGACAGGGGGTAAAAAAAGTATTTGTACATCTCACACGAAACTGTTGTTAACTTGGCTTAATTTTTTTGTTCGTGTTTTTCCTAGATTTTTGTAAACAATGGATATTTATGATGAGCTATCGAACACAGAAACTTAATGAAGCATTTAATTTTTTTCATAGGACAATTTGAAAAGGACGACGTGTATAGATACTTTTTTACCCACTGTATATATTCAAATATGACCTTTATTTTTTTTAATTACTCTCTCGTGACGAAATCTGCATCGTTGGAATGCCACCAAAGTTCTTTTTACTTTCTCATTTCATTCTTTTCATTGAAAAAAGAAAGACAATACAAAGAAGTGAGTGCGGAAGTGTTGAAAACTATTTTGTACAATCATTTAAACAAAAACGTTTTCGACAGATTTATATTCTAAAAATGGTGGAGATGCTTATGACGCCAAAGGCTGTCAAAACGATGCTTCTAAAAGGTGCATTGTTGGAATGCAACGAAAATTCGATTTAACACTTTTGTTTCCTCTTCCTCACAATTTGAAAAAAAAACTTGTTTTTAAATTTAGATTATGGATCTACGAGTGAGCAGATTAGAAAATGACTGCTGGATTTTCTTAGCTAAGATCTGTCAAAAGAAATTTAAGCGAATAAAAAGTCATAATTTTCGTTGCACTCCATCGATGCAAATATCAACACCGTGCCAACCGAAGTTGATGCAACTTAAAAATATATCAATCTCCATTGTATCCTGACGATGCAACCTTGAATCTCATATTACTGTTTGGTCTGTTTAGACGTTGGCATTAATGATTGTTGATATAATAACTGAAACTCCAGGAAACGAATTCACAACTTTCAAATGTTCTTCGTGCGTCCTTCCGGGTAACTTACGATTCCATCGGTTTCGCTTTCAACCCTTCATAACTCAGCACGTAAAAAATAAAAAATCAATTGAATTTATGGGAGCTCTTGATAAGTAAAAAAACACGTATTATTCACTGAAAACAAAATTCGTTCATTCATCCAAAGTTCAGTTGGTCTAATAAAATGAATCTTTAAATACGTTCAACTTGATTTTTGATTGATTGATGAACTGTACCTCATTTAGCATGTCTGAGCGGCTGTTAAAACAACATAATTTCTAGACAACAAAATGCATTTTGCACACTCAACGATTTCTATTTCTCAGTGTTCAGTTAAAAAAAATATAATCAGGAGACTAGTTATAAAACAATAAAGGAAGTGTTACAAACATGTTACATTGTGTCGTAACATTCCTTTATGATGTATGGAATGCTTCGAAGCAATTGTTTTGCTTATTATAGCACCAAGCCACGGCACGTTTTATACGTAGTTCTTGTCGTTTTCGCAAACTTCATGCACACTCGAAACCGGCACTCTCGCGATACGTAAACTTCTATCAAATATATTCGATCCAACTAACGCGATCTAGTTTGCGTGTAATGCACTAAAAAACCATAAAACGGTTCGTAGCCGTCGTGTCATACGGATTTAAAAAAGGATTAAATGTCAATAAGGGATTTTTTGAGAACTGGTTTGTTACACAACTGTCATGTGGTGGTATAAAGGGTTAACTCCACAATTGGCGCTCCACCATTTCCGGTTGCCCAGCGTCCCCTCAGAGCATTGCCCACAGCCACTATAGTTTCCTAACGCGCTACCATATTGGAGTTTCCATCGTTGGAACGCAACGAATATCCATCTTTCTTAAGGCCTTAGGCCACAATAACGGGTATAAAATCATGTGCGAATTTAACAACATTTTTTCCTATGAAAAAGTGATTCACTCATAAAATTAATTACACATCTATTTAGTATGAACATCAAGCTGTTAGATTTTTTTTTTCGATGTACAAAATGGCCGACTACTCGGAACTTCTCGAAACAGCTTTTTTTTCCAATTGGCGTGACAAATAACTTCAACAATTTTCACTCGATTTACTTCAAATTTAAAAGTTATGTTCTTAATTGCATTTCGCAGAGAAGAACGTACGGAATTTCTGATTAATCGAAAACTTTTCATTTTATGAGCAGTTTATGAGCAGTTATAACGAAATTTTTCACTGAAGATTCATTTCTTAAGTTCAAATACCTACAACTTTTGAGTGAAACAATATTTAAATTCGGTACGTGCTTCTCTAGGTATTCTAATGTAGATTGACGAGAATTTTCGTTTTTTGTTCTAGGTGAAAAATTGTGAATGCTAAATGTCACGCCGTGGAGGGCCTAAAAAGAAAGACAACAAAATAAAATATTAGACGTCGACCATTTTGTACATCGAAAAAAAAAAATTCTAACAGCTCGATATTTATACTAAATACAAATAATACTAAATACTAAATAACATACATTTCATACAAAAAAAATTGTTAAATTTCCACATGATTTCATACGCGTTACTGTGGCCTAAGACCTTAATTACCCACATTTTCGACTACGATAATCACTCGACCGTTACTTTGGATCTTCATAGAGGTCTGCAGCCTAAATTTGCAATAAAATTTTTGGATAAAAACGAAAACGAATAAATTATATTAAAAAGGAATTTTTTGGAATGCAAGAAGTTTGTTTTTCATGGTAGACTCCAACCTCTTCATGCACTGCTGTATCGCATTAGCACGAGGGTACAGGGAAATTGTGGAAAACCTGTGGCGGCTCAATTTTCACTGACAAGGAACGTCACTTAAGTGCTCGCCGTCGATTTTTTTGAAATTCATATATGTGATAAAGCATTGAAAACTATAAGACGCGTATTCTTTTTTATCTGCGGAATAACGGTTTTATGAGGCGTAACCACCCCTTAAAGAAATGTGTGTCGAGGGGTGGTTCAGCACAGTTCCAACCCAAGCAGTGCACCGACCAAAATAAAATAAAAACCAAAATTCTTCTAATGTAAAGCGATGATTAACTGTAGAGCAATTGAAAAAAAAAGGGATGACACACTTAGAGGGGTCTTTTTCCCTGCTTAGAAACGTTTTCCGCCGATTAAAAAAAACCCGCGTCCAATAGTTTTCAATGCTTTATCACATATATAAGTTCCAACAAAATTAAAGACGGACACTTAAGTGATGTTTCTTGCGAGTTCCGAATGAGCGGTCACCCATCAGAATATTGACCCAACTTCACTGCTATCGATCGCCACATTAAAACAATTCAGCAGTCCTCTCCCATTTTCATCCCGCATTTTTCCAACCTCCCATATTCCGAGTTCAAGGTCAAACTCTGAAAATCGACCCTAGCAGATCCAAAATGGTCGCCCTTATTTTCTTGCGAGTTCCCATTGAGTGGTCACCCATTAGAGTATTGACTCAACTTCACTGCTATCGATCGCCACATTAAACAAACTCAGCAGTCCTCTCCCATTTTCATCCCGCATTTTTCCAACCTCCCACATTCCGAGTTCAAGGTCAAACTCTGAAAATCGACCCTAGCAGATCCAACATGGCCGCCCTTATTTTCTTGCGAGTTCCCATTGAGTGGTCACCCATCAGAGTATTGACCCAACTTCACTGCTATCGATCGCCACATTAAACAAATTCAGCAGTCCTCTCCCATTTTCATCCCGCATTTTTCCAACCTCCCACATTCCGAGTTCAAGGTCAAACTGTGAAAATCGACCCCAGCAGATCCAAAATGGCCGCCCTTTTTTCCAAGCCCCATGCCATTCCATAAAACTCAAAAATCCCGATTATGAAATCGGTGGCTCGCTGCGGTGAAAGAAAATGTCCCATACGACGATGGGCAACGCCATCGCCTCTTCTTCAAAGCCGAGTTTATCAACCTGGCAAATTAGAACCTCTGTGTACTTCTATGCATCGCGCAGCGTTGGACATACGAATTTAAAAAATGACAAGTTCATCCCTTCCGGGGGTGAAAGAAAAAAAAACTTCGTCCGGCGCCATGGTCAAGGGGCGTCTCTTTGGCGGGTTGTTCCAGCCCTGTGTGACGACGCGAGGCGACGTCCACGTGTTTCAGCCAGGAGGGTGCGGGGAGAGAACTAAGCAAAAGATACACGCGAGCACTATGACCGCGCACATGAGAAGTGAAATGGCGTAACCGGGGGAGTATACCTTAACGGGCTACCTAGGTGAGGTAAAAAAAATTGCATTTACAACAAAAAAAAATGTATCCGATAGTATCACCTTTCAGTTATATTCCCGGAAAATTTCATTGAAATATTCCTAAAACTAAATGAGCTCTAGCTTCTAGCAATCGGCAGGGCAAGCGGTAGAGGCGCCATACTCAGTGGACATGATATCTCGAGAACCACTTGACGGATTGTTTCCAAATTCACAGGAAATACGATGAGAAACATTTGAAGGTCGTTGACGATCTCACTTTTCTCAAATCGATCTTCATTTTTTCATAGTTACGTAAAAATTACGACTTTTTTCATAGATTTTGAATGCTCGAGGCTCATTTCGTCGCCAGGTTGTAAAAAAAATATTTTGAAAATCGACGATCGTCAATGACTCGTATTTATTGTTAACTTGAATAATCCGTTCGGTTTTTGGATTTCGGATGGACCGTCTAAGCTGGAAAATGTCCACCGCCAAACGTGGCGAAAAAAATTTCATCTTCTGTCGGCGGCCATGTTTTCGTTGTTTTTCTGTATTTATTCGTGATTTTTTAAAAAGCTCTCAATACATGTACATTTGCGTTTAAAAAACGCGTTTTCATTCACGAAACGTTTCCCAGAAAAAAATCGGTATTTGGCCGTTTTTTCGGGCCTTTAGGTGGGTGTAGCCCCTTAAGGATGAAAATGACGGCCATTTGCTCTTTTTAAAGCCGCTATGTACGTGCAAGTATAGGCACACAATATGTGTGAAGCGAGAGGGAGAGAGGGAGAGAGAGAGAGAGAGAGAGAGAGAGAAGGTCCGATGCGGAGCTTACCAGTAGATGCAACGCCAATGGTAAGCTCCGTGGCCAGGCTCTCGGTCGCAGGCTCCTTTTGCCATTGCTACGTGCCCCCCTCCTCCCTCGCTCTCTCGTATCCTCTCTCTCACCCTACCCCTCTCACTCGCTCTCTCTCTTCCTCTCTCTCCGCGGTCCGCGCGCTTCACCGCTCGTCCTTGTCCACCCCGCGTCGTCAAAGTGGAAGTATCTGCGAGGCCGATCAATAATCTCCTGGGAACATCCACCCTCTTCCTCCTCTGCCTCCCTTTAACTTGCCACCTCCTCTCCCCCCGCGGGATGAAGGTCCGTTCTCACTGCTCCGCTGCGGTGGACACCACGTTCATTCGCTGACCGGTCGTTACAGTAGTTGGCCATGCAACCCCCATCAGTCTCTTCATTCATAACGCGGATCTGGACCAGCACGAGGCTTTCGCTCGACTCAAACGAGGAGGCAAAAAACGATGCGAGTACCCTTGACACTCAATTGCAAGATCGAAACAACAACAGAGCGCAAAAACTGCACGTGCAATTTTTGGGAAGTGTCGCTCGATTTGTGATGGACAAAAATTGGATTCTATGGGGTCTGGATAAGCCTCGACGATCTGGAAGCCCGGGTCCTTAAGGATCTGAAGGACAGGACCCTCGAGGATCTAAAGCACCGAGTCCTCAATGATCTGAAACACTCCTTACCCTTAAAGTTCCGAACCTCCGAGCTGAACCGAGACCGATTTGTTATCAAATTGAATCTTTTCTTTCCAATTTTATTAGAATTTTGCTTTAGAAACATACGAAAACTACCCCTGCTATGTTCGGACGAATGTAGTGAGGACCGTTGCTTAAACGCTCTACCGTGAGTCTCATAAAAATCTTCGAAGATTCCAGACAACATCACTCTTCTGCGCTGTCCCTGATACTAGAGATGCCGACTCGAGCGCAGCGCCCTCCAGCGACCGAGTATTGTACGATTTCCCAATGCTTCGCTTTCACCCCAAACGGCCTACTATTCCTTAAGAATTGATTTTCTATTGAGAATTCAAGATATATCTACGAGATAAAAGATGTTTAAACAAATCGTCTCATTGTGATCAATAAAACTTACCTATATCCGAGCTCTGATCAAAATAAAGTTTCAACCTCAAGTACGTAAAGCTCAACCAATCACCATCAAATCTTCGTACACCGGCTACAGAACTTTCGGCTATTTTATCGCTAAAAATACTCCCATACTTAGCTGGGCTTTTGGATTAAAGCCCGGAAGCAAAAGTGACATTCAGTTTGGATCCCTCGTTGGAGTTGTTCCCAACCTTACATAGATGACCCTAATTTCTTCAGTCTGCAATCCCTCTCTCCTCAAGGCAAACACGAAAACCCTATTCTCTCAAATCCCGTTGAGTCTTTCGCCTCCTGCTGAATAGATAAACAGTTAATTTGGTGGGCACGAGGTCCTGCTGTGGATTGTGTGCCGAGGAAACGAGCGACCATTCCATCAGCACCTGACGCGCTCCCTGGCCGATGAGGTGGCAACTAAAACCACTGGCAGGTTGTCTGACTCACTGTACACGGCCACCACGAACTCTTGTGTCCACAGGTAGCCCGTTTTTATACACATATGCACACATACGTGCATCGGGAGATCTCGTGTTTGGCCACGCACCCCAAATCAACGTCATTAGGGGCCCCAATGCCGAGGGTGCGCTATGTTCCCGACATGTGCAGGTATAGACTCGCACATGTCCAGGGGGGATACAGGTGTAAGGAGGTGCGCGCTGTGGGACTCGGTGATTGGCTCGATGAGAGCTTGACAGACGCAATAATGTGTCGAACATCTGACACTTCTTTGTTGTTGTTATTATATCACATATAATAATAATAATAATAATAATAATAATAATAATAATAATAATAATAATAATAATAATAATAATAACGCTAATGGCAAAATTGGCATCGTTGGAATGAAGTGAAAACTAAGTTTCTGGCACATTTGATCCATCAAGTTTACTGAGATGCTTCTTTGGGGTCCTCATCAGATCCAGATGAACCCAAACCACATTCGCCCGCAACACAAAACGCAATGAGGAAAATTACGAAATGAAGACACTGAGAATTATTTCGTAGCAAACTTCGAAACTGTCGATGAAGATTTTCCTGTGGATTTTCATAACTCGGGATCTGAGAGACGACACCACTGAATGGTAGATGGAAAACTAATCCGAGAACTTTGAGGTTGATTTTGGGTAAAGCAAGAAAGTTTGTTGAGCATTTACACACGGCTCCTCAAAATATACATGAAAACGAGTACGAGAAAATGGTTTGAGATTATTTTAATACAAAGCAGAGGCATCAGCAGTCTGTCCAAAGCCAACTGGCAGATGGCATTGAAGTTTGCAGCGTTGGAATGCAACGGAAGTATCCCTTTTTTTCAAAATTCTTCATCTTTATTATAATCCCATTGTCTTTTCATCAATTGAGGTCGTATATCTCTACTAAGGGTAGGCAAACTCATTTGAGTGATTCTCGTACCGTAAGGCAACCGAACAAAATATGAGACCAATTAAAAACTAGTTATCTTTCGTTGCATTCCAACGATGCAAGGTTCAGCTCTGAAAATTGAAAAAATTCATTCATCATTCATTTCAAAATTGAAAAAAAAGGATGTCGACGTCAACATCATCCTGGCGAAATATATTTGCGGTGGAATTTTTTTTAGTTTTCAGGGCTGAACCTGGACCTAAATACCAGAGCGCTTCTGAATCTGGATATAAAACACTGATGAGGTACCAAAGATTTTTGCACAATATTGAAAGATCTTCTGGCACTTAAAATGTGTTACATTTGTTCATTTCGACAACCGCAAGTGGCCATCATTCCTACAAAAACTATACTCTTCCCGAATTCTTTCGCCACTCTGTAGTGCTTCGCATCCGCATTACGAAACGCTGTGCCACTTAATTCCAAACCGAATCCCAAAAATCGGAGAAAAAAAATACAACAAGAAGGACTTCAGGGAAAAATATCGTTTCGGACGGTGCCGCCATTTGGTATTGAAAAAATTTCCAACAATTTGTAACGAAAATTCTATTCCATGTTTCAGTTCCTCGTTTTTATTACCATCCAAAACCTTTACTCACATATTTAGGCTGAAGATCTCTAATTAGGATTCTGGAGACCGTTTGCGTGATTTTTAAGGGCTAAATGTGCCAAAAAATGTGTTACAAAACTTTTGTTGCCTTTCAATGATGCAAACTTCAATATCATTTGTTGCGTCCATTTCAGAGAACCAATCGTACGTCTTTAATCAAGATAATTTATTTAACAATAATAATCATCAAAGATGGTGGGCTTCCCCCTTAAGGGAGGAGATCCCTTTATAACGTAAAGAAGAGCTTGTGACCGAAAATGAATTCCACGAGGAAGCTGAGGGACTGCATTATGCTGCCTGCCCCGCCCCCCGCCCCCGAATCGCAATTTAGTAGGTCCTTTACAACATTTTGGGGTTCCGAAACTTCAAACGCGTTTTCCTGAAAACCACCTTTTCGAGCCCCTTGTACAACATAACGCAAAAACTATCTAATCGATCATATTAAAATTTTGCACATTTCCAGATAAAATAATTACTGTCCCTGTAAACCAAACGTTCCCCAAACATTGTTAAAAAAAAGATTTTTTCATAAACAAATACCGTACTGAAAATGCCGTGAAAACTAGAACATTTTTTCAAACACGTACCATTTTTCGAATCTTCATCTTTATTTTATTTTTCACATTCACACAGAGCGTCTGGGTCTGAGAAATCTCTGACGTTTTAGATCAATGCAGCGGAGGCAAAGTTGTACACCGTGGATCAGGCGGCAGCCGTCTCTGAAGCAATTGTCGTACATCCGCCATTTTTAAATATCATAAAAACATTCCCAAAATTTGAAGACGTATTAATATGTACATAAAATTTCAATCATGCCGAATAAATATGCTCCGACCCGGAAAAATCTTGAAAATTCACTTATATTCGGCTGCTTAAGGAGGTACGATCACTTCCTCGTGGTCAAAAACGAGTCTAAATTAATTTTACCAACAGCTGCTCTGATTTAAGTTTATTTATGTTGATTATTCGTATCATCGATTATAATGTGCCAAATGTTGTGGTAAATGATGAATTTATTGCGCGTGAACAAATAAAAACTGAAAAATTAGGTTGTCAATGACTCGGTAGCAGTCTTCGTAATAATAATAATTAACTATACGTAATAATTAAATAATAATAATTATTATTATTATTACGTAATAAATTACGTAAATAATTAAACTAAATAATATTTATAAATTAAATTAAATAATTATTATTATTATTACGTAATAAATTACGTAAATAATTAAATAATAATAATTATTATTATTATTACGTAATAATAATAATTAATACGTAATAATTAAATAATAATAATAATAATAATAATAATAATAAATAAGTAATCATTAACATGTCTACCTTAAAAGCGGACTAAAAGAACATATCGAAAAATCAGCCGGAAACGTATTAAAATAGGCTTGAATTACCTCAGCGGAATCAACATGATAGGCAGAATATAATTATACATACTATTGATACGTGATTAATGATAAAACTCCATGAATTGTTGTTTGCATATTTTGTGGCGGCTTCTATTCAAAATAATTGCAAAACATAGCTAGCTTATGTTCGCCAAACGTAAAACATTAGCTTTGCTCGCGACGTTGCTAAGCTGTGGGTGCTATTTCGTCGTTTTGACCATTTTTAACCGGAAGTGGAAACTTTCTGGTAATGCAGTGCTTTAACTACACGATGAAGATTGATTTTCTTATTTTTCACAATATCTATTATACCTAATCTATCGAATTTCAGTTTTCCAACGGGTTTCGGTGGATACGTGAGCAGAAAAACCACGATCACCGCACTTCCGGTTGACCGTCTCCATAAGACGACGTGCTTCAGTAACTCAAAGTGCTCGGCTTTGCAATGTTATTGCGAAAAAACTAAGCGGTCAAAATAGCTCAAATTTGGGCAATAGGCGCATAAAGTATGCGTCAAAAACATATAAAAATTTCAAATCCGAAAGTTGGATTCGTAGTAATGATCGTACCTCCTTAAAGGGATCTCTCCCTTGACGTTTGACCCCAGCAAACACCCGAGGGTGTCCGAAAAATTTTTCGTGCTCTTTTGAGAGCTCGTGCCCCTTTGCCGGAGACGTTTCGCGTCTGCTGTCCTTGAATGTCATCCAGCAATAGAGACGGGAACTAAATAGGACGCACGTGGAATGTGTCAGTGGAATATAACTTTCGCAATAATGCTATACTCCTAGGTATGTACGTGCATATGAGTAGATGCGAGTTTAGATATATGCACATACACACACATATAAGTAAAAGCTGATCCATAATATTGCGTATCACGTATATTCTCACCGCGACGCGATATGGAATTGGTCACGGCAATAGGTCACACACTCGGAGGGATGATGTGGACATATTCTAGTGGACACGCGAAAAAGCGAATACGTCTGGGGTACATCGAGGACGGATATAAACCGTGCGCGCTAGGAACGCCAAGGTATATAGTTTCCGGTATAGGGTGGAGGCCTCGTAAAATATTCAAAAGAATTGATCCGTGAAGACCGCAGAAGCATTCTGCATCATCCTCCGTTTTCGTCGTTTTCTTTATCGCCCGATTATCGGAGGTTTAAAAAAGAACCCTAGCGCGAGACCAATCGATCGATAGGGAATTTTGCGTTTTGACAAACGCGCGACATAACCTCGATTATGACCTTCATTTCGATATCTCTCGTCCGAGATATCCGGATTCCTTCATTGAAGACTTTTTAAGTGATTTTCTTTGGGCAAAGTAACGAAAAAGCTTCGGTAGAATTGTCAATTTTCGTCGCTGAATATGCGTATGGGATTAATCGGCAATTTTTCGTCTCAACGATGGTCCACACGCGATGCAACAAAATGGCCGATCGTTCGGAGTCGGAAAGATTGAGGTTATGAGAAACGTCATCTCTTTGATCGACTATACGAGACTGGGAGGCAGCAGTGCCGAGTTTTGAAAAGAAAAAGGATTATCTTCGGAAAAATGTGTCCGAAAAACGGACTGGAGCACGTTCAATCGCGGCTGACAGAAAACCGAAGCATGCGAACAGGTCGTTAAGCTTCTCGTTTGTAGCTTGATAAAAAATGCATATTCCCATAATGACGGATCTTACCTCGTTGATACTTTGTTCCCGAATGAACAAGTGTGTAGAAGTCGGAGGAACGTGTCGAGCGCCGAGTTTCAATGCGTTCAGCGAATCGAAAGTTGCGCAAAAATAGACAAACTCGCGAATGTCATTGCGATAACACTCGCGTCGTTGAAGGGGCAAGGTTAAAATAAAAATTCACGGGGCTATTCGCTTTTCGTATCGTCGCGAAGAGTAGAAACGGAAGTACACGGGGAAAACGAGATCCCGTGGGACCTGCGGGACAGTCGAGTGTGCACGTCCGCCACGAGAACCATCCCTTTGCTCACTGACTCGCGAGTTCTCCTGGTTACCGTCTCTTGGCTTCACACACGGCCATTTTATCATCGAGCGCGAACGGGCCCGGGTGCCGGCACCGGTCGCCTCCCGACAGGTGTGCGTCCAAAACGCCCAACGTGGGCATCTGTTTTTTCGTCGCAATAATAAAGTCCCAGCGAGAACGCGAGAATAGCGAAACAATTGGGCGACCCGATAAATTTATTTTCTTCGATCGTGTGTTTGAATTTTTATGCAGCGCCACCTACGGAAGTTCGCGGTAGGTTAGGGAAAACCCGGAAGTTTCAAATTTGCGGAACGGACAGCTTAAGGAGGTACGATCCCTTCCACGGGGTCAGAAAAGGCTCTAAATTAATTTTATCCACAGCTGTTCTGATTGATGTCTACTTACGTTGATTATTCGGATTATCGATTATAGTGTGCCAAATGTTGTGGTAAATGATGAATTTATTGCACGCGAACAAATAAAAACTGAAAAATTAGATTGTCAGCGACTCGGTAGTAATTGTCGTAATAATATTAACGTATTAAAATTCAAGCCTATTAAAATAGGCTTGAATTAGTTCAGCGGAATTACACGATAGGCAGAATATAATTATACATATTATTGATACGCGATGAATGATAAAACGCCATAAATTGCTGTTTGCATATTTTGTGGCGGCTTCTATCCAAATTAATTTCAAAACAAAGTTGGGTTATGTTCGCCAAACGCATCAGCTGTTAGTCGCGACGTTGCTAAGTCCTGTGGGTGCTATTTCGTCGTTCTGTTTTTTTTTATCAACGAAAATAGAGCGTGTTGTTCGCCGGAAATCGATACTTTTACTTTGGACTGCGGTCATTTTTTCGGAAATCTATATTTCATTCAATGTTTCGTCCAAAAACTAGATAATTTCATGCGAAAATCAATGCGTTTTATTTATTTTTTTCGGATGATTTGTTTCCGAGCGGCAGTGGTCACCGCGAAGGAGGTTTTTCAAACAGCGGCCTCCACAAACCATTGTATCTACCATAATTATAAATATTTTTCAACACAAAGATTGTAAAAGATACCTGAAAGGATATCGTTTGCAAAAGAAAAATAATTTGTCAACCTGCACACGTTTTTTCAGAAAAAATTGGCGAAAAGAAAGAAATCCGCAAACTTTTTCACTTTTTGAGTAAGAAAGCTCAAAATGATCCATCCTCAGGGTACAAATGCGAGAAGATCGTCTTCTAACCTCCAAATCCAATGGCGCGACCGTACCGCTCACGATGACGGCGCCATTAGCGGGATTCCGATGTACCAATAATGGCGAGGTTCGCCGACCCGAAAACTTTTTTCTACGTTTTGTTCGACAGCTCGCCGGTGGTCGCAGACTAGACCCGCAGTTTTTTGCAACGCCGCGAGGTCACAATTGGCTCGCTCGTGAAAAGGTGAGAGATAAGGCGAATACCAAACAAAAAAACCCTTTTATCTCAACGTCCCGCACGCGTGGAGAATACGTGGGTAACACAGATTTCAAGGCCTGGAGCAATCCTTCGTGTGGTGTGAAACACATTTCCGTCCGTTTCTGTCACTCTGCCGGCAACGCAACTCGCGCTATCTATCTCACACCCATATTTTTTTCACTCCACCTCAAATGCATATCCAAGGTGAACATAACCTCACAAATTTTCGTAGAGTTCTCTCATAGTTGGTTTCACTTTAAAGTAAAAGCAAAGCATCAAGCTCTGGAGTATTCGCTGAAACAGAGCATGTTTTTCTTTTGCCCTGAATATTATTCATCTCTCAGAAATCTCGGTTAGAAAAATTGAGCTGTCGCTCGCGTTCATATGTGACGCGTGCACCTTCCACTTCGTCTTAAGTACGTACGAGACAGTCCCATCCAAAAGCAAACACGTTCAAGTTTTCAAAGGGCCAGATGCCTTAAGGCGACGAAAAAATTTGCTGATTTCCATAATTTTTCTTTTAAAGGAAACATTTCATCCCCACTTTCGAGACTTAGAATATGTTGCGTTACTACTTTTTGCTGTAACGGGGCACTTTGTATTAATCTTTAAAGATGAGGGGGGTGTGGCACGATCTTGTAAACTGCATTTTCGTAACTAGCGTGACGTATAGCTAAAAAACTAATTGAACGATTCTGATTAAGTCTGCTGTACACCTTTCTAACCTCATTGTCTAAAACAATACCCTAAATGTTTGTAAAAATAAAAAAAAGGTAATTTTTTATTGCAAAATGTAGCCAGTTCTCTCGGAAATTTTTATCTTTTTGTTTCAAAGCGTACCATTTCATCGATTTCCAACATTTCTCACTTTTTCTTGGTTCATAATCTGCGTTTGAGTGTTAACGAACGAAAAATCTTCGTTGATTTTTATTTAGATTAATTTCGCCAACGCTACGTGTCACGCCGTCTGCCCGTGTTTAGAAGACCATGCCATTCAAAAGATCCGCTATTCTTGAATATCAATAGAAAAAGTACCATACAACAGCCAAAAGAAGTAATAAGACATACCCTGAGTCTCAAAAGTAGTGAAGAAATCTTTCCTTTTTGAAAAAACCATGAAAACCAGCAATTTTTTCCTTGCCTAAAGATATCTCCTTCCTTAAATAAGCAATAGTTTTGAGAAAGTAATGAACTTACCCACTGCCAAACTATATATGTAGAATATCTAACTTTTTTAATGTTGAAAAATAACATAGTAAATTGATTGAAAATAAGTCTTAGAGTGGTCTTCTTGTCAGTGGTACCAACATGCAACATATATTCTCGCATACCAACATTTGAACATACGGTCCGGACATGTGACAACGTCGCTGGCGAGCACGATCAACGAGCAGTGTAGAAATCAAAGATTTAATCAAATAGAAAATCGGCTTTTTTAAGGAGGGTGGAGCGTTAGCCACAGTCCAAGATTTAAAAAATATATATATATGTTATTGTCTAGAACAGCGGTCCCCAACCTTTTTCGGGCTACGGACCGGTTTAAGGGCAGATATACACCTTGGAGTCGGAAAAAAGGTAATTTTTGTGAATTTTTTCAAGGAAAACTATTTGAAATTTCGGATTGGGGTTTTAATGATCTAAAAGTATATAGATCCAAAAATATGTTTAATTTTCTTTATTTAAAAATATCAAAAATATACAAGGATATTGTATGATCGTTGGAGCGTCGTAAAAAAATCGGTACCCAAAATTTCTCGAAAACCAATGAACCGATTGCCGATTTTTTGTGGTTATTCTCTACACCATTATCTAGTACTTGTCATAGCCGATTTTGAAAGTGTCGATTTATGACAAAATGGCGGACGTTTGAACATAAATAGTGATTTTTGGGCCAAAAATTAGTTATTATTTTGCCTACAAAACAAAAACTAAGTAACGGAGAAAAAAATTCTATGACAAGTACTAGATAATGGTGTATCGTATATGTATCGCAAAACGGGGTACTCTATTCGGCCGCAGTGCGGCGCTCGAACGTTCCCCCACTCCTACCTGAACTCGCACACTCGGCCTTCATCGTAGATCATGCCTGTGTGCTGAGGGCAGCTGTCGAAAAAGGACCTGGGGTCGGATCGACCCCGTCTATCCAGTAGTGCGGTGACAAAGAAAACATTTTTTTTGTGAAATCTGGTTTTATTGCTACATGTAAATGAGTTACGATAGAAAATGCTCATAGATATTTTTATTTTGCGCTACTATAGTTAATGATGTATTTCGTATGCCGATAATAAAACTAAAAGCGGGTCTCCGTTATGCAGGAGGACTATGTGCAACGAGCACCGAATGTAGTACTTATGCATCGTTTACGGTACATTTAAATAATAATAAGTGATTGAAGTAAAAACAAATGTGGAAAATATATGTTTTCAACAATTAATTTGCCGAAGGAGTCGATTTTTTTCGATTTTTCACTATCCCGAAAATGCTCAAACTCATACCTCCAAATGAATATACTTTCGGGAAAGGCGGTCTACACTGTCTTCTTTGGTATCTACAAACTTTCCTCTTTCAAAACCTTAAAAGACTTTTTTTTATATTTTGAAGAAACAAAAATTTGTTATGTTAATCTTGTACGTGCCCTTAAGGCCATGTGACACACCGACCGAGCAGTCACGAGTACGAAAGAGATTGCTGATTTACAGATTCCCAGTGTTCTCCTAAACGGTTGATTTTTTGGGGAAAAGAAAAGAAACACCTTCCACTCTGTTGAACAACGAACAACGTCTTTCTCTTTGTTCGCCCGAACTGTGGTCCATCTATCGTAAGCGAGAACTTGCAGCAGCAGGATTTTTACCGACTGATACGTGTGAGCCATGTTCTTAAGAGCATGGGTCACACGTCCGGTCGGTAAAAAACCTAGTGCCAAGTTCTCTCTCAGACAAATCACATTCCGGGCAAACGAAGAGAAAGACGTTGTTCGTCGTTCAACAGAGCGGAAGGTGTTTCTTTTCTTTTTTTCCAAAAAATCAACCATTTAGAACACTGGGGATCTGAAAATCAGCTATCTCTCTCGCACTCGTGGCCGCTCGGTCGGTGTGACACATGGCCTTAAGACAGAATAAAACCTCATCGCGGTCGGTATGGTAGAACAATGATAGATACCCAAAAATCTCTAAAACGGCTCTTCAGATCCCGTCGAAATTTTGCCAAACGACGTCAAATAGATAGACGAACAGCTGGCTGCCCCTCCAAATTTCTAAACTTGAGAAAAAAAACGTAGATTGGCTTATCATCAGCTGATCTACGTTTTTTCTTTCAAATTCAGAAAATTTGAGGGGCAGACAGCTGTTCGTCTATCTATTTGATGTCGTTTGGAAAAGTTTCGACGGGATCTGAAGAGCCGTTTCAGAGATTTTTGGGTATCTATAATTGTTCTACCATACCGACCGCGATGAGGTGCCATTCCGTCTTAAGAGGGAATGATACCTTATCGCGGTCGGTATGGTAGAACGATTATAGATTCCCACGAATCTCTGAAACGGCTCTTCAGATCCCGTCGAAACTTTGCTAAACGACGTCAAATAGATAGATGAATGGCTCTCTTCTTCTCAAATTTTCTGATTTTGAGAAAAAGAATGTAGATTGGCTTATGATAACCCAATCTACATTTTTTTTTTCAAGTTCGGAAAATTTGAGGAGACCACAGCCGTTCGTCTATCTATTTGACGTCGTTTGGCAAAGTTTCGACGGGATCTGAAGAGCCGTTTAAGAGATTCGTGCGAATCTATAATCGTTCTGCCATACCGACCGCGATAAGGTATCATTCCCTCTTAAGGAGACTCGTCCGTTTCACCGATAAACGTTAGGGTACGGTATTCTCACACATGAATGTCTGATGAAAGTTGAATTTTTAAGTTTCTACATCGTGGAAATTGCATCATTTTGGGGAAACAAAATCGGGATCCAATCGCAGTGGTCATATGACGCCTCATGGTGTCTACTTGGCGAGCGTTACTTTACTGACCGTCGGTAATGCAGACCCACCACAAGGATCTACTTTAACGGCCGAAGGTACGGCTCTCAGATTGTGTGTCATGTTCAAATACTTTCGCAAGGAAAGGTCGCGAGGTGCCCCTCCGATTTCGATGAAATTTGGCATGTTTGTAGAATGAGTAAAAATAGACGACACGTATTTTTTTTAATCGGGCGGAACCCGATTTTTAAGGGATGAAACGCACTCTCGAAAACAGGGGTGTTTTTCGTTTTTCGGCGATAGATTTTTAACGGAACGAGATTCGAAAAAACTTCAAACTGCAACAAGGTCTTACACAAATATGCAATCGCGTCATAGAACGAGCTAATCATGACGTGAATTTAACCCGGAATCGCAAAAAGGTAGCTGATTATACAATGCTCTTGGCTAAAAATCGAAGGGCTGTATCAACCCCTTAATGGTGAAATATCGAAAAAACAAAAAACACGTATCCGCTACTTTTTCATCCTCTATATGTATGCAAATTTACATCCTAAACGGTAAAATCTTGAAGATACGCATGAAAAAATAGCATTTTTGCAATAAACAATATGAAATTTGTTGTTATCTGCACCGTTCCCATCTTCAATACACAGTACTCGTAAAATAAAAGCTTGTTGCAATTTGAATTTTTTTCGTATTTCGTTCCGTTGAAAAATTATTGCCGAAAAACGAAAAACACCCTCACTTTCGAGGGTGCGTTTCACCCTTTAAAAATCGGGTTTCGCCGATATGAAAAAAATACGTGTCACCTATTTTTACCCTTTCTACGAACATGACAAATTTCATCGAAATCGGAGGGTGACACCTCGCCCTTTTCCTTGTCAGTCCAATAAAAACTCCGCTTCGAAGTTTCGTAAGTTCCAGTCAATTGCTTCGAGAACAAAAAAAATGACATCACAATTTCACACACTTTGTTGTGAAGAATTACGAACGGAGTGGGACGTTTATTGCTACTGAGTGCAGTGAACGACTCAATGAGAGATACGAACAGTCCTTGAATTTTCGATTTTTCTAGGCAAAATGCCATGATTACTGCTAATAACTAATTTTTAAAAAAGTCGGTCAAGACTAAACTACTATTACACTGAAGAAGTGTACCGGTCAAACCGTTCATTAGATGTTAAGAAATCGTGTACACGTTGTGAAAAACATAATTTTGAGAAAAACGTGTTTAAGGGGGGGGGCTATATCTAGCTGGAGGCCAGAAAAAGATGGCCAAATACCGATTTTGTTCTTTTAAGAATCGGTTGATGGCAAAGAAACGCATTTTTTAATACAAAGGTACATATATTGCGAGCCTCTAAAAAAAAAGTACCGAAAAATACAGAAAAACAACAAAAACATGGCCACTGGCAAATTATACTGTTTTCAAAGTCGGGGGACATATCTCGAGAACCACTTGATGGATTGTTGCCAAATTTACATGAGATACGTTGAGAAACATTTAAAAGTCGTTTAAGATCCCACTTTTTTTTTAATCGATCTTCATTTTTCTTAGTTAAGGACGTTCATCTGATGATCGAATTAACAAACAGATGATAAAAAAAAATCGAGTTCACTTATGAGTATCTAAAAAGTCACTTGTTCAAATTTCAAAATCTTAAATTAACGTGGTCTCTTATAGAAAGTCGTTTTCCCGTCTATAAACGTGAAATTTGCAAGCATTGACAAACATTTTCGAAAGAAACTTTTATAATGGATAAAAAATATCTAAAGAACGTTTGGACAGCTTTCTAAAATCCATTAGATACTTGTGAACTTCAGAATAAATTAATTTATCTCGAAAAATGCTGATTTTTTGGAGGTTAACCTCCATATTACTCCAGTCGCATATTATGATGGCAACGTCGCAACCACGCGCTTTTTGAAATCAACACTAATACTTTCCTAACGACGCAATGTGCACTACACTTCTACGGCAAGTTATACAGAAGTGACTGGAAATGTAATGACTAAATCGGCTTAAAGAATAAAATCAAATAAATTAATCGTAAACAAAATCATTGTAGTTATAAAAAAAGGATAGGAAATAATAACACATAAAAAATTGATTTCGAGGTTGATTGAGAAAAAATTTGATTTTCGAAAATTGATTTTGTTTGCCTTTCCAGAAAAACGCTTTCTTTTTTGAATTTTCTTCCATGGTCGAAAAAGAGATCGACGATGAACCATGGATGCGATTGAAAAATTTCTAGCACATGGTAGCCGTACAGGATACGCGGTCGCGCTTGGTTTCAGCCAGCCCCCTTGCACTGCTGGGTCTACCGTGTCTCGTTATTGTCGCCACGTAAACTAACCCACCATGCGCCGCTAGTAGTCACCAGCATGACCCCCACTCCAGTCGCGCAGCGTCTGCATAATTTGCATTCGACGCGTCTGGAAAATTCATTGTTTAGAATAGAATTTAAAAGTATATGTTTATACAGGAAGGGATGCAATATTTACACTTGTTGCAATATTATGTATTTAAAAATATTTATTGAACGAAATAAACAGATAACATTAATATTTTTTAAATAATGGATTAGTCACGTTGTACAATGTTTTGCCATTTTTTTCTTGTCGAGATTGCTTTTTTTGTTCTGCGTTGAGACGTGCAGAATATTGCTGCATCCGCATCAATACGTAATATTGTATTATGTGTAAAAGAACACTATCGGCGTGTTCTATACACGGAAAAGAGAGCTTTTCATAGTTATACATGTCGTCCAATATAGACTCGAAAGCACGTGTTGAATTGCGATGAGCCACAAATCGCTCTTCTAATCCGATAAAATAATTACGATTTTACCACACTACGATTTTTTTTATTCGAGAACAATGACAGATCGAGAAAAAATGACGAAATAATACGGCGAGGTGCTTTGCGGAGTGGGAGTCATGCGGGTGACTACTAGCGCCGCATGGTGGGTTAGTTACGTGGCGACAATACGGGGACACGTTACTGTTAAGAGAATTTATCCCAGTGTCAGCCCCCTGGTTTCAGCGTTGCCAAACTTATTGAACAGACTACGCTAGTCGTTATAATTTTTCTTTTGACTAACTCGGTACCAGATAAACTTCCTTAAATAAAAATGACGATTTATTTCATACTTTTTGTATGCTCGAGTTCCAATACGTCGCCACTTTGTTAAAAAAGATGATTTTCGAAATCAACGATTATCAACGACGCGTATTCATTGTTAACTTGAATAACTCGTTCGGTTTATAGGATTTAAGATAGACCGTTTAAGCTGTAGTGTCTGCCGCCAAAGGTGGCGATAAAAATTCAATCTGCCAATGGCCATGTTTTCGTTGTTTTTTTCTGTATTTTCTGGTGATTTTTGTTAAAGGCTCTCAATAAATGTACGTTTGTGTTTGAAAAATCGTTTTCTCTTTCACCAACCGTTTCCCAGCAAAAGTTTCGGACTTTGGCAATTTTTTTCGGGCCTCTAGGTAGAATTAGCCCCTAAAGTTTTCCTAGCAGTTCAATCGTTGCAATCATAAGTTTACCTTCAATCTACGATTCCTGCACCATACGTTGGACCTTTGTCTCCAATTTAAGGTAAGAGCCGTCATTTGACTACGTCGTAGTCAAATGACGGTTTATTAATGGTTGAAACAAAACAAAATGCAAGGAAAACTTTCTATGTCGCAAAAATCTTTGATCGATGAGAACTTCACGCATACAAACTCAACTTGAATTATATTCCGTAATTTGTTATTAGAAATAATTTAGAATTGCTGATTTGATTCGGTTACGATCACCTGTAAACAGCTATACATACGCAAGTTTCCTGGTACGACGTTGATCTGGCAGCGCTGCATTTTTTAATATTGTATATATGTATATTCGTCGCCACCGAACAGCATCCCTAACCTCGCTGTACTCGCCGGTTGAAGTATTTTGAGTGCTATTTGCTCCATTCACATAATAAACAAAATGAATATCTGCAGAATAATAATGAAACAGAAAAAAATATGCATATACTTGCTCAGAGCAAGAACAACATATAATCTACTTCGGGCATTCTCGGTAACATATATATATATATACATACATATATATATATATATATATATATATATATATATATATATATATATATATATATATATATATATATATATATATTGTCGTAAGCTCCGAAAAGGTATACCGGGTACACGCTCGCGTGCGATGTTGCCAAGTGTACCCAACTACTTCGCGACGGTCGGTCTTCTGCTATTTAATAATAAAGTTTTTATCGAGATTATTTTAAAAGTTCTCTTCGAATAATTCGGTGAACCTATATTTTTAAAATCACGTTGAAATCTTCAGATTCTAATTTATAAGTAGCAACTTCAATATCAGTGATATCAAATCGATAGGGGGCTGAATGCGGTAATTACAATGTTGACGGAACGGATTTCCTATAAAACGGCGGGTTAATTTTTCCATTTTCAATCTAACATTACGTGTTGGAATCACTTGTTGGAGCGACCAACGACTGTTCGCCATTTCTACATTAGCCTAATCCCTCAAAGCATTCCATTTCTCCCAAAGCTGGTTTCGGTCCTCCGCCGACCGACTCCCGTCCCCTCGAATGATAATTCCAACGCGCATACTTACAATCTCATATTGCAATCGATATTTTATTTTTATTCCTCGGTATTTCTCACATTACAGTAATCCTTTTTTTTCCTCGTCATCTTCTTCACTTTATTTAACGTTGGTACAAGCTTGTCCTAACAGGTTCGCCAAAAAACGAGAGCAAAAGTCGAGCACTCTGCGCCGCTCCGGTCGAGAGCCGCTTCTCTCCCTCTTTTTTTCGTAAAATTCTATTCATCTATTACCTCTCGTCTCTCTCTCTCTCTCTGCCTCGCGATCGCAGCAACGACAGATGGGCAGTATCGCGAATTCGTTTTTCGTCCTCTCCTTACAATACGTGAATACGGAGAAGAAATTTGTCGTCGTTTCTCGCTTCATTTTTGGTGGACACATGCGGAGTAAAAGTCGTATCAAGACGAGCAAAAATTTGTTACGTTCTCGTCGATTCTGCCATATCGCACGCGCATCAATCATAGCGAGAACTGCGAAAAGATTCGGTCTCGTGATACAATACCTAGTGAGTCTAGTCTGAGGGACTCGTGCTAGTTTTAGGAACAAATGGGGCGAATCGCGAGGGAGGAGGGAGGACGGAGGGGAATGCTATAAATGCAGCGGTGCGAAGTCTCCAAAGGGATACGCGATTGCGAAGGTAAATTTATGCTAGGAATCGTGTACGGTTCTTTCCACCTTTCATTTCTCTCGTTCCGTTTTCTGTCTCGGTCTTCCACTCGACGAGCGTCTGTGACGACACGACGTCGCATGCAACGAACTACTCGCTACAGACGCGTACGAGTATTTCAATTTTTCGTCATACTTTTTACTCCTCTTCCATTTGTTCGGCATCCATTACGATTTTTCGTTCGACCGTGATTTTACTTTCGAATATAAATCGAACGATAACAGACACGAGGATGGGCAACGGCCACTTGGAGGGGGGGAGGGTATGAAGAGGCAACGATTCTCGATAAAGCCCCGGGGCGCATTGTTTACTTCTTGGCATCGTTTCTACGTAACATCACGTGGGAGTGTTTCCTTTTTCTTTGCCTGTGGAACTTTGCGGTAACGAAGGAACGGACATTTTCTCTATTTCTCTCTTTCTTTCTGTCTTACTTAATCTTCTCTCGAAACAGTTACTCTGCTTTAAGGCTGATTGGTGGTGAAAGGCGTTATCCCATTTTGCTCCATATTGTCGAGTATGCCACCTATGTAGGCGGCCACGTCGATCTGCGCCTCCTCCGATCTCCTTATGAACGGATGCTCGAGCAGCTTGTTGTACTTTGGACGCTGGGTTTCTTCCTTTATCAAACTGGAAACGAACGATGCGGATTTTGAGTGCCCACAGTTTGCTCGTCGTACTTTTTTTTCGTGAAATACTACGGTGCTGCTATTCATTGGTGGAAAAAGAATTCTCATAATTTGTTTCTGCTCCTTTTGCTCCTATTTTGACCAAGTGTAAATATTGTGTAGACTTTATTAATTTAAAAACCAACGTCACACCTCCTTATAATTTTTCTGCCTTAGAACTTTTTTCATTCTCGGCAGAAAGGGACAAGCGTTACGCAGCCACCAGCAGGTACTGTCGCTGAGTGGAGGGCTCCCACGTGTTTACCCACTAAAACTCCTCCTCCGTTGCTTATGCTTGGATGCAAGTGCCCAGACACTTACGAATTTTATGATATTGAAGTTTGCATCGGTGGAAAGTAACGAAATTTTCACTTTTCGTATCATCCAATTTCGTTTTTTTTTTGCGGATTTAGGCCACAAATATCACGAAAATATTTTTGAAGATTCTTCTCAGGGCTCCAGAACTTAAGGTGGTAGTCTCGCAAAGGCGTTGTTCTATAGAATTCTTATTTATTTCGAGGACACATTCAGGACACTGTTAAGTGATTATGTGCAAAATTGCAGAAGGACTCACCGTTTCGGATTCGAAATATTGGCAATCAAGAATTGCACATGTGTTCTTATGGGAAGCAATGGAATATTTCACATTTCACGAAATAACTGCGGTACTTTTCTACGGATTTTTTGAAAATTCTTAATTAGAGAGGAACATATAACGAAGTTGGTTAACAAAATCAAGAATTGTGATCGTCTAGTTTGAAAGATATAGGGATTTCGATTGTGCAATGTTCAGCGGGCGCTAGCGCCACGAAGCGACTAAAGCAAACTTGGGCCGGCGATCTGGCAACGGTGCGTTCGGCGCGTTTATCGTTAAAAAAATATATCTGGAGACGCGGCCGATTTTTAAAATTATTATTTTGTTTGTGTGTGTGTGTGTGGGGGGGGGGGGGGGGGGCTGTCCGGGTGTCCCATTTTAATCTTACACCTGATTGATATCGAAAAGTACTGCCCCGATCAAATATTGAGTATAATAAAACTTTCAGGGTTCAAAGGGGAACGTTACAAAATAATATATTTTTCGGTACAAGATTTTAAATGACGACGTTAAGATGGCCGACAGGTTTTTTTTTAATGGGACGGTGAATTATTTTTCACCAAAACATTTATCAGGCTAAAACAACGTTTCTGGGGAAAGTTTTTTTATAACCCTCAGAATTTTAAGGCTAGAATACAATTTTTTACTATTTTAGCGCTATCAAGAGTGTACCACGAGGAGGTAAACTCTTCGAAATCCCTAGTCCAAGCGTGCATGTGTGAGTTTGTTTGGATTCGTTTGAATTTGTTCGAAGACCCAAACTAACCGAAACAAGGATTAGGTCGCCGCGACTCGTCACTTCCGTTATCAAACAAACCCAAACAAACTCACACGCACGCTTGCACTTGGGATGTTGAAGACTTTACCTCCTCGTGGTAAATTCCGGATAGCGCTAAAATAGTAAACAATAGTATTCTAACCTAAAAATAGTGAACGTTATCAAAAAATGTTTCCTTCAAAAGTTGTTAGTCTTGGGCTGATAAATGTTTTGGTGAAAGAAATTCATGCTCCCATTTAACAGAAACATGGCCATCTTAACATCGCCATTTTGAATTTTTGGCGAACTTTTTTTTTTAACGTCTCCCTTTTAACCTTAAACCCACAGTCAGTATATATATATATATATATATATATACATATATGTATATATACATATATATATATGCGAAATACTTTTTTGCATATTTATATTATGGATTTCTGAACAGATATCGTAGAGATAATTAAGGAATTTTTGTTGGGGAGATTTTCCGAACAAACAAAATCATGAGGATTCATTCTCATTGCATTCCAACGATGCAAACTTAAATTTCTTTCTTTATATATATATATATATATATATTCCATTAAATTTAAGACGACGATATTAACTGAACGCAAGCCCAGTGCAGAATGAAACTTAGACATGTTATTCTACACTAATAATAGAAAGATCAATGTATATTTCAGCAAAATCAACCAAGGCATTAGAGTTAAAAAAATTTTAACGAAAGATTTTTCTTCTTTAAGTGTTGCAGTACTTGGAAAATTTTGAAATTTATATATATATTGCTAGATCAAAATGAGTAAATGAATAAAATCATCGTTGTTCATAACCTCTAAATTATTATTTTTTTTCGTTTTCTCTTTTTGTACGGGTTTTTTGTAATTTCGACCGCTTGCCTATTTTTGATGATACTTTTTTGTTTGGCAAATTTGCCTTTGTCGCACTCGTTCCATTATTTCGGCCACAGTTCAAATGTTACATTTCCGTTTACGCAAAACATCGCGACGAAAATTCGCTGCAGCGTGGCCAGGATTTCCGCGCTCGCTAGACTACAGTACTGTGTGCATATCCGTATACGCGGAGTGTCTACGTACTAGTAGCCGGAATGGATAGCCCGATGCAAAAGTGAATCTTGGGTGATGTAGGCAAAGTTATTTTTCGTTCTCTAAACATTATATTGAGCATTCTCTCCATTACTTTATAAGGTTTTACATCCCGATAAGATGCACAAACAACACTATGAGGATATTTCGCAACATTTCGAAGCTCGCATCGATCAACCGGAGAATGAACTTTTGAACGTGACTGTGGCGAGACTACTACCTTAAAACTGCAAAAGAAAAGTTTAATCAGTAATTAAAGTAAAGTAAGGAAAAATAAGGTAGAACTTTCGTTGCATTCCAACGACGCAAACTTCGATGCCATCGAATATTGACCTGTTAAGGTGGCAGGGAAAGGATAACCTCTTAAATTACGTAAAGGGTACGAACAAGGCTCACCAGGTATTGACAAAATTCACAAAATCCATCGTGAACGAATTGCCATTTTCGTTGGGTGACAGACGCGGCGGATCGCCCTGCACCACCTGGTAGAGCTGCTCGAAAACGGAATTCCACTTCGGATACGGAAAATAGCCCGTGGCCACTTCCATCAACGTTATACCGAGCGACCAGACATCGCTGCGCACGTCATAGCCGCGTGCCCGTTGGGGATCTATCCTCTCGGGCTGAAAAATCCAATCTACTATACGCGCAGCCTCGAAATTCCGCTCATCGGAGGAAGATCATCAACGAATCGTAATGGTGGAAGTCTTTTTCTTCGTGTACTCACAGCCATGTACGGCCTGCATCCGGCGTCGCGGGTCCGGGCGATCGAGTCGACCAACTGTCCCGATATGCCAAAATCGCACAGTTTTATATTGCCGCGACGATCCAGCAATATGTTGCTCGGCTTCACGTCCCGATGAATGATCCTCAATTCTTCCTTGAGATAATTAAGCGCCTTCACCGTCGCGACCGTTATCTTTCCGAGGATGCATTCGGGTATCCTCTTTTTCAATTTTTCGTAAATGAACTTGTAAAACTTGTCTAGCGAGGTATCCATGAGTTCCATACAGATCCAACAGTCTCCCTGCCGAATAGAATGAACAATTTGTTTTTTTTCCCCTCGAAATTGTGAGCTCAATTCGCGAGTCTCATGTTCGATGCGACAAATGTACTGCAGGAGAAATCTATTTCGTCAAGTGAGGCTTTTGTGAAGGATTGGTGGGATGTGACAAAACCGCACAGTTCTGGCGAGAACGCGAGCCCTCACCTCCTTAAATAAAGCTCCATAAAATTGCACGATGCACGGACACTCGTTGGATTTCATAACGACTTCCAGGTCCATCAATAATTGATTCTGCTCCCTCTCGTCCACGGTAGAGCGAATTCTCTGCAATGAAAAATAATGAAGCATTTGTGGGTGCTGATTTTAAATAATAAAAATACGCAACTGCTAGACAAAAACTTCTCTTATATTGAACTTTTATAATATTTTAAAGAGCTGTTTCAAATACACGGGAAAGAATCAATCGATGGGAAATAGTACGAGACAAATTGAAAGTGACATATCGCTGCTAGAATGGTTGGTTGCGTTGCGTGCTTCAGCAATAGGAGGCAATGCTTCAGGAATGCTTTGTATTCCGATAGGAATCCCCTAGGAATAAGATTGCTTTAGAAAAAAATCGTAATTTTCGGAAAGGCTTCAGAAATGATTTATCATTAATATAAACGCTTTGAGAAAACCGGTGCGATGGTCTAGTGGTTAGCGTGCTTGCCACTAAACCTGCGGATCGGGAGGTCCCGGGTTCGAAACCCAGTCGCGTACATTTCGTCGTGAAATGTTTTTCTTCGGCATTTTCGCGGCGAAATAAGACTAGTTCCACGACTGGGGGTGAACTTTGATGACCGGCTGTATCGGTGTAGGTTTTCCGCAGTTTCCCTATACCCATGACAGAAATGTCGCGATGAATATGAGACAGAGGGGGAAGTCAGCTGCGGCCGCAAGGGGGGGGGGGGGGGAATAAGGACAAAAAAGTCAAGAAAGGAGTGTACAAAAAGAAACAGTGGAGGAACGAAACAATCACAGTGGAAGAAGATAATAGGTAACAAACGCGAACAGCGTGTACCTTAGGAAAAAACAAATAATACAAACGCTCTAAGAATAATTTATCATTAATAAAAATTCTTTAGGAATAATACATTATTGATACAAAGTCTCTAGAAATAATTCATCAGTAATAAGAATTTTCTAGGAATACTTTATCGTTGATAAAAATTCTCTATGGATAATTCATCAGTAATAAGAATTTTCTAGGAATACTTTATCGTTGATAAAAATTCTCTCGACAATGCACCAATGAAAATTTCCTAGGATTAATTCATCATTAATACAAATTCTCTAGGAATAATTCACCATCAATAAGAATTCCCTGGGATTGATTAATCAGTAACAAGAATTCTCTACGAATAATTCATCAACAAAAATTCCGAAGGATTGATTAATCAATATTCATCATCTATAAAAATTTCCATGGATTAATTAATCAGTAACAAGAATTCTCTAGGAATAATGAATCATCGATAAGAATTCCCTGGGATTAATCCATCAGTAGTGAAACTTCTCTAGGAACAACGCACCATCAATGAAAAGTCTCTAGGAACAATGCATCGTCAAAGAAAATTCTCTAGGAATAATGCGTCAATGACAATTCCCTAGGATTGATTCATTATTGATACAAATTCTCTAGAAATAATTCATCAGTAATAAGAATTTTCTAGGAATACTTTATCGTTGATAAAAATTCTCTATGGATAATTCATCAGTAATAAGAATTTTCTAGGAATACTTTATCGTTGATAAAAGTTCTCTCGACAATGCACCAATGAAAATTTCCTAGGATTAATTCATCATTAATACAAATTCTCTAGGAATAATTCACCATCAATAAGAATTCCCTGGGATTGATTAATCAGTAACAAGAATTCTCTACGAATAATTCATCAACAAAAATTCCGAAGGATTGATTAATCAATATTCATCATCTATAAAAATTTCCATGGATTAATTAATCAGTAACAAGAATTCTCTAGGAATAATGAATCATCGATAAGAATTCCCTGGGATTAATCCATCAGTAGTGAAACTTCTCTAGGAACAACGCACCATCAATGAAAAGTCTCTAGGAACAATGCATCGTCAAAGAAAATTCTCTAGGAATAATGCGTCAATGACAATTCCCTAGGATTGATTCATTATTGATACGAATTCTCTAGGAATAATTCACCATTGATAAAAATGCCCTAGGGATAATTCATCATCAACAAGAATGCCGAAGGATTAATGTATCAGTAACAAGAATTCTCTAGGAATAATTCATCATCAATAAGAATTCCCTGGGCCCGATTCATCGCTAATAAAAATTCTCTAGCAATAATTTATCATTTATAAAATTTCTCTAGAGATGATTGATCATCAACACGGAATTCCTAGGATTTATAAATCAGGAACAAGAATTCCCAAGGATTAATTAATCGGTGGTGAGAATTCTCTAGGAATAACGCATCATCAATAAGAATTCCCATGGATGAATTAATCAGTAACAAGAATTCTCTGGGAATAATGAAGCATCGATAAGAAGTCCCTGGGATTAATTCATCAGTAGTGAAAATTCTTTAGGAACAATGTATCATTAATGAAAATTATCTAGGAACAATGTATCATTAATGAGAATTCTCTAGGGACAATCAATCATTGATGAAAATTCTCTAGGAATAACTAATCATTGATGCAAATTCTCTAGGAATGATTCACCATCAATAAGAATGCCCTAGTATCAATTAATACGAATTCTCTAGGAATCATTTATGATTTATAAGACTTTCCTAGGATTAATTAATCACTAATGAAAATTCCCGAGACATAATTTTAAATAATGGCAGTAATCATTGATAAAAACCCTTTAGGAATTATTGGATATTGCTGAAAATTCTCTAGGAATAATTCATTATCAATAAGAACTCCCTAGGATTAATTCATCAGTAACAACAATTCTCTACGCATCATTCATCATTGATAAAAATACCCTACGAATAATTCATCCTTGATGACAATTCCTTATAAATAATTCACCATTGGTAAGAATTCGCTAGGAATAATTCATCAGTAAAAAGAATTCTCTAGGAATAATTCACCATTAATAATAATATCTGACATTTGAGAAACAACAGGAAAAATTAAATGAAATGCTTACCTTCACAGCCATGCAGGTGTCGCTTACCCTATGGATCATCTTATTTACAGTACCGAAACCGCCTCGACCGATCTCACCCTGATCCTGAAGATCCTCGCTCGTGAAATCGTAAACGCAGTCGGGTGACAATTGCAATTTGCCCGTAGACTGCATGGACTGGCACATTCTAAGCTTGTCGCGAGCTTTGTCAGGGAGGTGTGTCTGACGTTGGGTGATCTGCCGCGGTCTCGTGGGCAATTTTGGCAGAGGTAACGGCGGTAGAGGCGTAGGTGACGCGGATGCAGTAGGCGGCGTACAATTCGGCCGTGATAATCTGCATAGAGAAATTCACATTTTCGCGAGAAACTCAAAAAGCATGGATAATTTTTGTCTTTTAGCGAGAGTGGAATCCCGATTGTAATATATCCGTGTGACCGAGTAGTAATGGTTTGGTGAAATTTCTCGTTACCCTAAGGACGGGCGTGCAGTTGCCCCGGTGGAATTTGAGTATGAGTTGGTTGTATTGGTTGAATTTGTTGAACTAGTGGAATTTGACGACGGCATTCTTCCGCCCTGCGCTGGAAAGCTGAGCTTCAGCTGACGTCGGTGCTCAGCTTGAGTTCGCCGGAAAGATAATGTGAGAATATTAATTTAAAAAAAAGCAGACGAGCATGTGAGATGACGTTGAAGTTTGCATAGTTAGAATCCAACGAAAATTAATTTCATTTAAATTAAACAAATCTCTGGCCGATTTTGGACATAAAAATTGCGCAAACGTTTCTACGTAGTCTTATTGCAAATTTACAACCTCAATTTGCAACAAAAAGCCTTTGGGTAATAAGAACAATTAAGAAATAAATAAAAATATCGTTGCATTCGAACGAGCTCATACGAGGGGGTTCTGCATCTCGTTAAGCACGAGCATATCTCTGAGATGAAATTAAAACTTGAGGGATTAGTTGAATTTATTGAAACGATCGGTTCTTTATTTTTGACGAATTCACAAAATATAACATTTCAAAAATATTCCTTGAAACTTTCAACTCGAGGGTTCAAAATTGAGGCAGTTATGAGCGTTTATAGGTGCGCACCGTGAAACGTAGAACTTTGAATGCGTCTTTCTCAAAATTGCTTTCAGAATCGGTGACCCCGATATGTCAAAAATTACTGTACAGATCAACTTGAAATTTTACAAATCTATTTTCTTTATATCAAAAAGCAGTACTCGAAGGAAGCATTTTTTTTTCGATGCATAGTTTTTTTAGGAACGAAAATAGAGCGTTTTTAGGGTTCTGTAACCAAAGGGCAAAGGCAGCCCTATCGCTGTCAATCTGCTGTCCGTCTGTGTTGTCGCGGGTCTTTAGCTCGTAAACGAAATGAGTTACAGACCTCAAATTTGAATATTTTGTGTAGAATGTTGACCTGCATGAATGTTTACATACATGAAAAAGTACAAATATATATCTTTCTTTTCTTTCTTTCTATCTCATTTATCTTTCTTCTTCTTTCTTTTTTATCTTTAAAAATAAAGGTCGTCAAAGTCGTCAAAGTCGTCTGAATATTGAAAACGCTGATTCATAATGTAGTATGTATAATAATTTATTGTATACATAATACAAACGTCGATATTAAGACGCCGATTTATAAATTTATCATGAAAATATATAAAATTATTGTTATTTAAATATTTGCAATACCAAATGACTTATTTCCGTAGTCGGTACCAGCCAAGAACGAGAGAATGACGTCACGGCAGAAACCAGATTGCAAATTGAAAAGAAACTGTAGATCGTATATATCATTGTGTTTTTTTCGTCTCCTCTTTTTTAGCGAAAAAATGTGGCAATATTGGCAATTGGCTTGTACCCACTCTAAAAATACTTGATTTGGGATTGTAAATATTTACATAACAATAGTTTTATATATTTTCATTATTAGCTTACAGCAGGAGTATACAAAGCTTTCTTTAGCTATCATCACCGCATATGGTTTTGGTTTAATACTACCTAAGAACTAAGACAAAACAAACATTGCCTAATTAAATATCTAGTTTTTAACCAAAGTTAATTGGTCGTGTACGGAATCCTAATAGAGCGAGGCCCGACTCGTACTTGGCCGAGTTTGTTCACCGAGAAGCGATACTTTTCTATTCGACTGTGGACGTTTTTTAAAAAAATCAATATTTTATGTAATCCTTTGTCCAAGCACTAGATAATTTCATGCAAAAACCGAACGCGTTTGATTCTTCATTTTCAACGATTCGTTTCCGAGCAGCAGTGGTCACTACGAAGGATGTTATTCAAACAACGGTCTGCACAAACCATTTTATCAACCACATTTATAAATATTTTTCTATACAAAAATTGTGAAAGATATCTGAAACCATACTCTTCTATGCAAAGAGAAAAAATCTGAAAACCTGCACCCCTTTTGCCAGGATTTTTTTACGAAAATTCTTCCATTTTTGGCGACAAGTTAGACGTAACCCGTTAAGTGCTTCTGAAATGTTTGAGAATCAATGTCTGTCTGTTGTTTGGGTTATCACAGGTAGGATTGCGTAGCTTCTTGGCTACGTGTATAATCAAAATCTGACTAATGTTTCAAAACTGTCACCTTACTGTACGCTTGTTTTTTCAGGGTGAAATTAAGGTGCTTGGGTATCGTGCTGAAATGATATCTATCATGGAATATCTTCTTTCGCATTGCATTCCAAAAGTACAAACTTCAGTGCCGTCAGACGAAGGCCAGTAGCCACCAAAGCGGAGGAGCACCGCTAGGAAACAAACAGCCAATAGAATTGCCCCAATCAGCTTCGGTGGACGTGAATTCAGCAGATGATTAATTGATTTTTCCTCGCTCCGCTCCGCTTTGGTGGACACCAACCATTGCTGCGTCGTCACTGTCAACAATGAGCGACTAGCGCCAAAAACACGCGAAACCAATCTTTTTTTTGAGCTTCACCTGACATCTCCTCCTGGACGTCATTGTTGGATCGGAAATCCAACCGCTGAAAGTTGAAGGAACGTCCGGAACCTGCAAAGGGGTTGTTAAACATTCTTAAACACTTCGTTCCACTCGAATCATCTCCACAAATATCATAAAGGCATTTCCTTGTAACTGAGCATACCGAAGGGAAAACCTGGGGTTTCAGGATCAAAGGACTCCAAGGGCGATAAACCAAGATGGAGAAAAAAGGATCGGCAGACAAGGCCCAAAGTGCCAAAAAATGAGGTCGAATTCCAAACAATACGAAACGCTTGTTACATCAAAATTGCCCACAAAAAATTTTAACAATCATTGCTCATTCTGACAGTAGTTTTCTCACAAAATTTTGGCAAAATCGTCGACGTGGATACTCGTTGGTGAAAATTCCAAAAATATCCGACATTCGAATCGCCGCATCGAGCGTTCCGAATTGAAAATAAACATCGACAACGCGTTTGCTCGCATCGTGAAAAAAAACTGCGTTCACAAGACGCAATGTCAATTGACACTGCACATCGGAACATCGTAAATTTGTTGAGGTTAGGAACGTTGACGGTGTCCAGGGGTGGGGAGACGAAAGTGGAAGTATTTTCATAACGATCTTTCGTTATTAGAACTCGTTGATTATCCTTGCATACCTTGATTCAATTGATTCGACGAATTTCCTTGATTCTCTGCCATTTTGAGGCCTCACGCGCAAAGAAAAACACGCGCGCACGCAATTCACTCGACGGTTCTCGCGCGCTGTTTCAACGCGAAAAACAAAAACAACGAAAACAAAAATAGAATAAAAATAAAATGAGAAAAACCGAGCCACTTGTCAAAGGTGCTCCTTTCCTTAGGAGACCTTACCGCGGGAGCTTATCAACCTGACATATGCGTTCGACAGAGAAAGCATCGTCGCGGTTTTCGTACTTTTTCTTTCTCCTTCGGTGTAGGCTCTTTTTCGTCGGGCTCTGCTCCCCTCGCGCTCTCACCGTTTGTTTCCTCCTGTTCGCGAATTCGCAAACATTCGATTCAGGCACGCATACACACACACAACCGATTCGACACAGCGCGCACGTCTCTTCGCGTTTATTAGCGCGAGCAGGCGGAAGGAAAGAAAAAAAACGCAATTTTCACGGAGAACGAGAGTCGCGAAAGCCGAAAAGGCCAACGGTCGAATTTTACGCTCGGGCGAGCATGATGTTTATCGAGGTTTGCAATCGAGCGTTCAGGCAATTCGCTATCCGCACGGGCCGAGGCGAAACTCGTTTTTTTTGCTTTACGGGAACACGCGAAACCGAGAGATGCCGAAACTGCTGAGAAAATATACCGTGGAACACAGAACGCCGAAGGGGCTCGCGGGGTTGAGCTCCCAGCCGCCAATCATCGCCGCTAGAGGTCTCGGCATGCACGTTTTTCGCGCTAAGCATAAATAGCTAACCATTCCCCCTTAACGTAGAAAGTTCATTGATTATCCAAAAATCAATTTCAAAGTTCCAGTACCCATTTGCGCTCGAACGTAGCATTTTCCCTTCGTCTAGGTAATTCAGTATCGACGATCCGATTCCGCCTCCATATTATATTAAACTCTTTTTCAAAGTGATTTACTCTCTTTTGTCTATTTTTTGGGGAGCCAATAATAAATTTTCTCAAAAGTTCATTAGGTGTCCAAAAGTCAATTTTACAGTTCTAGTATCCGTTTTCGTTCAAACGGACCATTCCCCCTTAACGTCTAGGTAATTCAGTATCGCCGATACTGTTTTTTTGGAAATTTAAGGTTGGCGCCTCAAAAAATACACAGAAAAGAGTAAAACATATTGAAAGAGTGTTTTATATAACATGGCGGCGGACCGGAAGTTCGTTCGAGGCCATTTTTTTCAAAGTGGCTGGCAGGGAGGCTAGAGTGGGAGGAGGCCGAGGAGGCCGATCTGTGCATTTCAAAGTGGCTACAAAAAGTGGCCTAACCGAGATGGCGCCACTATCTCTAAAACCTCGAGCGGAAGCTGAGTATCGATGTCGTGTAAGAAAGATGGAAGAGGATCGAACACGCATCAGTGCAGCCAGATCGCGCGCGAAAGTTACCCTCTCTCTAGTCCCTCGCGCGCCCATCACGCAATCATAGTAGCGCGTGTCCGTGAGCGAGCGACGCTCGGACATCTTCGGAAAGAGCCGAGTGCCGTCGAACTGTCCCGACCTCGCCTTCGGCAGCTACACCAACACATAGACACGCTGAGCACGTTCATGTGCGGCCAAGTCGAACGAAGGCTTCGAGGGAAAAAGCAATCTGAGCACGGCCCGCGCGTGACGTCACGCGACGGCACGCGTGAGGCTTTTAGATGATTTCAATGCTTATTTAGCTCTTGATTCTCTGCGTTATTCATGTATACAAAAGAATTGTATCGCGCACTCTGAACGCTTATTTTTTTAGTTCATACGTTAATTTAAATATAATAATAAATCTAAATTACAACTCATTTATCTTCTAAAAAATTGTTTACGCTTTACTCACACGCGTCATTATGCCAAATAAATTATAATTCAGAAAAGTAAGTGAAAATATATTTATATTCGTATTATTATATTAATTCTCATACTTTCATCAAGCGATAAAGTATTATCTCCAATAACAAATCAATCATCCATCCGGCCGCCCATCGTAAGTGCCAGAAAATGCATCTTTAACACAAGCGATAGGATAGTCCCGTTGGTAGCGTTCCTGGCTTCGGTCCGTAGGGGCGCAGGATCGTTCCTCACCCTCAGCGCTTTTTTTTTTTAATCATGGTTACTATTAGGATGCTGAGTCCCTATAAAACATGTTAATGTTAATTGTTCAATAAATAGCTTCTTAATCGTCATGAAATTTTTACACGACCTCCTGCATACTTCATGTAAAAACATACCAAATTTTCAGAATTCTATCATCATTACTTCAACCTCCTTAAGGGTTGAAATAAAAAATGATAAGAAAATTCTGAAAATTTGGTATGTTTTTGTATGAAGTATTTAAGAGGTCGTGTTAAAATTTCACGACGATTAGGAAGCTCGTTATTTAAAAATTAACATTTTGTTAAGAACAATTTTTAAAAGAAATAAAAAAAATGTATCAATAAACTTCGTTTTGTTTCCGTTGCTTTCAGTATTTTGTAGATATTACAAAATTGAGAGGTCAAAAGAAAAACTTATTGCAAAGTTACATCAGTTTCCATAAGACAGCATTTAATTTGTGAATGTTAATTGTTCAATAACGAGCTTCCTAATTGTCGTGAAATTTTTACACGACCTCTGAAATACTTCATACAAAAACATACCAAATTTTCAGAATTTTATCATCATTTGCGATTTGGGACCCAACATCCTTAATTCTTATTTGATTAGTTACTTTTATTAGTTATCATATCTATTTTAATTAGTTATCTTTTAGTACCGAAAAATTTATCGCGCACTCTGACCGCTTATTTTATTAGTTTTTACGTTAATTTAAATATAATAAATCTAAAATACAACTTATTTATCTTCTAGCAAAATGTTTGCGCTTTACTCACACCCGACCCTATGCCAAATAAATTGTAATTCATAAAAGTAAGCGGAAATATATTTATCTTCGTATTATTATATTCATTCTCATATACTTTCATCAAGCGATAAAGTATTATCCCCAAAAACAATCATCCATCCGACCGCGAATCGTCAGTACCAGAAAGCATACATTGACACAAAAAATTAAAGGAGCAAGAAAAGTTGAACTTTGTCAAAAGTGGTCGTACAAAAAAAAAAGGATTTTAAAGTTTCAAGTTTCTAGTTTTAGATCCGACAATGATTTTTTTTTTGAGAATCACTGATTGCGCGGTCGGAAGAAATATCACGGCAAAAAAAATTTTGCAAATTTTTACGTTTTTCAAAGTTCTGCACGTGTTTTGGAGATTTTTTTCTGACTTGACCAATATCAAGGTCATTGAGTCCATTCAATTCACTTCAATTTGCTTTTTTTTCTCCGTACGACCATTTTTCGCTGAGATATCTCAGGAACTCATGGTCGTACGGGAATTCGATCGGTAGTTTTGGAAACGTGAATACTCTACAAGCGCCGATTATTATTATGGTGAAACTTTTATTTTTTATTTTCGCCATTAGTTTTAGAAAAGTACAAAAAAACGATGTCTTCTTGGTTTTTATGAAATCCACCGCTACTTTGCAAATATTGCGATAAAGACTAATGTTTATGGACGGTCATTCAGCTCAATATGTCCCCAAGAGCCATGCAAAATTCCAAGTTGATCCGATTATCGGTCTTTCTTGCCCGATTAACCAAAATTTGAAAAAAAATTAAAGGAGCAAGTTTCCTCCTTTTCAGACATCATTTCATGATTACTAAGAGGAAAAAAAACTTCTCATTACTTTTCGTACAATTGGGTATTGAGTACGCATTGAATGTTGGAAAAAACCGTGAAAATCATATCGACTAAAAATTTTCGAAAAAAAAAATTTTTCATAAAAAAAATATTGAAAATTTTTTTTTTTATAAAAAAATCAGTTTCGAATTTTTTTTTTTTTAATGTTGAAATTTTTTTTTAAATCAACATTGTACCGCCAGCATCAGAATTACCCAAAGCATACCACGGGGAGGTACGCTTTGAGTAATTCTACGTACACTTTGGGTAATTCTAATGCTGGCGGTACAATGTTGAATCGAAAAAAAATGTCAACATTAAAAAAATTAAAAAAATCGAAATAAATTTTTTTATAAACAAAAAAATTTCAACATTTTTGTTATTAAAAAAAAAAAAAAATCGAAAATTTTTAGTCAATATGATTTTCAGGGTTCTTTTCCAACATTTAATGCGTACTCAATACCCAATTGTACGAAAAGTAGTGAAAAGTTGTTTTTCCTCTTAATAATCATGAAATGATTTCTGAGAAGGAGGAAACTTGTTCCTTTAATTTTTTTTCATATTTTGGTCAATCGGGCAAGAAAGACCGATGAACGGATCAATTTGGAATTTTGCATATCTCTTGGGGACATATTGAGCCGAATGACCGTCCATAAACAATAGTGTTTATTGCAATATTTGCAAAGTAGCGGTGGATTTTATAAAAAACAAGAAAACATCGATTTTTTGTACTTTTTTAAAACTGATGGCAAAAATAATTTTTTATAAACCTACAATAATAATCAGAGCTTGTAGAGTATGCATTCACGTTTCCAAAATTGCCGGTCGAATTCCCGTACGACCATTAGTTCCCGAGATATCGATAACTGAAGACAATAGGACGTTTTTTCATTCAGAGGCCGACGAGGAGGCCGATATCAGCGAAAAATGGTCGTAAGGAGATAAAAAAAGAAGCAAATTGAACTGAATTGAATGGGCTCAATGACCTTGATATTGGTCAAGTCCGAAAAAAATCTCCAATACACGTGCAGAACTTTGAAAAACGTAAAAATTTGCAACATTTTTTTTGCCGTGATATTTCTTCCTACCGCGCAATCAGTGATTCTCAAAAAAAAATCATTGTCGGAACTAAAACTAGAAACTTGAACCTTTAACATCCTTTTTTTTGTACGAACACTTTTGACGAAGTTCAACTTTTCTTGCTCCTTTAATTTTTTGTGTCAATGTATGTTCACTTTCTGGTACTTACGATTCGCGGTCGGATGGATGGTTGTTTTTGGGGATAATACTTTTTTGCTTGATGAAAGTATATGAGAATGAATATAATAATACGAAGATAAATATATTTCCGCTTACTTTTATGAATTACAATTTATTTGGCATAGGGTCGGGTGTGAGTAAAGCGCAAACATTTTGCTAGAAGATAAATAAGATGTATTTTAGATTTATTATATTTAAATTAACGTAAAAACTAATAAATTAAGCGGTCAGAGTGCGCGATAAATTTTTCGGTACTAAAAGATAACTAATTAAAATAAATATGATAACTAATAAAAATAACTAATCAAATAAAAATTAATAGTAACCATGATTAAAAAAAAAAGCGCGGAGCGTGAGGAACGATCCTGCGCCCCTACGGACCGAAGCCAGGAACACTACCAACGGGACCATCTTATCACTTGTGTTAAAGATGCACTTTTTGGCAGTTACGACTGGCGGCCCGATTGATGATTGACTTGTTTTTGGAGATAATACTTTATCGCTTGATGAAAGTATGAGAATTAATATAATAATACGAATATAAATATATTTTCACTTACTTTTCTGAATTATAATTTATTTGGCATAAGGACAGGTGTGAGTAAAGCGTAAACAATTTTTTAGAAGATAAAAAAGTTGTAATTTAGATTTATTATTATATTTAAATTAACGTATAAACTAAAAAAATAAGCGGTCAGAGTGCGCGATACATTTTTTCGTATACATTAATAACGCAGAGAATCAAGAGCTAAATAAGCATCGAAATCATCTAAAAGTCTCGCGCGTGCCGTCGCGTGACGTCACGCGCGGGCCGTGCTCGGATTGCTTTTTCCCTCGATGCCTTCGTTCGGCTTGGCCGCACATGAACGTGCTCAGCGTGTCTATGTGTTGGTGTAGCTGCCGAAGGCGCGGTCGGGACAGTTCGACGGCACTCGGCTCTTTCCGAAGATGTCCGAGCGTCGCTCGCTCGCGGCACGCGCAACTATGATTGTATGATGGGCGCGCGAGGGACTAGAGAGAGGGTAACTTTCGCGCGCGATCTGGCTGCACTGTTTTACATCTCTCTCGCACGCAGCCTACTTCTCAAGTTTCATTCTGCCTCATGCACAGCTCACTTCTCATTATTTACTTGTTCCGTCTGTGTCACACCCAGCTCGTGTCTCGAGGTTTTAGCGATAGTGGCGCCATCCCGGTAAGACCACATTTTTGTAGCCACTTTTTTCAAGTCTCTCCATAAGAGATCGGACTCCTCCACTCTAGCCTCCATGGTGGCTGGCCTGGGGCAATTTTTTCCGATTCCCCCGGATTGAACCGGAAGCCAGATACCTTGGCGTTTTATAATTTGGATATGGAACACTAGAGACGGGCCAAGAATTTTTTCGAAACAGTCGGTTTTTGAAGGAATGACGTACGAATGTTAATCAAAAAATGATTTTTTAATATTTTGTAAAAATGTTGGTATCTTTTCAGTGTTTTTTATCTGTTTTTTATCTGTTGTAATAAAACATTAGGGAACAACTATTTTTTTAACATATTGATTTTTAAAAGAAAAAACAGCCGCAACCTGGCATTTCTTCGACAAAAAAAATCCTAAAAAAATGATAATAGCAAAAAGGTATTTCATTACGCCGCGAAAATCTTTGGGCCTCTTCATCTCCTTCTTACAGTCACTTAAATCTGCACTAAGAAACGCTTTGGTATTCTGCTGCAGATTTAACTTGGAAACTGGAGGAATTCCACCGTGCAATTGTTGAGAGGTTAGGCTACTGTGACGGCCTGAAAATCAGGGCCTTTAAAAAGAAATTAATTTTGAAGGGAAAAGTAGAATGATCGAAGACATCGTTTAGACATTTATTTGTATGTACATTGACAAAGTTGTGTGACATTTCATTAAAAAATAATAATTTAAAAAGTCATAAACAATCTCGGGAAGGACCTTTGAACGCGAGGGGCTCAACGATGTACTTGATTTTCGCCACCCAGTTGATCTGACAATGAATAACAAAAACGAGTTTTTCCTTCTCATAGATAATATTGGCTGAGACTTGACCGAGCCTTTTTTTGTTACCGTGTTTCAATGATGAAAAAAAGAAATGTTGTTTTATTTTCGATTTTTCGAGACAAAATGACATCATGACTGTTAATAACTAATGAAAAGAAAAATTTAAGAAGATTAACGTTGGTCCAGACTAAACAACTATTGCACTGAATAAGTGTAACAAATTTTAAGTCAATCCAGCTATTCGATCCCGAGAAATCGTGTACACCGTTTTGAAAAACATAGTTTCGAGAAAAACGCATTTAAAATTTGACTAGCAGTTCTATAGTTGTAATTATGAGTTCGCCTTTAATCTGCCATTCCTGCACCATATTTTGGACGTTCCTCTTCAATTTGTGTTGCCTCAAGCGACGAACGATTTTTTGAAACTTTCGTAACAGCCTAACCCCTTAAGAACAGCGTTCGCCAAGACGGTTGATATTTCGAAAAATAAAATAAACATCTTCCGCTAAGGTAAAAACGAACAATGTCTATCTATTTTGCGACCTATACGTATAGATCGCAAAATCGATAGACATTTTTTACCTTAGCGAAAGATGTTTATTTTTTTCGAAATATCAACCTTGAGGACATCCTCAGGGTGTTCCTTTCACGAATCAACGAGTTTATTCATCAATCGACTGATTTTCGTCTACAATGGAGCAAGAAAACATCCGAGCATACTAGTAAAATTTTTAACCGCGTCAACGAACTTTTAGCAAAATCTGACGACTGTAAAAATCGTCTAATTTATTAGGCACTTTATGGAGATGACATGCTGGCCACATATCTATCTAACGATTTACATACTAAATTACTCCGGATGTCTGATACAAAATGCTTTGCACGTGTAAATAATTCTAAAGATTCCATAACGATATAATAATAACAGCAGATCATCAAATGTTTAAAAAAAACATCAATGATCTAACTTGGAAGAATGTAACTAGCAGCAACATTTTAACAATCGCCACTTTTCAGAGAAAATGTCAATATGTCTAAATCTACTAAACTTATGCACAATTTTATATTCCAGTTCATTGTCAGGTATAGTCATTGATCATTTATTTTTATCAAACGCCACTGTCATTTACTAATCATTCAAAAGGGTCCTGTTTATGCGCCCGAAAAGTACGGCCTCCGCGAAAGGAATATCTTAAGGAAAAAATGCAAATAAGTTTCTCAATTTTGTTTGTCTGTATTTCAATAAACAAATCGTAAATTTTGAAAAAGTTTATTTAATTTAAGAAAATATCAGTCATACGAATTTTCGGTCCAACACGTTGATGCTCCCTCATGGGGAATTTAGTAACTAGAATGAATATCCACTTATCCCGCTTGGATATTTCTGCTTTAGTCGGTCGCCAGTACTCGCCCGGCGACTGCTCGAATCGGTGAAAATGGCTAACCTCTCAGCGCTAACGGGCAGTTTCTCCCACATCGCGAAGTTTCTGTCACCTGTCAGGTATATTCGATCGCTCAATCTCATTCGCGCTCCAATCCCTGAACAGTTTTCGCAAAAAGAATAAACGACAAAAATTAACGCTACCAGCCAAAGCGCGATCTGCGACGCTAGCGAGACATAACCTCTAAAGAGCTACACGGATCTCTTCCGTAAAATCTCCGTTGACTCAATGGGAATAAACCACATGATTGTAGATTGGCGCAGGCCGTTTCGACGAGGTCCTACAGCATTTATCCACCGTATTACGTGAAGCCAGTTTACCGAAAGGCCGACCAGGCCGTTCTTACGGAAACAGGTGAGGATCTCCAAATCGCTCACACTCCAATCTTGCCGGCTTACACCGACAACACGTCTTCGGAATTTCACGATCCTGAAGTGGCGTACGTATCCGGCTAATCCACAAAAAAACCGAAAAATCCGCTCCGGCGGTCAATTTTGATGATGGGCATCTGAATTAGGGTGCATTGGACTTGGGCGCTTACGCGCTTGCAGCATTTGTGATCATTGCTCTTGTCGCTGCACTCGGCACTGTTCGCGCTTACAGACGCATTTACGTTACGCTGCCACGTAGCGGTCACAAACGCTCCTCTGAGAGAGGTAGGGCGGCAAAAGCATGAGCTTCAAAATCGTGCTTATTTTCAAAACGAACGTGATCACAACAAACTCAATGACTTCTCGGGTAGAAGTTTCCAAATAGTAGTCCAGAAGTTGTCTAAGTGGGTACCAAATGTCTGTATGGAAGTTACCTATAAGTTATGTGTCCAACACATGTCTTCTTTTTGGACGGTCGACCCGAAGGTAACCTCCGGGCGGACGATTAGTCCACTTTCAGCCGACTTTTAGACGTTTCGAAAAATGCTACGTGGGTTGCTAGTTCTCCGTGAGAATTTATAAAAAATGACAACAGCTCGGCGCGAATTGTTTTCAGTTCATTCGGGGAACCCCATTTCTGATAAAATAGGCCTTCCAGGGTTGTTACGCATATGGAAAACCGGGAAAACTCAGGGAATTTCTTTCTTCCTGGAATAATCGGGGAAAAGTCGGGGATTTTGGAAATTATCTGGATTTTTCTTAGAATTTACTTTTTGCAAGAACTACGGAAAATGAAACCGACTTGACAAAAAACCGTACAGCATTGAAATAAATATTTTTGTAAACTTTAAATATTTACATTATTCTTTATTACGTACAAAAATATTTATTTCACTGCCAAACTTTGAAAATAAAAAAATGAGAACTTATTAACTAGTCTCTAATTAAAGCTCTATACATTTGCCACTGGCATAAAAAAATCTGTTTATAATTAAAAAACAGGTTCTGCATTTGCTTCTAGGGTATTTGTTTACTTTCCGATATTTAAATAATTTTCCGAATTACAGTTTAAAAAAATTTTATTTCAATTTTCAACATTTCCATATATTCGATCTTAAAAAAATATGTATAAATTGTAACGTTATAAATACTAGTATAGTTGAAACGAGACCTAACTTGTCTTTAACTTAAGGGGTTAGGCCACAGTAACGGGTAGAAAATCATATGCGAATTTAATGATTTCTTTTTCGTATGAAAAAATAATTCACTCATAAAATTAATTACACATCTATTTAGTATGACTATCAAGCTGTTAGAATTTTTTTTTTTCGATGTACATAATGGCCGACTACGAATATTTTATTATCTTTTTTTCAGGCGCTCCGCGGCGTGACGTTTAGCATCCACAATTTTTACCTAGAACAAAAAACAAAAAACAAAAATTCTCGTCAATCTACATTAGAATACATAGAGACGTACGTACGGAATTTAAAAATATTGTTTTATTCGAAAGTTGTAGGTATTTGAACTTAAGAAATGAATTTTCAGTGAAAAATTTCGTATAAAACTGCTGATAAAACGAAAAGTTTTCGATTAATCAGAAATTCCGTACGTTCTTCTCTGCGAAATGCAACTAGGAACATAACTTTTGAATTTGAAGTAAATCGAGTGAAAATCGTTGAAGTTATTTGTCACGCCAATTGGAAAAAAGATAACTCAAAGAAAATATTAGTAGTCAGCCATGTTGAACATCGAAAAAAAAATATATATTTTCTAACAGCTTGATATTCATGCTGAATAGAATTGTCATTAATTTTATGAGTGAATCACTTTTTCATACGAAAAAAATGTTAAATACGCATTTGATTTTATACCCACTACTGTAGCCTAACCCCTTAACAATATATTTACTTTATAAAAACAAAGTGTTCTTTATTTAACCCTAACCTGGGTCATTTTCAAAGCCTGTATGGAAAACCTGGAAGTCAGGGAATTTCTGAGTCAATAATGCGTAACAACCCTGCCTTCAACATAGTTCCGACTTCGAGTTAGGAAATTTCGTTCAATGGATATCCAAAAATGAGGAAGTGCCGTGTTTGTATAAAAATATACGATTGTTCATAAGACCGTAATCTTCATCACCATAAGTAACATTGTTAATTATGTTAAACAACTCGTCGATAATGTGAAAACCGCCAATATCTACTACGTCCGCCGTCTTGATGCTCATATGCCAATCCGAGCCAAGTTCTCAAAAGCGTAAGCCGGTCGAAGCGCGCGCAGTTCAACCCAAACGTGTCACAGCACCGCAAATAGGCTGCAAGCGTTTGAGCATCCAAGTCGAGCGCCCCCTTAGTTGAGAACAAACGTGATATGTCCAGGAAATTCATCAACTTCATAATGAGAAAGGGTAAGAAGCAATTGGCGAGGCAACTGTTGGAAGGGACATTCACGAACGTGAAGCGCATACAGCTCAAGCGTTATCACTCCGCGCCAGCTGAGCAGCGCGAGAGCATCGAACTGGACCCGGTGAAGATATTCCACATGGCAGTGGCGAACGCGACGCCGGTGATGGAGCTCATAAGATCCAAACGGGGAGGCGTCACCTACCAGGTAGAGCAAGAATCTCCCTCGAATCGCTACGGCGGATGAAACGACTCGCTTGTCCTTCAAGGTGCCGGTGCCCATTCTCGAGAACCGACAACGCTTCCTCGCCATGAACTGGCTCATCCAGGGAGCCAAGGATAAGCACAGAAAGATTCACCTGCCCGAGACTCTGGCCAAGGAATTAGTGGACGCCGCTTACAATCAGGTAGTCTTGCTTTCTGAAATACTCTCTCTTCCGGTTGGAAGGCTAGACAGCTAACGTCGAGGGCTTTCAGGGTCGCGTGGTCAAGAGAAAGCAGGATCTCCACAAGCTCTGCGAGGCGAATCGCGCCTACGCCCACTTCAGATGGCAATAAACAGTCACGCGACCATCGACGCTACTCAAACTTCGTTTTTTTTTCTGTAAATAAATACACAACGGTACAACCTAAATCTCATTCAGGCGTGTTTTCTTCCAAATACAAGATTGAATATTCGGTGGTCCAGTATTTTGCCGGCGGTCACAAACAGTTTGAGGGTCTCCTTGGAGTTGGTCAGACGAACTTTGTAGAACCAAGGATCGCTGGACTTGTCGGACGCGTCGCTCAGCGAGCAAACCTCCTCTATCGCCGCGTCGGTGTTCGATCTTTGACCCCAATAGCCGACGTACGAGAGCCTGATGCTCTTCTCGTCGTCCGAGATGTAAACGAAGCCGATCGTATTGTTGAATATGAAGCCGATGGAGTGAAGAAACACCACAATGACTCCGCCTACGCACATGTTTTACGAAATATTCAGACACTCAAGGTCAAATTAAATTTTGATCGTTCATGAGAAATCGCAGGCATGAGTGCCGTCATTTAGAATTCTTGAATATGTGGCCTGGAGGATCGTGAAGCTTGCGTTGTTGGACGCAAACGAAAATTCGTTTTTTTTCTTCATATTTTTATTATTCTACGATATTTTCTTTGCGGATTTAAATTATAAAGCTCTAAATAAGCGAATTCGGGATCGAAGGATTTTCTCGAAGAATATTCGGCAAAAACCATTCGGTCAATTGAAAAATAATATTCATTGCATTCCAACGATGCAAACTTCGATCTCATTGTTTTTGGTTGTAAAGTGAAAGCAGTAGGTGGCCTGTGTGGGCCAAGCGTCGAAGTTGCATCCACAAGCGTTTTGCTTCACGTCCGCTGCAATTTTCGAGCCACTCAACTGCTTACAAAACTGCCAGACGATTCGTTACAATTAACTACACTCCTAAATTTAAATAGCAAAATTTATATAGCCCAAAATTGTGGCATTTTCCAAAAAGTTTCTCGTAGATAAGTCACCCACACAAAAACTAAAACGTCGGATACAATTTTTTCATCGCCCTTTTTCTCATAAAGTAAAACTACATCACATAGCACATATGGAAACTTAAACTCGTTACATATGTATCAAATCAAGATAAGAAAATAGACATGTCGATTCGTTACCATTAATTACACTACATTGTGTAGGGCACGATTGTAAAATTTTCGAAAAAGATTCACCTGTACATAAATCCCACACACATAAAGGCTAAAGCATGGGTGGCCAACCTTTTTAGCATGCAGGCCAATATTCAGAAATAATATTTCTCATACTCCCATGGTAATGTTATATGATACGAACGCCTCATGGTGTTATGTTCGATCGGTTATATGTACAATAAAGGTTAACATTTATGTTCATTTGACCCAGCTCCGCAGGCTGCAGGTTGGCCACCTACGGTCTAAAACGTGGAATCCCATTTTTCCTTAAGCTTTTTCTCACAGAGTAAAACGTCCTATGGGATACCTGCAAATGTGTCCTTTTGTGCACCTACTGAAAATTAAGAGTCACAAAGCTTTAACGAGTCAATAGATAATTTCCAAATTTTGCACCAAGGCTTGAAACAAACCCAAGTGGACAGTGCATTAAATTCTTATCGCCATAGCACAATTCCTGTAAGATTTCCATACATTTTCTATGGTATGGTCGCAGTATTCATTAGTTTTCCAGTGAACCATAGCGAATGCTGGAATCGGCTGGATATCGATCGTCTTAGTGCAGGCTAAACTGAATTGCCAGTTTCGATTTATTCTCGTCTATAAACTTTTAAGAAAATATTATGACTCCAAAAATCGTCCCGTTCATACGGCGCTTGATGGAGATGACACGCTGGCTACATCTATACCTAATAATTTATGCACTAAATAATGATAAAAATGTGACTAGCAGAATTTTCTTAGCTGCGACTTTTCGGATTATATGTAAAAATGTCTAAATCTACTTAATTTTTTTCGTCGGTTTATTGTTAGACATTAAAATTGATTGTGACTCATAGTTATTAAGTGCAACTGTAATGAACCAATGATTTAGAAGGGCCCTCCTTATGCCTCCACAACATACGGCCCTTCGGGGAAGGAATACCTTAAGAATTGATTGGCAAAATTGAGCACTCACCGAAAAATGTGAAGCTATCGCAAACTTGTGGAATCAAGTAATAATCTAAGTACGGCCTCATGGCGACGACAACCGGCAGACCGCAACCGTAAAGAACAGTAGCGTGCATCTTCATTCTGTTTATTCGGCTGGCGGTTTTGATCTGTGGCAAATCGTAGACCACCGAGTAATCGGGAAACTGTTTCGATCGTACTATAACTCCGCGATCGGGGATTTGTGTTAAGAGGGACGTGCGGGCCAACAATCGGCTGACAAGTAAACTCGAATGACATCGCGATGCGAGCAAAGCCATGGTCCTTGTTGTTTTTGTTTTTACGAGCGGAAACAGTAGCCGGTTATAATTTTCGATATTGTCGTGTGGTCGTTCTTCGACGTGTGCGGAAAATCACGTTGTTTTGGAGTAGGACATTGCGTTCATGCTCCGCGGAGAGGCCAGTTCTGACAACGAAGTTAGACCTACGGACCTACGTAGACGCATAGCTCTTGTGAGCGGCTTGAGGACGAGTTTTTGTGAAACGGCCAATGCGCGGCGCTGTAATCGCGCTGGACGTCATGCGGCATTCGCGGGAGAGGGCGGAGTTTCGAGACGAAAATCACCTCGTCAAAGTTAGCCCTCCCACTTTGACTAATCGAACTTTTTTTTTCCGAATCGTTTGGTGGTCGTTTGGTAGCGTTTGGTACTCCATTTAAATCGTTTGGTAGTTCTCCGTTATTCGAAAAATCGATAATCAAAAATTGGGCAGTAAGTTCGCCCCCTCCCCACTTTGACTAATCGAACTTTTTTTTTTACGAATCGTTTGGTGGTCGTTTGGTAGCGTTTGGTAGTCCATTTAAATTGTTTGATAGTTTCCCGTTCTTTCGGAAAATCAAAAAGAAAATTCCGATCCATGGGTTAGGGCGATGAAGAGCAGCGGAAAAAGACTCGATAACCAGCGCCATCGATCGCAAAAACGTCGTATATTATCGCGACCAATCGCAGCCTTCCGTTTCGGATACGCGTAATTTCTTTCGGTTCGGTCAGAGTTCATTAGGATGTTGAGTCCCAAATCGCAAATGATGATAAATTCCGGAAAATTTGGTATGTTTTTGTATGAAGTATTTCAGAGGTCGTGTAAAAATTTCACGACAATTAGGAAGCTCGTTATTGAACAATTAACATTCACACATTAAATGCTGTCTTATGGAAACTGATGTAACTTTGCAATAAGTTTTTTTTTGACCTCTCAATTTTCTAATATCTACAATACACTGAAAGCAACGGAAACAAAACGGAGTTTATTGATAAATTTTTTTTATTTCTTTTAAAAATTGTTCTTAACAAAATGTTAATTTTTTAATAACGAGCTTCCTAATCGTCGTGAAATTTTAACACGACCTCTTAAATACTTCATACAAAAACATACCAAATTTTCCGAATTTTCTTATCATCTTTTATTTCAACCCTTAAGGAGGTTGAAGTAATGATGATAGAATTCTGAAAATTTTGTACGTTTTTACATGAAGTATTCAGGAGGTCGTGTAAAAATTTCATGACGATTAAGAAGCTATTTATTGAACAATTAACATTAACATGTTTCATAAGGACTCAACGTCCTTAACAAATCGAACGATGAAAATGTCACATCGTTCTGCCCCTGCGCCTTCTGGTGATCAATCACAGCTCTCTGTTCCTGATACGCACGTATTTTGTGTTGTCGTATTTGAATGATCGATTACCAAACGTCCCGAATAGAATTCCAAGCGCTACCGGATGTTTTTCTATCGATCGCGGCGCATTAGAACCTAATCGGACAAGAAATAACGAGTGAATCTGCACTAATAAATAATTCTGCCAGTGCGGCTTCTGGCGACCAAACCCAGCGCTCCTTTCCCGATTCGCTGTATTTTGCGTTGGCGTTATTGGTGATCGACTACCAAACGACCTCAATAGAATACCAAACGCTGTGATTTATTTTTCTATCGATTAAGTCTCATCGCAATGAAATAGCCAGAAAATAATGGGTGAATTTTTGTTAGACATTCCCTTTTCCGCTGCGGCTTCTGGCGACCAATCACAGCTTGCCGTTCACGATACACACGTATTTCTTGTTGGCGCAATCTAAGTAGTGATCGACTACCAATCGTTCTAAATTGAATACCAAACGCTTCCGGGAGTTTTTGTATAAATCAAGACTCATTGAAGGTTTTTTCAAGACTTCTCAAGGTTTTTTCATTCCTAATCGTTTGGTGGTCGTTTGGTGGTGATTGGTAGCCGAATAAGAAGGTTCGTTGGTCGACCGTTTCGTTATAATTAACGTTATAATTTCGTTATAATTAACGTTATAACCGTTTCGTTATAATTAAATGAGACTTTTTCCCGTAAAGTTGGCCAGACCTTTTTTATTTATCACCCAATCCATAAAATGCCACGTCAAATCGATGCAGAATCATTTGGTGGTTACGAGTATGCAAATCCCAGCGTTTAGTAGTTAATTCATTAGTTATCCTGGTCGAAAAACAATCTACGCCAAGGCGCATACGATGGAGGGCTGTAAACGTTTGGTAGTTAATTCCTTAATTACGCCAAACGAAAAACCATCTATGTTTAGATGAAGGGGTAGAGGGCTGTAGTTGGCTGCTGATGGACGCAACGGAATATGAAGGGGTGATATAAGCATTTCTTTATGTTTTTTTTTCACCGATCTCATTCCAATAAGTCTCATACGGACGATAATCGTTTGGTAGTGATTGTTAACTTAATTAAAACGTTTGATACTTAATTCCTTAATTACGCCAATTGGAAACCCATCTATGTTTAGATGAAGGGATAGAGGGCTGTAGTATGCTGTTGATGGATCTAATAAAATATGGAGCAGTGATATAAGAATTTCTCTGTTTTTCTTCACCGATCTCATTCCAATAATTCTCGTATGGAAGAGAATCGTTTGGTAGTGCTCGGTAGCATAATTGAAACGTTTAGTAGTTAGTTCAATGATTAGGCCAATTCTAAAACCATCTATGTTTGGACGAAGGGATAGAGGGCTGTAGCTGGCTGCTGATGGATCCAACGGAATACGGAGCCGTGATATTTTAATTTCTTTATGTTTTTCTCCGCTGATCTTGTTATAATAATGTCTCATACCGAAGATAATCGTTTGGTAGTGATTGGTAGCTTGATAAAAACGTTTGGTAGTTAATACCTTAATTACGCCGATCGAAAAATCACCCACCTTTAGACGCAGGCTATATAGGGCAGTAATTAGCTGCTGATGGATCTAACGAAATATGACGCAGTGATATTTCAATTTCTTTGTGATTTTGATCACCGATCTCGTTCCAATGAGTCTTAAATGGAAGATCATCGTTTGGTGGTGATTGACAGGCATATTGGTCAGTGATAGGTCCAACGGAATTCAGAATAGTGCCATTCCGATTTTTTATGTTCTATTCACCCATTTCATTATTCCGTCGGCGTGGCGCATCGTACTATGTTTCGATTTGTTTAAAATGATTGATTCATCAACTTTCTTCTAATAAGTCGCAATCTGAAGATCATCTTGTGTGTACTACATGCGATAAGGACTCGTCATAACGCCGCAGAACGGCGTAGTACGATAGCAACGTTCTTCCCGTGATATTATATAAATCAAACAGAAATTGGCGCGTTGGTGTAGTGGTCAGCGTGCTGGCCAGCTGCTGGCGGGCCCCAGGTTCGAAACCCAGTCGCGTCACTTTCGTCGTGAAATGTTTTTCTTCGACATTTCGCGGCGAAAGACGACTAGTTCCGTGACTGCGAGGTGAACTTGGGACCGGCTGTATCGGTTATAGCTTTTCCGCAGTTTCCCTATGCCCATGGCAAATATGTCACGGCGAATACGATACAGAGGGTGTGGTCGGCTACGGCCGCACGGTGCGGCGGCAGCGGTGGTGGGGTGGAATGGAGCTACGGGGCAGTTGTGGAGGGGATATATGGGTAGTGGAACGAGCGGCAGAGGAGCGATGTGGAATCGGTGGTAGAACGACGTTGAGGCGGATTGTGAGGGGCTCGTAAAAAGGGGGAGCCCCTGTACGGCTGGAAAAAACCAATAAAAAAATTATATAAATCAACCAGCCAAATAAGTCAAACCTGATCTAGAGTTTAAACTACGATCGGGAGTTGCGTGCTAAGCAAAAAGATTAATTACGGTTGAAGGTTGGAAGGGGGGGGGAAGAAAGCCGGTTCCTTCCGCGCCCTCTATGCGTTACGTTCACTTTCAAATCATTCTTGGGTGCGTTCGGGGAGTCGCTATGAACGCTGTAAACGCAAACACTACCAACGGCGTTCGCGGAGCCAATAGCGTGATGGCGATAGCAAGCTCCGTGAACGTTCTACAGCGTAGCGTTAGCAGCGATCATCATCGTTTTGTGTGGGGGTTTTCAAGGTAGTTCTATCGTGACATTCAAATCGAAAAATTGTTTTTCAGTTTTTCTCACATACAAAATCGTTTGCGGGCTTAAGTTAAATAAGATAAATTTTTGAAAGTCGACTAAACTGAAGGCAAGCATTTTCGTTTATCGTCCAAAATTAACGCACTTTTGAAAAAAGTGGGATAAAAATTTCAAGCGGCGCGGAGGCTATGCATAGGACCTCGATATGCTCAGAGCGTTGAACGCATGCGAGCGTAATGTTTCACCTGGTTTCACCCGCAAAATTCGTGGTATCTAGCAGGCTGTGTCTTGTTAAATATAATAAGTAAAGGGAGGAAAAATCGACGAGAATCAAAGACGTCTGATAATGCTGTGGCAACTACAAATACGTGATGAACTCAACAATTCATCGAGTAGTGACAGCGATACGGAAGATTTTGTAATATTAGAAATGATAAATAAAAGGCGAAAAGTACACAGGGTTCTGCATTACGTGGAAGAAGTAGTTCCGGGATTGACAGCTCAAGAGTTCAAGGCTCATTTCAGGTACTACTCGTGGAAATGATAGTTTTTCGCGATTCACTTGAGACATAAGCAAATGTTAATTATTTAATGATTTAGGATGCTTCCGGAGACATTTGAATACCTCCTTTCAATTCTGGCGCCAGAACTACAGAGGCAAACGAGAGGTACTCCGATGGTTTCGGCACGTAAACAATGCTTGTTGGCATTGTGGAGACTTGCTACTCCAGATTCTCTAAGGTAATTGAGCACATATGCTTTGTTCTTTTTTGTTGATTCTTTGTCTTTACTGCAGACTTTTGATACGACATTGTATCTAGCCGAATGATAGTGTTTCGTGTTATTAAGGTGATGTGACACCTAGAATGCGCAATTTTTAATCGAACTTCATTTGGAAGTGCGTTAATTTTGTATGCTAAAAAAAGTTGTGTGCCCTTCGCTCTTCATATCTGCAGAGCATGCATTTTTTTTCAAACACAATTAACACATTTTCTAATGAAGATCGATCAAAAATGGCAAGTGGAGATTGGATTGTGCACAGTCGTAGGGCATGGAACTTTTCTTTCATGACAAAGATTACCTTACTTTTGAAAATAGGTGGATGGCAAATTTGAAATTGCGCTCGTGAGAACGTGGGAAACTCATGCAAGTTAGGTTTTAGCACGTCTAGACGAAGAACTTATATATGTTCCTATTCTAAATGCACTCAGGGTCGATTGCTGAACAGTTTGATGTTGGAAGAAGCACAGCGCTATATATAACTCGGCGTGTTGTCAATGCACTTGTTGACTTGGCACCGAATGTGATACAGTGGCCCACAAATGACAGTGTTGAACGGGTTTGGGCTGGATTTAAAGCTACTAGTGCCTTTCCCAAGGTCATCGGTGCTATTGACGGAACACGTGTGAACATTCCTGCTCCAAAAGATTCTCCAGAAGCATATGTGAATCGTAAATGGCATTATTCGATCCAGCTGCAGGTAGGACAGCGTTTTCCTTTACTGGTAGAACGCTGATGCGATCCTTTTTCTATCGCTATATCCTTTGCATCGTGGAATCTTTCATTGGGTTTGCTTCACGATTTTGTTGTTATATTTTTCACATTTTCGTGTCTAACAATTTACAATTACAATATATTGTTGCCGAATGCCTGTAAAGAACATAAATACGGCACTACTCCACAAAATGAAGGGAGCAGTACAATTTTCGCCATTTTAAGGTCATTTTAAAACTCCTGTCTTTCCGCGAAAAATCATGGTAAAAAGAATTTTAAAAAAAACCTATTTGTAGCTTGAAATATCTTCTTTCCGAATCTTTACTTCGAAATTTTTTTTTATCGATATCTACCAATAAACAAAGAGGGAATCCGCGGAAGAAAATTTTAAAAAATTTTCTCATTTTTCAAGAAGGTTCCCTTAATTTTGTGGAGTAGGGTTGATATTTCTTTTAATTCAGTGAAATATAATTTGTATTGGTATTTGTTTTTTTCCGGTAGGCCATCTGCGATCACACGTGCCAATTTATTCATTGTTACGTTGGCCACGTGGGATCTGTGCACGATCAAATGTATTCCGACTGTCCGAAGTGCAATCGTATCTTGGAAATGCATCGAAATTTCCTCAAGCCTGTCATTTGGTTGGTGATCTGGCTTACGAATTGCATGAAAATTTGTTAACGCCGTATCGAGATAACGGACACATGACCGAACGCCAGAGAAATTATAATTTTGCGCATTCTTCAGCTCGAATAGCTATTGAAAGGGCATTTGGATTGTTGAAAGGACGTTTTCGAAGTCTTCTCACAACTCTTGCCATTGATAGAGTGGACTTGATCCCGAGTCACATACTTGCGTGTTGTGTACTACATAATATATGTTTGAAGAAAGATGACGTTCTGTACCTGGATGTGAATCCAGATATTGAGATGGTTGACTGCGTGATAGACAACGAGAATATGCGCGGCGCTGTTCAAGCAGGCGGTGCGAAACGAGATGTAATATCGGAACAATTACCCATAAGAAACGTATAGTTTACCGCAACTGCCGTTGTTGCCATTTATTATTGGACACAAAATAATAAAGAAAACAAATTTAACATTTGATATGTTATTTGAAAGAATTATTATTCACAACCGAGTGCGATATAGCGAGTAAGTTAACGTATGAGTAGGGAAATCAGTGATTGTCAAATAATTGTACAATTTTTGAGCGTCGCATTATTATCGAGTAATTTGCATTAATTTCTTGCATAAACGTTCATTCGACCCGGAAATGCGCCGTACATTTATAACTCAATTGTTTTTGTGAACATAAAAATGTCAACTTTTCTCAATATTAAAACCCCACACAAATGTATATAATCTATGTCCTAATAAAATCCTTCATTATCTTACGACTAAACAGTAGATTACTTTTGGAGGTCGTCAAAGTTGTACGTAATATGATCAAGGGGAGTAAAAAAAATTCAGGAATGTGGATTTTTTCAGAATAAATAAAACATGTTTTAAACAATTTTATATTGAAGTTCAAAAAATGTAATCACAGACATTCGCAACAAATGTAAACTCGGTGTAGTTTTGTTTGTCGGGCAGAAAACCCTCACTCAATAACAAATATAAAGATATATCTTATAAGAAATCGTTCTACAATTTTTTTAAGGGTGTGTCCAATTGTTCCGAGATTTTGGACTGCAATGCCATTCGTTCTCTGTGTCGCTTCTCTTTCCGCTCCTCAGCACGTTCACGACCTTCAAGGAGTTTTTCGATTGCATCTGAAGGTTTACGCTTGCCTGAAAGTATTCATATTTATTAACTCACCAATTATTATATCACAACTAATTCAAAATTGACTGAAAACACAACGAATGGTAGTGACTAACGTGAGACTCCTCCAGATTGAGAAGAACTGCCGCTCCCACTGCTGCACGGGGATTCCGATCGTTCTCGGCTCGATGTTGACGTTCCAGTCGATGAGATTGTTTTGAGTGGAGCCATGTATGGCTTTTCACCCAGTAGGCTTTCCATATTCTAAACCATTCAAGCGAATTTGTGAAGAACAAAAGATAAGTTGAATAAATTCAAGTATTATACTTCGTAAAACTATATTACTTCGTAAAATTTCCAGGTACGCTTGTTGTTCCCAGAGCGTCCATTGTGATCTTTTATCGACTTGTACGTGCGTTTCATTATGTTCATCCTCGTCATACATTGCCTGTCCGAAACGTTGTAACGCCTTTCCTTCATTATTTTCGAGATCTCCATCCACGCTTTTTTGTGGCCTAGTTTGCCGGACGACATAGACGGTTCAAGCAGCCGGTACTCCTCGACTAAAAGTAAAATAGCTGTGTCGGACCATCTGAAATCTGAGAAATAAATCCATCTGGATAATATCACACAAATTCAGGCAGCTAATATATATGTATCGTTATTAAACTAATTGTTTAATATCGAACAGAATACTCAATAATATTCAGTGTTACTCATAAATAATTAAAATAAAGAATATTTTCAAAATACACGAAAACTGTGTTTCATCAGCGACACGCAAAACTTTTATATGTATTACGTAATTAATAAAGAAAGAATGCACACTGTACATAGTCTGAATAAGATCTCTTACTTTCTTTATCCTCAGAAATTGCACCTCCCTCAGTTTCTGCCTCCTCTGCTAGGTCAATATTAGCATTATTTATAGAAGCAATAATGTATATAATTAATCATCACACATTGCAAAGGAAGGAAAGTTGATCAAAATGACTTAAGGTACCTGATGTTTGATCCGTCAAAGAATTTTCCTCCGTAAATCCAGGCGCTATTGCTAAATAATTGTTTGATAATATTAAAAATGTATACAGCTTCTGTGAAATATTTTATACATGCACCACATTTGGAATCGGGCAATTGCTATGATGGGCGATGACTATATGTGCTCACCAGGACTTGCTTTGCTGGCTTGCATACATAATTCTCGCGCAGCATTTAATGAAGAAGTAGCAAAGGTCAAATCTTGATGTAAAAGAAATATATGCCATGATTATAAATCATTCAAACAAAACACAATTCAACATTACAATTCATACATCGAAGGTTAGAAAATAAATTTTCCAAGTATCAATTGGACCGAAGATACATTTAAAAAACCAATAAATGAAAACAGCAATAAACAAAAATGAATGAAAACCGACACCAAATAGAAAATATTGCATTATTTGCAAATAAACGATGCTTTATAAGCCATAATTATTGTTCGACCATAACCTGTTTAATTCCACACCTATTAATTACCGGTTGAATGACAGCTATTAATTAGTTTATTGCACTGAGTAAACTTACCCGTTTCAACTCTACGAGCACTACTTGGTGAAAGCAGTAATTTGTATTCTTCATTGGTATCGTAATCTTTTAAAGTGAGCGGAATTGTCCGAATTTTCCATGCTGAAACAAACAACTTACAGCGTGTGGTGCTATTCGGTGCTGTTCACGCAATACGCAAACGCTAGCAACTGTCACACACTACCTCGGAAGAAATAGCGTTTGTTGCGTTCAGTCATGGCGTTACACACCATAAGTAGTGACGTCACGGTCGTGTTTGATTGCGCTAATGTCGAGCTCTGCGAACAGTCTTTAGCGCCAGATGGTGCGAATAGTGACTCCCCGAACGCACCCCTTCTCGCGTACTCAACGTTTACAGCGGCGGTGAACAGTGTTATCACATTCCTCGCGCTCCATCAGCGCCATTCCGTAACTCGGTAGCGACTATTTTCGTTACCGTAAGCTAGCGACAGCCAATTGCATGCCCGATCACGGAAGAAAGGGAGCCTCTTATTGTCTGTCGCTAGCTGACTTATTGGACTTATTAGAACGAGATCGGTGAAAAAGCGACAAAGAAATCTAAATATCACTACTTCGTAATCTGTTGGATCCATCAGCAGCCAACTACAGCCTTCTATCACCTGCGTCCAAGCGTCGATGGTTTTATCGATCGGCGTAATGATGGAATTAAGTACCAAACGATTTAATTAAGCTACCAAACGATTATCTTCCGTTTGAAACCCATTAGAACGAGATTGGTGAAGAAAATCGTAAAGAAATATCACCGCTCCGTGTTCCGTTAGATCCATCAGCAGCCAACTACAACCCTCTATAACCTCTTCCAAACATAGATAGTTTTTCGATTAGCGTAATATGGAATTAACGACTAAACATTTTAATTAACCTACCAATCGCTACCGAACGATTATCTTCTGTGTGAGACTTATTAGAACGAGATCGGTGAAAAAGAACATAATGAAACTGAAATATCACTGCTCCGTACTCCGTTAGATCCTTCAGCAGCCAATTATAGCACTCTATGTCCAAAGTCTAAGGGTAGATGATTTTTTGACCGTTGTAATCGAGGAATTAACCACCAAATGTTTTAATTAAGTTACCAATCACTACCAAACGATTATCTTCCGTATGAGACTTATTGGAACGAGGTCGATGAAAAAACATAAAGACCTTAATATATCGCTCCTCCGTATTCCGTTGGATCCATCGGCAGCCAACTACAGCCTGCATCTAACCGTAAATGCTTTTTCGATTGGCGTAATTAAGGCATTAACTACCAAACGTTTCAATTACGCTACCAACCACTACCAAACAATTTTCTTCCGTTTGGGACTTATTGGAACGAGATCGGCGAAGAAAAACATAAATAAATTGAAATATTACGGTGCCGTATTCCGTTGTATCTATAAATCACCAATTACCGCCCTCCATCGTATGCGCCTGGATGTAGATAGTTTTTCGACCGGGATAACTAATGAATTTACTACCTTGCATATTTGTATCCACGAAACGATTTTGCATCGATTCGGCGTGGCATTTTATGGATTGCGTGATAAATAAAAAAAAGTCCGGCCAACGTTACGGAAAAAAAGTCTCATTTAATTATAACGAAACGGTCGACCGTCAAACCTTCTTATTAGACTACCAATCACCACCAAACGACCACCAAACAATTAGGAATGAAAAAACATTGAGACGTTCAAGTCGTCCGGCTAAGTTTATGGTGGTACCCAGGCGGCCCATCGTTGGGTCATCTCTCTTGTGTGACTTCCTGTTGAGTTCCTCGGATTGGATTCTTTATTAGTAATAAGTTTGCGCACACTTCAATTAAATAATTATTTCCGTATAAGGTCACGGATGAAAAAAAATTTACGCCTCGGCTATGACAGAGCAGGATCCAAAGTCCTCACCAAATCAAGAACAGATATCCGGCGTCTTGATTAGAGGACTGCGATTGGTCACTGAAGGTCCAACCACTCAGCAAAATTATAAAATTTCCCTTCAATTAGTCTTGATTTATAGAAAAACTCCCGGAAGCGTTTGATATTCAATTTAGAACGATTGGTAGTGATCACTCGTTTGCGTCAACGAGAAATACGCGTGTATCGTGAACGGCGAGCTGTGATTGGTCACCAGAAGCCGCAGCGGAAAAAAGAATTCCTAACAAAAATTCACCCATTATTTTGTGGCTAATTTCATTGTGATAAGACCTAATGGATAGAAAAACATCTAATAGTGTTTTATATTCTATTCAGGACGTTTGGTAGTCGATCGCTAAATTATGCCAACGCAAAATACTTGTGAATCCTCAGTGGACGGTTCTGATTGGTTGTCAGAAACCGTAGTCCTAGAACGGCTGATTAACGCAAACTCGCCCGTTTTTTTACCCATTATGTTACAACTATTCTTGATCAAATAAAAATATGCGTCAACGTTTGATATTATATTCAGGGCGTATGGTAGTTTATCATGAAATTAGGCTAACGAAAAATACATGCGGATCATGAATGGAAATCCTGTTCTAATGAGACTTGATGGATAGAAACGCATACTATAGTGTTTGGTATTCTATCCGAAGGGTCTGGTAGTCGATCACGAAATTCTTTCAATGCCAAATACAGGGTGCGCCAGAGAAACTTACTTATATGAAAGGTCAATAAAAACAAAAGTACTTCAATTATTGTTTAAAATTTTTTTTTATTTGGGAATACAATATCCCAATTTTTTTTTCATGTGGTCTTGAAAATGACATCGGATAAATGGCGACCCCCATTGCGCATACACTGATGAAGTCGATTTTTGAAATTCGTATCCACTCTTTGCAGCATATCAATCGGTATGTTGGCAATGGCGTCGCGAATGTTGTTCTTGAGGTGTGCTATGGTCCGTGGTCGATCGACATAAACCAGAGATTTCAAATAACCCCATAAAAAGAAATCGCATGGAGTCAAATCTGGAGAGCGTGCCGGCCATTGGAGATCGCCTCTGAGAGAGATGAGGCGGTCGGGGAAATGTTGTCGCAACAAATTCATTGAGTCTCGTGCGTCTCGAGGACGTTTGGTAGTCGATCATTCTAATACGATAACACAAAATACGTGCGTATCAGGAATAGAGAGCTGTGATTGGTCGCCAGAAGGCGCAAGGGTAGAACGTGTGACATTTTTATAGTTAGATTTGTTAATAAGTTCCGACCGAACCGAATGAAATTACGCGTATCCGAACCGGAAAGCCTCGATTGGTCGCGATAATATACGACGTTTTTGCAATAGATGGCGTTGGTTATCGAGTCTTTGTGGCGGTCCTGCTAGTTCCACCATCTCACCGCTACGCGGCTTACACATCGTTCCAGCGTTTCTCACGAGCGGTCGCAGGAGCATGCGTTACAATATATACAACCGTCTTTCCCCTAGATCCTAACACCCAGCGCGTCTAGGGCAGGGTGCAGTGACACAGCCCTACTGATGAGTCTGTCACTGTACCCGAGACGAAACGCACAATCTTTTCCTGCCTCTTCCTACCTTACCGACTTTACAGACCGGACAAGCCGCGGACAAACAACTACAGGAGTAGAGAGAGCCACACAGACCGAATCTCTACATCTTTTTCCGCTGCTCTTCGTCCTATCTCATGGATCGGAATTTTCTTTTTGATTTTCCGTAAGAACGGGAAACTACCAAACGATTTAAATGGACTACCAAACGCTACCAAACGACCACCAAACGATTCGTAAAGAAAAAAGTTCGTTTAGGCAAAGTTGGGGGGCCAACTTACTGCCCGATTTTTGATTATCGATTTTTCGAAAAACGGAGAACTACCAAACGATTTAAATTGACTACCAAACGCTACCAAACGATTCGTAAAAAAAAAGTTCGATTAGTCAAAGTGGTGGGGCTAACTTTGGTGAGGTACTAAAATCGCAATGCTTGTCGACGATTGAAACTTATATAAGTAAGATTAACGGGCTACACCTAGGAGGGTAAAAAATAGCATTCTCCCCAAATATTTTTATTCGATAGTATAACCGTTTAGCTACGTTCCCTGCAAGTTTCGTTGAAATATTCCTAAAATTTAGTGAGCTACAGCTTCTAACAGGCGGCAAGGCGAGCAGTGGCAGCACCATACTACAAACTTTAAACGCGTTTTTCTCGAAACACTGTTTGCAAAGTCGGTGGACATATCTTGAGAACCACGAGATGGATTGTTTCCAAATTTATAGGAGATACGATGAGAAACGTTCAAAGGTCGTTGGCGACGTCACCTTAAAAAAAATCGATCTTCCTTTTTTCATCATCTGCCGGTAGCCATGTTTTTTGTTATATTTCTTCACTTTTGGTGATTTTTGAGAAGGCTTAATACATGTAGTTTCGTGGGTAATTATGCAGAAGTGGGGCACCACCACAATTTCAATATGAACTTTTGTTTAGCATAAAGTACTTTAATTGTTCACCACCAATGATACTCCGGTGGGGGAGGCTCCCATGTTCAATTAATACCTTAATTTATGGGGTTTTGAAGTTCCCGGAAACACATGATAAAATAGAACATTTTCAAAAATGTCCACGCTCATAATGGGGTTGGGGTGAGGGATTTGTTTCACCTCCCGTTTCCCAGAAAAAAAATCGGAATTTCGCCTTTTTCGGGCCTATAGGTAGATATAGCCCCTTAATTTCGGATTCATTAAGTGTCCCAAAATTAATCCATTTCACGACATAGTTTTGGAGATGTTTAATGTTGAAGTTGAACCTTTATTCGTAGGCATGATACCTCTCAAACAGTAGTTATATGGCTGTAGGGGTAAAATAATATTTCCGTTTAAATGAAAACTAAATACACCATTATCATAGGGTTGAAAATGTCATATCAGAAAATTAAGCGCTTTCTCCATTTAGTTCATCAATAATATTCGAAAAAATGTGATTTTTTAGCTTGGGCGGTTTATTTTTCAAATTTCAACAAAATTTGTAGGTTAAATGTGCCAACACCGCATTATCTGGCTCTGTCGAGGGAGCCACTCACAGTCAAGCCTTAACTGGTGGGTATTTAAAAATCGGCGGGTGTATAAAATATATATAGGTTTGTTCGCGCTAGCTACACTTCCTACACTTTGACCAGATACAGTAGTAGAAAGTCCACTGGAGGTGTAAGAAGTGTAGAAAAGTGTAGCTAGCGCGAACAAACCTTATTATAGTATCACAGCATTTGAACTTTATAATAAAATGGATTTATTCATCCGCTCGACATTTTTAACGTTTTCTCGACTTCGTCGAATGAAAATTTGCATCCTTTTTCTGCAGCTATATATGCATTAAAGAAAAAAAACAGTGCCCGGGAATTGAACCGATAACACGGTCTTACATACAGGTGTGGAAACGCCGGCGTTTTTGCATGGTGAAAAGTGTCATCGCAAGTGAGGCAAAAAGTAGTTCCTCATTTATCCACTGGAAGCGCTGTCAAGTAGAAGTAGTCTTGTAGATATAAATATACAGCAATCGATAAATAACCTCCTGACAGCCTCCACTCAACTTACAAAATGCTTAATACAAACGTCGTACCGAACTATGAGAAAAAATTTTAAAATCGTAGTGAACAGCGATCAGTGTTCACAATTCCACAGGACGAAGAATTGCGTTGAAAATGGGAAGTCGCAATGCCTGGAGATCAAGTGCTAAAGACGTCGCAACACGTTTGCGCGAGCATCGATTCGAGCCACGAGATGTCGTGCGGAATTTGATAGAGCGGGGTCCAGATGGACGAGTTCTCATCGATGTATGAATTAATGACATACCTATATAAGTTTAGAAGCTTTATTTTTCATTCATATCGTTGTTGAAGATTATGTTTATTTTTTTTAACCCGCGCTACAACCCGGTGTTCGAACTTGCTGTTGATTGGGTAACTTCTAGGTAGCAGCGCTTTATGCGGCAGAATTGAGAACCACCGCTTCGCCTCCTTACCTGACCTACCCCCCACTCCAGAAGTTTCTAGCCTCTATGTAAGACCGTGGAGTGATTTCTCTCTGTGTCACACGCTACTTCCTTCTACCATCACGCCCCAAGCGGTCGAAGTCGGAATAAAAAAGAACTCCACCAAGAGTGCCGACTCCCACTACCGTTGCTAGACCTGTATGCAATACCGTGCTTTTTTCTCGCTCTGTTCTTTCCCGTGAGGCGTTTGTCCAGATGTGTGCACGTTATACATGGCCTCGCAGCTTTTAACACCACGAACTGGGCTCAATGTTATCACTGAATCTTGGCATGGGCACGTAATCTTGCTGTCGCTCTATCTGTGCTGTCTTTGTTTTCTCAATAAAACCGTGAATAAAGGCATCGAGCACTTGTGTAGTTGACGCATCGTTTACTCGCGGTGAGCCATTTCCATATCACCTTTTTTTCCAATACAACACTTGAATATTGTCAACGCGTGACAAAAAAAAAGTAAAAATGATCGATGCAACATCGCGTACGTATTGGCCCAACTGCCTGCTCTCGACTGTAGCATTCTTCGCGTCTTTGTGCGTTTGCTGAAAGTGCTGCGATTGAAAGTTACTTATTTGTTTTTAATCTACGTTTTATCCTTGATTTAAAAACCGAAGGCGTAGTGTTTCTCTTCGTTTGTTCGTTCGAGCGTTGCGCAGAAGTGCAAGGGGGCGAGGCGGGAGACAGGCATTGTGGTCACTGTGAAATTCCGATTTTCAGTGACGTCTTAGAATTGGCCAAACAGTATACAACGCGTTCATTCGTCTACTTCTGTAGTTTTCGTTGCATTGCAATCTTACATTGCCGTAAAACATTTTCGTCTTTTATTGCTGAAAAATATTGTATTGAGCAAGCAAAAGACACAATTTCGTTACAAATCGCGTAGAATTTACAATTTTGTTCGTCGGGCGTTGCAACTTGCTCAACGATTGCTGTGTGTACAAGACAAAGTAGTATAGTGCATTCCCAAAGAAAAATGCTCGCCGATATTATATCGGGCTGTTCAGAAAGTACCAATGTTTTGTATCAGCCACACTTGTGGGAAGAAACGACATTACTTTAGGAGCAAACCAATGGGTTTTAATGAAATGAAGAGAAATTGCATATAACTGATAATTGCATTGCAAATCAATGGAGGCGTATGTTTTATTTGTAGGGTTTACCGGCTTAAGTTGGTCCAGTATTTGAAAGAAAATAATGGCGTCCGATGATCATTGGCCACCCGTGTCTTATTCATCAGCTAGCAAAGGTTCAGCAAAATTCAATGGAAGCAGAAGACTTGTGAAAGAGTCACAGCAAGAGACTCTAAAGAAACTCAACGAGATGTTTTCCACGACTCTTGAATCCGAGGTCATACTGTCGGTAGCTCAAAACTGCAATTGGGAATGTAAGATCGATAGTCTTTTTACTATGTTGTTGATATTGTTTGCAAGTGATGTGGTCTCTCAACCGCATTGTTAAGGATTGTTAGGCTACTGTGGAGACCCAAAATCAAAAAAATCAAGGTTACTTTGAGATTTTAGTTTTCAAGGAATGATCAAGATTGAAAAATCGCTGGAACATTCATTTCTCTGTACGTTAACAAAGCCTTGTGCCAAATTTCATTAAAAATATTAATAATTCAAGAAGTTATAAACAATCTCGTGAAGGGCCTTTGAATATGAGGGGCTTAACGGTATACTTGATTTTGGCCACCCGGGTGATCTGAACCAGAAAAAAAGAATTTTTTTCTTAAAAGAGAGCATATCGGCCAAGGCTTCATGTTTTTTCTTCTGTTATCGTGTTTCAGATATAGAACAGGAAAATTTCGAATTTTTTTTTTCGATTTTTCGAAGGAAAATTACATTGTTAATAACTCATGAAAAAAAGAATGTTAAGGGATCATGACGGTGTAACGAGAAAATAAAATAGCTGATTTTTACTGGGTTAAAATACGCTGTCTGATTTTTTAATGTCAAATCAAAACACTCATGAAGAACAGAAAATAAGTTTATAAACGTCTATTTTTTATGTTTACATTTTTTTACAGTTAAAAATGTATTCGAAAAAGAGGTCGTTTTTTTCGAAGGTTTTTTAAAAGTAAAAATTGACAAAATGGCGGCTGTTCGAAAAGAAGTATCGAATTTAGCCTATTTTTTCGACAGTTTTTTATCAAAAAGATATGAAGATAAAAAAACGCTTCCATAACAAGATAAAGAATGGCATGAAGAATATTGTGTCAAAATTTGAGACGGATAGCTTGTAAAAAAAGTCGATTTTTTGAACATTTCACACTGTGATGATCCCTTAAGGCGTTACCCCCCACTTGCAGCGCAAAAAAAAGGCCTTTTTCATGAATTTTTTTAAAGAAAACTATAAAACTTTTTTAATCGATCAATATACCATCTTAAAGAACACATCTTGAAGAACTTTCAGTAATTTTTTTATTGAAAAATATTACATTGTTTAGTGGCCAATAGCCGTCAATGAAATAATGTTTTTATATACACGGTTTGCGGTGACCAACATTGCGGCGAAGTGGATCATCTGAAAAAAAAATGCGGATGGATTTAGTCGAATATAAGTATAAACTAGTCTTTAATCGAAGGATTTTAAAAAATATTCATTTTTCACAAAATGGCGGACAGTCAAAGTTAATGGTTCGATTTTAACGAAAAAAAAATGGCCGTTTTTTGGCATAAGACGGCCATTTTTTTCGAAAAAAAAATCGAACGATTAAACACTACATTTTTATGTATTAAATAAGCCTGCAAAATTTCAAGAAGATCGGTTCATTAGTGTTCGAGTAATCTTGGTCACCGACTTCAGAAATGCCATTTTGAGAAAAACGCGTTTAAAGTTTCAATTAGCCGGTCGTTTACACAACGGATTCTTCTCTTTTAACGCTCATATCTCAGTCAATTTTGTTCGGATCGATTTGAAATTTTCAGGACATATTCTCAGATACTTATACTTCAAAAAAATGCAATAAAAAAAATCGATTTTTTCAAAATCGCAAGTGGGGGTAACCCCTTAAGAAGAAAAACGTCGGAAAAGACTAAACTACTATTAAAACTGAACAAGCGTATTAAATTTCAAGTCGTTCCGTTCATTGGATGTCGAGAAATCTAGTACACCATTTTGAAAAACATCGTTTAGAGAATGACTCGTTTAGAGTTTTACTAGCAGTTCAATTGTTGTAATCATAAATGCACCTTTAATCTGTGATGCCTGCATTATATGTTCGACCTTCCTCCTCAACTTGAGTTGCTCAAGCGATGAAAAAGTGTTAGTCATTTTCACAGTAGCCTAACCCCTCAAGATTAAGTGGATTCTTGGTATCGAGTCAGATTATATTATTTTCTAAAATAGATATGGTCAAAATGTAAAACACAGAATCCATTTAAGGTAGTACGAACATGTACGTGATTATTGAAACGCCGCTCAATTTTTATCATTGGCTATAGATAACGCAGACAGACGTGTGTGTTGAAAAATTCAAGCAAGGTCATCGGTTATTTTCTCTGAATAAATATATCCGAAGCTGGGAGGTTTATTGTGTTTTTCAATGGAAAAGACATCATAGCTGGCCTCTTATTCAGTTTGCACTCGTACTTTGCAATTAGATTAATGTATGAATAAAAAGCGTGACGTGTTCCAAGTATTTTGAGGATTTAACTGGTATTGAAAAAATTGGCGGTTTACAAATGTTTCAATGAAAAATCTGTACCTAACAGCACGGTGCAGGCGAATACTTTCTCTAAATCAAGGTAGTGATGCTATGAAATGAAGACTACTAATTTAGTAGTCAAGCTAAGTCGTTAAGTAAACCGTGGTAAACACTTGTAACATTTGTCAGAGAACCAATTATTGTAAAGTATGGAATCAAGTGATTTTATGAACATACTTTAAGACGTTCTCTGCCATGGTGTAAATGGGAAATTTACATAATAACTTCTTGGTGGAAATTGATGCAGGAAAAGCGCTGGTCACTTGCTGCAGAGAAATGGACGATGGAGCTGCGGCTCACGAATCCGTTTCGAAATTAATTCTGCTCTAAGGTCACCGGTGGCCTGTGTGGAGGTTCGATACAGGACAGGGTCTCCGGTGACCCTGTTAATGTTACTTTATTCTATTACGATTTTTTCACCGTATCGAAATAACCGTAACATTTTCATAATCAAACTCTCTTTTGACTAACTAATAAGCATGAACTACCTTAAGAATAGGCTCGTGTTTTTAAAGACTATTTTTCAGAAATGTATAGCGAGTATATTGAAAAATACTGATTGATTTTTATTCTTTTTCCATTTTTGTGATAATGCTTTTAGTATAAAAGATTAAATCAGAATAGAAAAATTGTAACATTATTTTATTGGTACCTAAAAAAGTGAAAATTATAGGAACGCCATTTTTCCAAGCAAAATATATTAAGCTGGACGTTTTACCACAATTGCGTGCAATTACCACAATTATTTTGTTGTAAAATGTTGGAATTGTTTCGCGAAAAATAATACATTGAAGTAGTGGTAAACGAACATGATCAGGGAAAAAACAACATTTACCAATCATCAGTAATTTCGATTTTCAACATTCGCTTTAAGGGATAACACCACTGTGCAATTTTCAAAAAATAGATTTATTCGAGATTAGCTTAAAGGATACTTCAAACTAGCGGCCCCCAGCGGTCATTGATCCAATATCATCACCAAGAACAAAAAAAGCGTTTCAATTCATAACATGAATATTGTTGATTCGAGTGTACAAGAAAAATTGAATTTCGCTCGTTTGATTCAGATAAAATTTCTATTGAGTAAATATATTATTTTATTGTCTTCGCTATATCCGATATTGATTTTCTAGTCCACGGTTCGTTGAAATATTAATATTTTATTCTCATTCGAAAACAGTAAGCAAGTGTCTGAAATGGTGAAGAAATTATGCGAAAATAAAATTTGATTCTCGCGCATAAACGAAGCGATTAAATCGTAGTCATTTTTATTTGATTCACTTTGATTACGAGTACACAGTGGACGCACCTTTATTATTATATTTTAAAAATACCACAGTTTTTGTACCGATCGTACGATTTTATTTTGTGTATTTATTCGCAACTCTAAAATCCGGTCGGTGAAAATATTTTCTGACATTAAACGGGTCCGTGGCCCAAAAAAGGTTGGGGACCGCTGCTTTAAACCATCTAGAATAGGGGAAAAAATTTTGGTACCTGTCAAAAACAAGTCGACCGTTTTTCTCGGAGGACAATTCTTCAAAACTGCACGCAATATAACTCCTATAATTTTCATTCTGTTTCCTCCAAATTTTGAGCACATCGTTAAAATAACATTCCGAAGAGAAACAAGTATGGGATTTTCCATGACCTATTTATACGTTATTTGTCAACAAATGATTGTCCTTTTTTTCTGTCGAGAATTGAGTTTTTACGTTGAATGACTTGCGAATTACACAAAAATTAATATTTTCAAAATCCTCTTCATCTCTAGCCATACACATGTAAATCAATAAAAATTAAAAAATTGTTTGCCCTCAAATTTGCGTAAGTTATATGCGTGCAGCAGAGCGTCTCAAATCCAACATGGCCCGCGAGAATGGCTCCAGCGTCACCATTTTGTATAATTGTATATACATTTTTTTTTGTTCACTCGAAGATATGACGCATAACATCCTTGAATATTATTATCCCCGTGTCCTCCCACCCAACAAAAAAATCGCAGGCTCGCTTAATTTTAGACATTTACAGTGGTGTTACCCCTTAAATATAAGTGGATAAAGTTAATGCTGGATGTGCTTTCTGCCAATAATGTAACAGATTTCGCGTCTGTAATAGGGATAGAAAAAAAAACATTCGTAACGTCTTCATACGGTTTTCTACCAACGAATTTTCAGTGCAACAATCCATAGAGGGCCTCATAGAGCTTAGCGAAGCGGTGGACAATCCACCGACTTGGAAAGATACCAGCTCACGCGCGGAAACGATGTCTTCCACGGTAGCAAAAAGTCCCGATTCGTTATTCGGTAAGATCGATTCAGCAATAACCACCGAGACCGATTGTCTTCCGTATGCGGAGGAAAATATGCCTAGTTCCCGAACTGCTCACGACGCACAATCGCAGCACAGAGTGGAGAAGCCTAAGAGAGGGATTACAAAGAATCGTATGGATTCCTTCTGCGGCAACATAGCGAAATTGAAGTCATCCGGTGAGAATACCGGGTCTCGCGTGAGCGACAGTTCATTCGGCGTAACTCAAGAGGAGCTCGATTCTCCGATTCTTCCCGAGTGCGATTCGTTTTTCGATGGCGAGCATCACTTAGGGGCTACGGGCCGCGTTCGTTTTCTCCCTACAGCCCCGGCAGGCGCGCCGTACGGCGATTTCCCGGAAACACCAGATTTCCGCACAGCGAAGCCCGCGGCATCTTCGCCGAGGAAAAATAAAAATGGCGATGCGCCGAAGAATCGTTATTGGAGCAAGAAAAAAGACGATGATGCGGGCAAGTCGCGGAGCCTCGAGGAGACGAAAGAGGACGCGAGTGGCAGTCAGAAAGTCGCTTGTTTCGACAGTAACGTGAACGTGAGAAAGAACGAGTCGGAGTCGCTGTGCGGCCTCAAAGTGCAATACCGTTTGTCCGGAATGGAGAGCAGTTCGGACGACGACGCGGACGTCGTTATAGAGGACGAGTCGAGCGACTACGCGATCAATCTTACGTCGGCGATAACGAAGAACGTTTCGCAATTTTTGTCACCCTCGACTCAGACACCGCCACGGCGAACGAGACCGGAAATGCACATGATAAGCACACCGTCACCGCCGAGAACACCGCAACGCAGCGTCCACGACATGACGTTCGCCAGAATACGAGGAATCATCATTCGGGGCGATCCGATTCTCGTATTGCTCCGAGGCCTACCGGGCAGTGGAAAGACGACGTTGGCCCGGAGCATAGTCCGCGCGACGGTCGGGGGAAATCCTTCGTTGTATATCTACAGTACGGACGATTTTTTCATGACTCTCGGACGTGGCGTTTACAAATTTGATCCGACGAGGCTCTCGGACGCGCACGCCTCGAATCAGTCAAGAGTGTTGAGAGCGATGAGAGAAGGACGCACTCCGATTATCGTCGACAATACGAACGTCGAAGCTTGGGAAATGCGCCCGTACGCTGCAATGGCCGTCAAGAATGGCTACCTCGTCGAGATTCTCGAGCCGAATACACCCTGGGCGCGCAATCCCAAGGAACTCGCCGTGAGAAATTCCCACAACGTGACAAGAGCCAAAATTCACGAGAGAGCGTTGAAATTCGAGATTGTAACGAACGGTAAAGAATTAATCGAAATGTACCGGCTGAGACATCCGTTTCGCAAGGAAATACCGGAAGTCGTGTCACCGGCGAGAATTCCAACGCGCGACGAGATGAAACAAGAGAGGATGGACTCTCGCATGGCCGACATAAAATCAAACTGGGACAATCACGATAGAAACACTTATGTACTCACGAGTCACGATATCGAGAGTATGCAAAACATCGACGAAGCGCACAACGTACGGTCGATCGCGCGCGAAAATTCGCCCGCGAGCGTCGAATACAGCGGAAGAAAATGCCCGCAAAACTTGCCGAGTTACGCCGACAAAGTGTTCAACGATTATCTTCGCACGTTGCAAGATTCGGACGACGAGAGTTTCGAAATGCTCGATAGCTCGGGCATCGAGAACCTCTCGGACATCGGAAAAATGCTCGACATCGTACGATCGTTGGATTCTCCCGGCTGTGCCGAAACTGCGGAACGTACCATTCCCGAAACGAAGGAGGATTCCGCGATGAAAGATTCCACCGCGCAACAGACACTCGGAGCCATTGGCTCCGAGAGAAAAGTCAGTCACGCCGCTGCTGCGGCCAATCTCGAATCGGCGAAAGAACCGCTGGCAAATAGCGGCAATGTTTTGTCGCAGTGTTGGGATTTCACATTGATACACGAAGGATGCAAACTGCACAGTAAACACGGACATTACGTGAGTTCTTCCACAACAGCGAAGAAATTCGATGATAGTATCGACACTGTCGACGATGGAACGTCGCAAGGAGATGTCGAAGAATCAATGATAACGGAGGAATATGTAATTGGACAAGCCGAAGCAGTGATCGAAGAAAAAACAAACTCCAATGAAATTCCAGCTAAAGAAGTCGCCGATAATGATAATAATGCACCGCAGATCGAGGCTCTGAATCACGGAAACCTTATTGATCTGAACGACGATATGGTGAAAATGGACGAAGCAAGTCCCGAGACAATTTTAACGGGAGAGGCAAATATCGTAAACGAAGCTACGGAAGATAAAACCTTGTGTACTCCGGTACCTGCGTCAATCCCTTATACGGAACACTATCCTCAAGATACCGGCGTTGACAACCCGCCGGAAATCTCCGAAACTCGTGGCAATATCTCCGAAGAGAGGAAAATTGACGAGGTCGCCGGGACTTCAACCAGGACTACCTTAGGTACGTTGTTTCACGTGATAAAGACTTCGATTCTCGGTGGCTTCGACGAATCCTCAACGACCATCTTCGAGGACGCCGAGAACGATGATGACGATCTCCAGAAATTTGTGTCCTTCGAGATCGACCAGAGCGAAAGTGGCAGCGCGGAAAGGTTGGGAAATGACAACGAAACAAAAGAGGAAATCGTTACGCCCGCTATGATCGTCGAATCTCAAAGCACAATTCTGAACAATAACGAGACGACGATTGAGGATCGTTCCATGAATCTACCCAGCGTAGAAACGTTGAACCCCGAAAACCATCGGAAAGACGAATTCTCGAATTCCTCGACCGATAACGTTAACAGTATATCTTGGAAAGAATCGCCGTTTCCGATTGATGGCACAACAATTCCCGTTGCACTCGTTCCGGAGGATGAAAAAACAGTGCTCAAAATGGACGCGCAGACGATGACAACTTTGTACGACTTCAACGTTGCTTACGTAGGGGGTACTTCGGAGCCCGAGTATCGTGAATTATGGGGCGTAAACAGATCAATAAACGAGAGTACAACGGGGCTCCGAACGACCGTGAGCCGATCGTCGAAAACGATGTTTGACAAAAGTTCGATGACCGGCGAAACGGATATACTCGCGAAAGAGAGCTCCGCCACTGACAAGGAAAAAGATTCGACGAATCGTCTCGACGATTTGATCGAAATGTTTCCGCACTACCCCCCGGAATATCTGAAAACTCTTTACCAACAACAGTGTAATTGTAATTTTGACTGGGTCGTCGATGTTCTGTGTCTCGCGGACGTGCCGAATTTAACGATCGAGAATTACGAGAAGAAAGCCACGAGCAACGACGACGAGAGCCCCGCGTATAACGTCAAATTGTCGAAAGCTGACGATGAAAAGCTGAAACAACGCTCGCACAGCTCCAGCCCGAGAAACCGTCGTAACAGGTCTAAGGATTTTCGTAGTTTCTCCCTCGATTGCGTGGAAGATTTCACGGTTTGCGAGGCATCCTTCGTCAGCGAGGACAACAACGGCGGTAAGAACGACGATGAGAACGATATTCTCGATTGCTTTTACGCGCAAGCTCTATCCGAGACTAATTTGCCAGGTGCGCGAAACGATTTGGCCGAAGCATCCTCCGCAGTCTCAGGACCGCACATCGTGAGAAATGATGCAGATACCGAGGAAGTATTGGAACTCGACTTTGGGCGTGAATTTATAAACCAATTGGAAAACGCGTATGGAAATCCGGACTTCGTGCTGCCTGACGAATTCAAACCCGTTATACGAATCAAGAAATCCATGGTCGAGGATCTCTATGGGCTTTGGATTCAAAGCATGAATGATCAAATGAACGTCCTCCACGCTCAGCTCGACGAGAGAATGGCCAAAGGTGCGAACAACGAGTAAATCTTAATCTCAAAGCAAAATTAACGTATTTCCTTTCATCTTCAAGAACGAAAATTTGTGTGTGCGTGTGTGTGTGTGTGGAAACATTATAGACGAGGCAATGGCGAGAGCTATGGATCGCGAGGAAACGATCAAGTCCAAAGAGCCGGTGGTCCCCAATTTTGACGAAATCATGAACATGGAAATGGCACTTGCCAGATATCAGAATGAATTGGTATTTATGTCAATTGCGCGCTATTCATTTGGATATACGATACGTTACTAATTTGAAGATACAAAATGAAGAGAATTGTTGTCGATTGTCCAGAAGGAAAATGTTTCGAGGGAGACACCAAACGATATGGCGTCCCGGTTGACCAGGCAGATGTTGTACGATTTGTTGCCCGATATCGACAAACAGGTACTCAGTGATATACTCAAAGCTCACGGTGGTAACTTTAAGGAGACTTGCGAAATCATCGAAGCCAACATCGGACGTACCATCAACACAACCGATACCCTCAGGAAGCAGCAAAGTTTGTTAGAAAGGGTCAACGAGGAGCGGAAGATACGGGACGACGAAGAGGCAAGTCTCAGTTGCGGAAGAGATAATCTTGGAAGAGTTGTTACGATTAAAGTCGAAAATCGCGATAATACGGCCTGTCGTTGTGCGCAGGATTCCGATAGCACCCGAGCTCCTTTGATAGTTGTAAATCCGGATATCAATACTAGCGAAAAATCGGAGAAAACGCATTACAACGATGCCATTGAAAGGGGCCATGACGCTAGAATGGAAGCGCAGAGGCAAGTTTCTCTGCGCATAGAAAATTACAACAAAGCCGCCGAGGCCTATAGAAAAGGACAATCACAAGTCGCGGCGTATTACTCCCAAATGGTAAACTGTAATTATTATCAAATGAAACAAAAACAAACGACAGCCATGATAATAAGATACGATATTCTAAGAAAGTTAAACATTTCTCCAAAGGTCAAGTTACACTCGGAGAATATAAAAGCCGCTCACGCGAATGCGGCTAGCGAATTTTTAGCCGCTCAAATGTACACGCAATGTGGCGAAGATACCTTGGATCTGCACAACCTTCATGTTCGCGAGGCTTTACAAGCCCTGGACGCATTTCTGGACTTCCAGCAGAAAAAGCTGAATAAAAGCAATCGGAGGTTGGCTAGCTTGTTCATTATAACCGGATATGGTGCCCGGAGCAGCAATGGACTTGGAAGGATTAAACCTGCCGTGTCAAAGAGGCTGATAAGCAAAAATATAAGGTAAACTATTGAAATTCGCGGTACAAAAATAAAGGCGATTCGATCATGGGGACAGATTTAAGAGGAAGTACCACCGCCTTAGGTCAAAATTGATATGGGCGCTTGGAAGTGAACAGAAGAAAAATATTTACTTTATTAAAAATTTACAATTGGTTCTTCAAAATATAAAAAAAGAATTCAACTGACGATTAATCGTTGAAGATGGCGGCACACTAGCAGTCCATCCGGAATCATCTTCTTTGAAGCCCTTTGTGATGAAAATGTCCCGTTTTAGCATTGAACCTGAAGGACAATGCCAAAGCCTTTTCTTAATGTATTTGGTACCGGAAATATAAAAATAATTTCAAAGTCATGATATCATGGGTCGTTGGATTCATCTGAATGTCAGCTACGTTTTAATTTAAAAAAAACATGTTCCCATTTGAAAAACCATTGATGACCTTGAGAACGCAAAAAGTGTGACCTTGACAAAAATGAATTTTCCACGAGTGTATCAGACCTTCGAAATCAATCAAATTACCTCCTGACATTTTTTTTTGTCACTAAAAGCAACGGAGATATTCGGAGTGGTCACTTTAGGAAGTTCATCTGGTACCGAGTTGGTCAAAAGAAAAATTATTCCGAATAGCGTAGTCCGTTCAATAAGTTTGGCAACGCTGCAACCAAGCGCGACCGCGTATCCTGTACAGCTGCCATGTGCTAGAAATTCTTCACTCGCGTCCATGGTTCATCGTCGATCTCTTTTTCAACCATGGGAGAAAATTCAAAAAAGAAAGTGCTTTTCTGGAAAGCCAAACAAAATCAATTTTCAAAAATAAATGTTTTTCTCAATCAATCTCGAAATCAATTTTTGATGTGTTATTATTTCGTATCCTTTTTTTATAACTACAATGATTTTGTTTGCGATTAATTTATTTGACTTTATTCTTTAAGCCGATTTAGTCATTACATTTCCAGTCACTTCTGTATAATTTGCTGTAGAAGTGTAATGCACATTGCGTCGTTCGGAAAGTATTAGTGTTGATTTCAAAAAGCGCGCGGTTGCGACGTTGCCATCATAATATGCGACTGGAGTGATATGGAGGTTAAGCTCCAAAAAATCAGCATTTTTCAAGACAAATTAATTTATTCTGAAGTTCACAAGTATCTAATGGATTTTAGAAAGCTGTCCAAACGTTCATTAGATATTTTTTTATCCATTATAAAAGTTTCTTTCGAAAGTGTTTGTCAATGTTTGCAAATTTCACGTTTATAGACGGGAAAAACACGACAATCCATAAGAGACCATGCTAATTTAGAAAAATTTTATTTATTAATTGCTCACAAACAAGGTGTCCGGAGAATTTGAAATTTGAACAGGTGACTTTTTAGATACTCATAAGTGAACTCGAATTTTTTTTATCAATATCTGTATGTTAATTCGATCATCAGATGAACTTCCTGAAATGGTTCATCCTGTAAATAACACCAGATAAGTACCAAGGATACTTACGGAATAATGATCCTTGAAGAAACGACGCATTGTTGTATTTTTTCCAAACGGTAGGCGCATTTTTCTCCAGTGCTTCATGTGCAGATTGGAACTCGCTTTGGTATTTTGTTCCTGGTTCAATCCTGAATATTAGCAAGATTCCACCGCGGAGGGCTTCAGAGAAAAATGTAGCTTTGAGCAGACTGCAACAGTGTCGCTATTTAGTATTGAAAAAAATTGAAAGATATTTTGTTCCCTTGCCCGTATATGCTCCTAGGGACCAATCGCTGATTGTCAATGAAGTTCACTTTAAAAAAATCAAGCTCGAGATCTCTATATCAGTTTTTGACCTAAAAAAGTGTAATTACCCTTACTTGACGGCAAAAATCACTTTTCAACGCAAAATCAATATTCCTTCGCAATAAAATTCTGTCTCAATGATCAAACTCGTATCTTCTTGTCGAAAAAAAACAATCTCGTTGACCGCAATATTAATTGAGTCCGTTAATTTATTCTGTATGCCAGATTTACGGAAGCCAATTTAGGATGCCTGAAAGTAACCCTGAATCGGAGAAACGGCGCGTTTGATTGATGTATGATGTCCTTCGCGAACATGTAAAAATAGAGAAATAATTTTAACATTATTAGTTATCGTGCTAAAAAAAATTATACATAATTTTTTAAATCGCATGATAAAGTCTCCATACCATGTAAATATAATAGTGATAAGAACAGCAAGAAGCTCATTGTCCTCTGTATGCCTTTGTACAGAAAACAAGCTCACGCAAACATTGTAAATATCGATTTTTTCACGAAACGAAAGTGAGGGCCGTTCGAAGAAAAATCATTCAAGAATACGTCGTGCAAGGAATTATAGAAAAATACGATCATTTTTGCAAATAAACATTGACGTTCATGGTACGATAACAATTGCCAGAGATTCTCGCTTTTCGAAACAAGAAAAGAAAATAATGTTCTCTTCTAACGGTAAAAGAATCGGGTAAATCGATAAAAATTGTACTTTTGCTCCGAATGAGACGTTAATGTTTTTGAAAGATTCGTCATTCAGGCGACACATCGAGAAATATATTTCTTGATCGTCAGAAACGCGATGTGCGTGGAGCGTGAAGAAAAATCTATTTTTTTGTATCTTTGTATAAAGTTTTATATGCGAACATTATGTAGCCTGTAAGTTAAGAATCGCAATTGATGGCAGATAGAATGATTTTTGTAAATTCGCGTGTTATATGTCCGATGCGATAACTTATCCGTACTCAGACACACACACACACACACACACACACACAGAAATGTTATCATTGCGATAAGTTTTAGATTTCTTTATTGACAATATCGTACGATCGATCGTAAATATGCGAAAGGGGAAGTGCTCTTTAGTACCATGACTGAAAAAAACGATTCTTCACGTTCTTTTTTGTTTGTTTTTTGTTTGTTCTCCTTTCAATCCACCGTGCAATCTACAAATACAGTGTTTAATTTTATCTCTGTAAACGCAACAATGCTCGTGTGCTTAGAGCGTTGTTTCCGAAGGTCCGATACGACCGTGTTTTAAGCGCCCCATGTTCTTGTTATTCTAGATTTAACAAAATACCGGCGTTTAATAAAAACAAAAAAACGGTCCCAATGAAACCTTGAAAGACGTACTTTTTTTTCTAATTGAAACGAGACAACGTGGAGCGACGTCTCTCCTTACCTATCGTGTTTCACGCTCGCTTTGCTCGTACACGTCTTGAGCTTTTTCAGAGGGGCCTGCCTCGTGTCGTGGCAAATTTCGTGCTTGGCCATTTTCTTAGCTGGACTTTTTGTTTGCGACGATTTACTTCGGGCTTTGCCTCTGCCGAGGCAATCGGAGGCGATTTGCTGTTGCTGCTGTTCATTTATCGTGGCGAGTTTCGTCTGCCGGAGAGCCGCATTCGAGGGAATCGATTTTACGTTGAGATGTTGGCTCGGTACCGAACCCGGCGATGCCACGGGGAATCTATAGAAACTTCTGCCCGTCGATCTCAATGCGATTTGAGGAAGGAAACTGAGCGCAAGGAAAAAGGAAAAATACGACGTGAGAACACACAATTTTCACTTCACGAAAAATTGTATCCACGAGAGATAGATTTATTTTGAAGCTTTATTTAAGGAGGTACTTTATTTAATTAGATATAATAGATATTGTAAAGAAAATAAGAAAATCAATCTTCACCGTGTAATTAATGCACTGCATTACAAGAAAGTTTCAATTTCCGGTTGAAAATTGTCAGAACGACGAAATAGCACCCACAGACTTAGCAACGTCGCGAGTAACAGCTGATGCGTTTGGCGAACATAACCCAACTTTGTTTTGAAATTAATTTGAATAGAAGCCGCCACAAAATATGCAAACAACAATTTATGGAGTCTTATCATTCATCACGTATCAATAATATGTATAATTATATTCTGCCTATCGTGCTAATTCCGCTGAGGTAATTCAAGCCTATTTTAATAGGTGTCCGGCTGATTTTTTTGTCTTAGTCCGCTTTTATGGTGGATATGTTAATATCGTTATTACGAATATTACTACCGAGTTGTTGACAATCTAATTTTTCAGTTTTTATTTGTTCACGTGCAACAAATTCATCATTTACCACAACATTTGGCACACTATAATCGATAATACGAATAATCAACATAAGTAAACATCAATCAGAGCAGCTGTAGGTAAAATAAACTTAGACTCTTTTTTTGACCCCGTTGAAGTGATCGTACCTCCTTAAAACTGGATTTCTATATGATGGCCGATCATTTTGGCCTGACAGAAAGGACCTAATCGAACCTCGTCAATTGAATCTGGGAAATTCGACCCCTAAATATCGGAAACCTCGGTCGATTTCAATCCAATACCTTCAAATCTTTTCAGTTTTTATTATTTTGAACTTTAGACGTTTCTAAATTTCAAGCAACTTTAGAAATTGAATGAGACCAACTACAGACTTCTATCAATGTGTTTGAATTAGTATTCCTAACAATTATGAATGATACTGGAGATAGAAAGGAAGCATAGTTCCCTTGACTAGAATCTTATGACTTATTATTAGTGTTATTATAATTGCTTATTAAACGATCTTACTATGATCAAATTATATGTAACCTTAAATATTTCGTTACGAGAATCTAAATAATTTGCATGTACAAACTGTCATGTTTCAATAGAAGTGAACATATACACTACTCGCTCAAAAGTTTGGATACGCCAGGCGATATTTCTCGCGGCACTATAAGTTAGATGGCTCCGTGGAAAAAAAGTTAACCAAGTTTAACGTACGCCCGAGTAAAAATGAATATATATAAACATATATAATTGTATATTAATTGATCGTATACAATTGTATACAAAAATTGGCTCCGATAGAATTTTATATATTTGTATATAAACGTATACAATTGTATATACTAATATACAGTTATGTACGATAGTATATGAATATATACAATAGTATACGTTTATATACAAATATATGAAATTCTATCGGGCCAATTTTTGTATACAATTGTATATGATCAATTAATATACAATTATATATGTTTATATATATTCATTTTTACTCGAGCAATTATATGTATTTCAAAAGAAAATAAAAGTACTCATATACAGTCATATACAATTTTATATACCGTAAATAAAATTTTCACGTATATATATATAATTATATACAACCCTATATTGAATTATATATAACTTTATATGATATTATATGTAATGATATAAACTCCCTATAAAAATAGTATCTCCATATATCATTATTTACAGAACCATGTATAATTTTATGAAATCAAATTTGATGGAAGTACATTTATATCGGATTATATATACGAATGTATAGAGTTATATACAATAATATATAAACCTATATATAAATATAAATGATCGTATATCATTTTTATATAATTGTATCTAAGTATATACAATAATTTTTACTCGGGCGGCGTTTTGCAGGGAAAAAATTCAGCTTGGTTTTGCTTTTTTGAAATATGTTTTATGATTATTTTTTTTTGCCAGCCGGTACACAGTTTTGACCGTGATAACTTATGGAAAAAAAATTCGTCACTGTTATCCATGATAAATTTAAAAGGGGTAGCAGAAGCGCCATTTTCGTTTTTTTCAAGTTCCGTGCGATTTTTTCCCGCAACGTTATATCATTTTTAGCTAAAAAAGGGAATTTTTGGAAAATACAACGTAACTCAAGAACTATAGGGTGTAAGAGGAAATGTCAAAGATGTAAAAAGTTGTGTAAATTTATGCTAGAACGTCTGAAGTTTTTACAGAATTTTCCTTTGAGGTCTTCTTTTTCCTACTTTCTGCTTGAAATCTGACGCGTGGGATAGCTTAACCCGCGAAGTATGGAATCACACCAATTTCACTTCAAAACAATTGTTTTCTTTTGTATTCGACAATGTCCATTACAGTACTCACGGTTGTGATTCTTTCCTGCTTGCTGCTCGCCTCTGTTTACACGTTTAATAGAAGAACTACTAACTACTATAAGCATTATCGATAACGACAGTCAGTTCTGTGAATGCTTCAAACACGACTACGTGAAACGAAACTCGCATATTTTGACCAAAAAAATTCAGAAAATTTTCTAAAAATGACACGGAAAAAAGATATTTTGAAAACATCTGAAAAAACGTCAACGTATTCAAAACGAAACACTGGAATATTTTCCCCCTTGATATTTCGTCTCTTACTCAATAGTTTTCGGGATACGCCAATCAATTGTTTGGACTATTATCCGAGTACCATTTTTAGAAAATCGATTTTTTTTATTTTGAAAAAACTCGAGTGAATTTAAAATCGAAAATTAAATACGTTTCCCGTCCTGATATTTCGTCCCAAATGCCATACTTTCCTAATTAAGCCATCCTACTCAGAGTTTCCAGCGAAGATAGTAAAAAGAAATCTGAAAGGAAAATTCCGAAAAAAATCTCGGCGATCCGCTACAAACTTACGCAACTTTTTACATCTTCGACACTTCCTCTTAAACCCTATAGTTCTTAAGTTACGTTGCATTTGCTAAAGTTTGTCTTTTTCAGCCAAAAATGAAATACCTTTGCGAATAAAAATCTTACGAAACTTAAAAAAAACGAAAATGGAGCTTCTGGTACCTTTTTCAAGATTATCATGGATAAAAATGATAAAAAACGATTCCATAAGTTGTGCGCCCAATTCTCGATGGTCGAAAAATAGCCGAAAAACGATCACGTACAAAAGTGCGTACCGGGTCGAAAAAAGATCATAAAAATATTTCAAAAGGGCGAAACAAAGCTGAATTTGTTCCCTTCAAAACGAGGTTCGTAAAATTTGGTTATCTTTTTTCTTGACGGAGCTATCTATCATTTAGTGCAGGAAGAAATATCGACTGGTGTATCCAAACTTTTGAGCGGTAGTTTATGCAGAATCGGTTTAGCCCCCGTTGACTCACGCAAGGAATACAATCTTCCATACAAACTTTTACACCCAATTTCTCATCCTAAGAATTTATGTTCAAAAAATCTTCTCTTACAAGGGACATTACTTAAGTGTCCGCCGTCGATTTGGTTGAAACTCATATATGTAATAGAACATTGAAGACTACCGGGCGTAGAAGTATACCGGATTTTTTTTGTAAAAATTACACGTCTGTTATTTGGAAATGATAAAAAACGAATGGAGACGGCTTTCTGCGTCACATTCAATTGATTCGCGAGTTCTTGTTGACTTTGAGTATCATCTTCATCCAATAAGGCTTGCAATTCGTTGTCTGCGAACTTTTTCGGTGGTTTCCCACGTTCTTCGTTTCTCACGTCAAAATCACGACTTTTTAATTTTTTGAACCACTCGAAACACTGTGTTTTACCAAAAGCATGTTCACCGTAAGCTTCGACGAGCATTCGATGCGATTCAGCAGCAGTTATCTTCAAATGATAACAGAAAACCAATGCCGTCCGCAAATCGTAGTACGAAGGCACAAAACTCGACATGTTTAAGGTTATAGAAAAATATACCGGTGTAGGGAACTTGGGTTGTTACGTGTTGAAAATCTTCGTCAGCTGTTAGAGGGAGATGATGGCGCTGCAGAAGCGGTCTTACAGTCCCTAAACTGATGGCTAGCACCATCTATAGGGAAATTCCGGTTTCATACTTCCACACCTGGTATTACATACGTATTTCTTTTTTATCTGCGAAAAATACGGTTTTAAAGGGGGAAACCACCCCTGAAAGAAGGCCGTGTCGGGGGTTGGTTTTGTACTTTCACCCACAAGCAGTCCACCGATCTCAATGAAACGAGAACCAAAATTCTTCTAATGTAAAGCGATGAAAAATCGACTCCAGAATAATTGAAAAAAATGTAATTAAAGGTTGACACGTCTTTCTTTGAGGAGACGTTACCCCCCTGAAAAACGTTTTTTCCGCAGATAAAAATGCGTGTCTCATAGTTTTCAATGCTTAATTACATATATGAGTTTTGACACCTCTACAGCTTCTAAGGAACATTTCTTCCAAATTTCATATTTCTATCTTCAGCAGTGTAGGCTGTGCATTGCCTGCATGTCTGTCGGTCACGAAACTGTTTTATATGTACAGATTATCGTCAATAAAAGATCTATATTTTCTTTAAAAAAACATTTTTTAATTGTAATGCGTGTAGGTTATAATAAATTATTATTTTATATGCTTTCTCCCATAAAAGCAATTTTTGGAAACAAGTACTTAAATGCTTTCTCCGATAAAAACAGTTTTCGGAAAAATATACTTAAATATACTGATGGATCAATATTTACTGGTTCAATAAACTTGACGATCAATTTATTTAATGTAAAAGTTACCTGAGGTTCCATTTTTAGGCTTTAAGCGGTCTTTTCACTTTAGACGCTAAAAAAGGCTATTTTCATGAATTTTTTTGATAGGTTTACATTATAGATATTGATATAAAAGTTGTTACACTTAATAAATGCGCTTTCAAAATACATTGAAACATTTTTTTTTAAGTATTTATGTAACCCAAACAAACTTTAAATGCGTTTTTCTCGAAACAACGTTTGTCGACGGTTTGTTGATAAAATCTTCGAAACTACTGAATCGATCCTTATGAAATTTTAAACACATATTCTTTACAACTATAGATATAGCACATATCAAGGGTTTTTGCAAAATTTGATATTTACTTTTCAAAGATTACTATCAAAGATCGTAGGATATGCGCTATAGCCATTAACACACTGAATCTAAAAACGTTTCATTTTTTTGTTTCGGATGATCCATGTCCGAGATTTCATCACCAGCGCAGACCTCCAATTTTTTTAGGACTTTTTTTTAACTACCATTTTCGTCTATAAATAGTGACTTAAATGAATATTTTTTTAAACATGTATTTCGAAAGTGTATTTATTAGTGTAACAACTTTTATTTCAATATCTATAATATAAACCTATCAAAAAAATTCAGGCACCCTTTTTTTAGCGTCCAAAGTGAGATTTTATACCCCCAGATTTACTCACTACGGATCAATTTATAGGGATGAATTGGTATCGAGAAGTGTTCATATAAAGATTGGAAATTGCGTACAAAGATGAGATTTGATTGAACGAATGTTTACCTGTTGCAGAACGGTGTTTCGCGTTGCTGGCATAAGCTCATTTTGGAACTAGAATCGAGTGCAGGTCCACCGTAGGATCTCTGGGACGAAAGTGAGGCTACCCGTTGAACCCCGTCTCTCATACCAGAAGCCACACTATTCGAGCTATCCCGCGACAGATTCCCTTTGACGCTGTTGCTGTCTATGATGGGCAGGAATTTATTCGTGGATTGAGCTTTCGTCGCGAGCCCGTTGTCCGTTCGTGCTCCATTAACGTGGTTGTTGCGCCAAACTCGTTCGACCTTCTTGCACGTCGTATCGACCGCCGTCTCGTTGCTGCTTTTTTCGAACCGCGAGACGGTGCAACGATTCGACAAGCTCAGCCTCGGATTCGGCGAGGATGCCACGACTCGTGGAATTTTCGACGCTGCTTCTTCGTCGTCGCATGACTTGTTCGAACGACGAGTTCGCGAAGGCTGTTGCCGATCAAAAGAAATATTTAAGCGGGTAGACGAGCGGATCTGAATTCTTTCAATCCTTGGGTACACTGGTACTTTGAAGGAACAGTTGAAATCTTTTTTTTGCCGTACCTTTGTATAAAATTTAACTTTTGTTTTAAGAACTCGAACACTTTATTGGATTTTGAATAATGTGCTCCGTACTCTGAGAAGCAATCCTGATTATTCACCCAACTTTGAAGTAAGTCTAGCGCAGTTTGAAAAAACCTAATGTCCATCGAGGGGATCACACCACCATTTTAGGCGCAAAACTGATAAACAGACTGAAGTTGATTTTGAAACAATTAACGAACTCTATGGAATATTGGCTTTTGTTTTTCCGAAGTATACAGAAAAAAGAGTATAAAAAATGGTATGAAGATATTTGCATCACAAAACGGCGATGCACTAGCAGTCTGGTCGAAGCCATCTTTCTTAATGTATTGCGACGTTGAATAAGTTCTCGCTGTTTATTTCGTGACAAGCTTCATTTGGACAAATCGTTCCTAATGCTTTCAAACGTTTCGAAACCGTTGTGTGATCAACTAATGATTCTGGATGTTCTGCCAGCGTCTTCATGAAGTAATGCCTCCGATCCAACACAGCAAAAATCATTATTTCTGAAGCGTGTAAACCAATCTCTGCATGTTGTTTCCGACGGAGCATGTCGCTGTAAGGCTCAACAAGAATTCTGTGTACTTCGACCGCAGATTTTCTTTGAATAAAGTAGTGTAGTAAAATTACCCGCAAATACTTTTTTTTGGCACGTAGTTTGACATTTTTGACACTGAAAAAAAAAAGTTGTTTACGCTTCGGCGAAATGGCGTACGCTGAATTTCAAGTTTGCTTGTAGTAACGCCATCTGTTGGAAAACAGCGAGAACTTATTCAACGTCCTAATAGATATGAAAACAGAGAAGTAACGAGGCTTCCTAGAAAATAATTGCTTCTGAAGGAATTACGTGCCTTTTCGCTACAAAACACTTTTATAAAAATGTTAATCGTAAAAGGATCTGTCAATATTCTGTAGAAAATGTGGCACTTTCTTCGGTATTTTGTGTACGTTGAGTAACGCTCTTCCGTGTAATTTTTCAATAACGTTGATAACGTTGTTTAATTAAAAAAAAATAACTTCAACGTCCTCGTATCATTTTGCTGTCTTCTATGGGGGTGTTATCCTTAAAAGATCCAGCGTTCATAGGTCCGAATGCCAAGTATAAGACGACGCTTACCTTGGACTTGCGCCGTCTCTCCGAAGTTATGTAACTCAGTAAAACAGGATTTCGCCATTGATTACTCTCTCGCGACGTTCCATTTGGCGCGAACAGACTGCTCGATTGTCTCGGCGGAGAGCCTTTTTCGCGCAAACCATTGAAATAACGATGATCGATGAGTCTCCTCACGTTGCTACGATTTTCAGGATCGTACACCAACATTAGCTTCAATATGTCGCGTCCGTTTTCCGAAACGTGAGGCAACAAATTTGTCACGCCCGTCCCTCCTTTGTTGGGAAAGAAGTATTCGCAGTTTCTCGCTTTGCTGCTTTAAAAGTGTAATGAAGAAAATTGCTTTATTGGCCTCCGATATATACGAATACAGATTTGTAACAATTTAAGGACGCTGTGTCCAAAATTGCGAATGGTAATAAGAATTTTTTAATTTGATAGGCCATTGAGTAAAATATTTGAAAGGTTGCGTAAAAATTTCACGACGATTAGGAAGCTGGCTACTGAGAAATTAGAATTCACAAATTACACGCAGCCTTATGGGAACTGATGTAACTTTGCAATAATTATTTTTTTGTTATAAAAATGATGCCAAAAATACAAAAAAAATCACACTTGAGGAAAAACGAATAAGAATACAGCGGCAACGTTGCATAGACCGAAAGTAGCGGGAAATTTAAATATTTTCGTTCACGGACGACGTCGTTTCTTGCACTATAAAGCCACTTTTGTGTTTGATATATTTGAAAGAAAAAAAATGATCATTCATAAATATTTCTTCGATTTCTTGAAAACAAATAGCAAAGTTTGCTATTCGCTAATAGAATTGCAAAGTTACTTCGGTTTCCATAAGGCTGCGTGTAATTTGCGAATTCTAATTTCTCAGTAGCCAGCTTCCTAATCGTTGTGAAATTTTTACACGACCTTTTAAATGGTTTACACAACGACCTGTCAAATTTAAAAAATGTTATTACCAATTTCAATTTTGGACACAACATACTCAAATGAGAGAAAATTGAGATCTTACTGTCTGCGAAATTTGGCGACTAGCCGGGCGTGCGGTGTTCCTAAAATGCTGTGAATTTTGGACAATTGGTCGACTTCGTTGGAGCCGGGAAAGAGCGGTTTCAGTCTAAAATATATCGAACGATCGTTTAATCGTGTTCTCAGTGAAATAAGAAATTGATCCGAATATACAAAATGAACGTTGTATTTTATACGAAAAAAAACGGACGTTAATAATTCGTAGTAGACACAGCCGGTAGCCCATACGTCCATTTTAGGACCGTAGAAGCCAGTCGTTAATAAACATTCTGGAGAACGGTACCAACGCGTCGAAATATATTCGGTGTATGGTGGCCTGCTGTAAATTCCACGAATCGATCCGAGATCGGCCAATTTAACGACATCGCCCTTGAAAAAATATTAGGTGTGTCCTTTCAAATGTCAAGTTGAAGGAGAATAATTTGTCAATCGAATAGTTATAATAATTCATCGGCTAATAATTCATTAGGAAGTCAGCGATGATACGGTAATTTTGTCGAAAATAGTCATACCTTGAGCAATATATTTTCCGGTTTTATATCACGATGAAACAATCCGTGTGTGTGAAGGTGCTCGAGACCCTTGAGCAGCTGATACAAAAATACTTTGATCCTCTGCTCGGCGAGGGTACGCCTGCGTGCAAAATAATTCGTCGTTATACGATGTTTCTCTTCAACGTTGTCCTACCGACGTAATTTTTATCTCAAACTCAACCTGCTTCACAAGTTACCCTTTTCTCATCTTAATGAGATCGTAAAGGCTCATGTCCATGAGCTCGAAGATGAGCGTCGCTATGCCCACTCTAGGCTCGCTGAAATGTTCACAAGGGTGTATTTAAAAGAACGTTAATGCCGCGCCCGTCTCTTTGCTTACTAGTGGGACTCGATCATGTACAGAATATTCGGATGACGGCTTATCTTCCTCATGGCTATCACTTCCGGACTTTCCAGCATCTCGTTGACTCTAGAACGTGTTAACGATCGATGTATTTATTTTTTTTGTCGCTTCAATCGATATCGCGAGAAGTATTTTTTTATTCTTTCTTTCGAGATACGTCTGATAGATCTTCTTGAGGCGTTTTGCTGCGCAGAGAGTACCGTTTTGCCGGTCCTGACATTTCAATACCTCGGAGAATGAGCCCTCGCCAATTTTCTGAAGCACCTTGTATTCTGAAGAAGAAAAATTAACGGAATAGGATACAATGGGAAAATAGGGCACAATATTGACTTTTTAAAAATCTTCCATTGATTGACATTAAGGCCTTAGGCCACAGTAACGGATATAAAATCATGTGCGAATTTAACAATTTTTTTTCGTATGAAAAAGTGATTCACTCATAAAATTAATTACACATCTATTTAGTATGAGTATCAAGGTGTTACAAAAATTTTTTTTTTTCTTTTCGATGTTCAAAACGGCCGACTAATCGAAACTTTTCGAATTAGCTTTTTTCCAATTGGCGTGACAAATAAATTCAACAATTTACGCTCGTTTTACTTCAAATTTAAAAGTTATGTTCCTAATTGCATTTTGCAGAGAAGTACGTACGGAATTTCTGATTAATCGAAAACTTTTCACTTTATGAGCAGTTATAACGAAATTTTTCACTGAAAATTCATTTCTTGAGTTCAAGTAGTTCGAGTTTGTTTTTTGTTCTAGGTCAACAAATGTGGATGCTAAATGTCACGCCGCGAAGCGCCTGAAAAAAAGATAAAAGAAGATATCAGTAGTCGACGATTTTGTACATCGAAAACAAATATATATATTTTTTCTAACAGCTTGATGTTAACGGACAACACCACTGTGACCCCCTGTTTTTTTGCCATTTTTCAAGAATTTTTTTTGGTGGGAAAAAAAAATATTCGAAATTTTTTTTTGTTTTGTTCGTTGTTTATTGAAGATACATAAAAAAAAATTTCAAATTTTTCACGCCCCATGGGGACGCTGGGGAAGCTCCCGCGTCAGGTACTGTTGCCTCTGCAGTGGTTCGCGGCACGCAGCAGAACTCTCTTCAAAGTCGATCTGAAAACAAATACCGAGTATTTTCGTTAATAATATGATATTTTGAAGAGAAGTACATAGAGATTTGAAAAAATATTGATTTTTAAAAAATAGGCACGCTTTTGAAATTAAAGGACGATTTTCGAGCAAAATTTCTCGTCGAAAATAGGCTATAACTTTTTTTATTATTGAGATATCGAAAAAATCCTATGTACTTCTTTAGATAATCTAGTTTTATTGATGCAGTCCGAATTTGAAGTCGATCGGATAAAAATTGCTCGAGTTCTGCTGAGTGCCGCATTAAAAAAAGTGGTTTTGAGAAAAACGCGTTCAAAGTTTTAGGTTTGTTAATTTATGCGATAAATTGAGAAAAATTTTTTTTACCTTTAATCAGCGATGCCGGCACCATATAGCTGGCCTTCAAGAAGCAAATCATTGTCCCTAGCATCTTTTCTCGAACTTGTAGAGGCTCTTCTTGCCTCTTTTGCAGCGTCCGTGAGCGAGCGCTCCGCCAGCTCGATCCGCGCTGCGTCGGTTTCAACGCAAAAATTGAAACAGTTTGGGCCGATAGTTATCCCCAACGTCTCCAAAACTTTCATGAGGCTTCTCAGGCCATCATTGAATAATAATACCGCGATATCAGCTGCAATATCGACGATTTTTTTGCCCCCGGACTGACACTTGGGGGCTATTGCCCAAACTGATTTGTTGTAGCTTTCGTTGTTGTTTTGCGTGAAGCCGCCCAAACAACGCCGCAGCAAATCGTCTCTGCTCAAATTTTCGAAGACTGGCGTAATTGCCTCCAATACTTCCTCAGGAAGAGGCGGCTTATGGCGATATTCAGAAATATTACCGCTTGCGACCGCTCGCTGCCACGAACATTACGACTCGGCTCCCTCTGGGCAATCGTCATGTTGTGGCTCACTATCTGTGGATATTTTATGTTTGATAGTTGCCCAAATTGCCTTCCTCATTTTTTCAACATCATCGCTGTTCCTCCGAATAGCCAAGCCGTCATATGTGCTCAACTCCTCAATAAATTTTCCGGTGAGCTTTCCTCTGCCAGACAATCCTTTCCGTTTTTTCACGATTTCGCGGAGGCGCGTCCCCATACGTTTGTGGACATGATCGATGCACTCTTTTTTTTTTATCTCGAAACCGTCGTATGGATCGCTATTCGATATACCTGCCGACCCTGAGGCGCGCAGCTGCGCGGGACCCCGAGCGTCACGGAGCGCTGCACCGCTCCACAAAATATTCAATATCTCCGAAAATAATTATTTTTTCGACCTGGGTCCAACGGCATCTTAATCTTAAATGTATTTTAGATTTTTCTAGATGGTTTTCAAAAAATCGATTTTTTGAAGCCGTCACAGTGGTGTTGTCCGTTAATACTAAATAGATGTGTAATAAATTTTATGAGCGAATTACTTTTTCATACGAATTGTTAAATTCTTAGAATTGGAAACTATTAGATACGTATTTCTTTTTATCTGCGGAAAAACGTTTTATGGGGGGAAACGACCCCTCAAAGAAAGGCGTGTCAGCCTTCAATTTGGTTTTTTTTTCAAGTCTATAGTGCCTTTTTCATTTCCGGACATTAGGAGAATTTCGGTTTTTCTTTCATTCAGATCGGTGGACTGCTTGTGGGTGAAACTGCAAAATCACCACGATGTTGAAGTTTGCAACGAAAATTCGTTTTTATTTTTCATTGACTTGTTTTCATCATCGTCCAAAAAATTTTTCCACTATTAGGCAACGTTGTTGAAGTTTGCATCTTTGGGCTCCAACGAAAATTCTTTTTTCTCCCTTTATTTTTTATCATTATCGAACATATTTTCTCGCCAATTTACATTGTAGGTTTTTACTAAAGATCCTGGAAAACGTTTCGGTGATTTCTATAGCCCAAATCCACAAAAACATATATTTTGGCAATTCAAACAAAAAAAATTATTTTCGTTGCATTCCAACGATGCAAACTTCAACATCATTTTAGCCCAAAGATCTCTAATTATAAGGATCCTGACAAGTTTGTTTTTTTGGGCGGCTACGTGCCTAATAGTTTTCAATGCTTTATCACATATACGAGTTCCTTGTTAGGGGTCGTCCATTAATCACGTGAGGCTCAAATTGGGGGGAGGGCGTTCGGATAACATCACGATTGATCAAACAGGGGGGGGGGGGTTGCTGTGACATATCACGTATATTTTTTTGGTAACTGCGCGGATAATTCCATTTAAATATACTGAAAACATATATTACTTCGTTTTTCACAATAAAATACTGTACTCTCTATAGCTTGTGGCTGACATTTCTTAACAAAAAAAATACACGCGATGTTACAGGCGAGGGAGGGGGTATCGTAGAACTTTACCACATATCACCATGGGGGAGGGGGCGTTCAAAAAGTGGCCTAAAAAACCTCACGTGATTAATGGACGACAGCTTAGACAAGTTTATACCAACTAGGACCGTTTTTTTTTTTATAAATATGCTTTCTTAAATCTTCAGCACTTATTTAATCATTCTTAAATGAAAGTATGCTTCCCATGACTATCGCTTCAGCTTCTAAGACAGACGTATAAATGATTAAGCTTTGAAAATAATTATCGACGAAATTCTTTCCGTTCTTCATATTAATCTTCACAAATGCGTCAACTACACGAGCTAACGGTAGATTCTCAAATACTACGTATTTCCATTACCCACACTTAACTAATGTCTATTCAATTCACGTCAGTACGTGAATTGAACAGAGACTTAAATTTCACTTTTTTCAATTCAATTTCACTTGTACAATTCACCTTACCATTTCAAAAGTTGTTATTCAATTGAAAAGCAACCTTTTATACAAGTTACGAACTTACGACGAAAAAAAAATAGGTCAAATTTTGTTAAGTTACTTTATGCCTTGGGTCAAACAAATAAAATTGATCGATGATTTGATCTCAATCTTTTTCTGCAGGGGGGGGGGATATGCCCACCCGACAAATGTCATAGATATTTGAGTTCGATGGATTCGAGAAATTCGATTGCACTAACTTTTTATAAAAGGTGTCGTGGTTATCATGATGTGCCAAAGATTAGGTATCCCTGATGACGTATGCGGTAGCTCGCGTCTACGTTTTCCTGTTAATCTTGATATCCTTCGTTCGAAGGATAACGTTCCTCCCGAGGTTCGTTTGTAACATTTTTTGGAAGACAGTTGTCGAGCGAAAATCTCAATATGCATGAACATAGCCTGCGATTGGCGAAGAGACAGTCTTCTTTTTTTTTTTCAACGTGCCTTACCGTCGTAATCTTCACATGGTATTTTTCAAAACGCTGCGTCACTACCAATACACCCTGGTGCACCATTATCATTTCGTCGTGTTTATTCACGTTTTCAAAGGATTACATGTTTTATTTTCTTCATTTATGTATAATAATAATGCTAATATATTTATATTAATAATGTTATTATTACGCATTCGACGAGTTGAATATTTTAGTCGTTAAATCAGAATATTTGAATAACGTCAACTAAATAAATTTGGCAAAGGAAAAGGTGCCGAAGATAATTCTCTATCCCTCAAAGCTTTTTCGAATATTTTGCTACTACTCGGATCGTTATGGCCATTTTTCTTTGCTCCTGACATCGTTCAACTGAAGAACTCCGTTCCGGCGAAATTCGTATCAAGTTCCGCTGTATATACCCTCGTGAAAAAACATTAACGATCCTCTTTTTCTTTGCCCGCTGATTATGCAAATTTGCAAAATATTCGCTAACGTGATGACTTTGCATTTACATCGAGCTTGTAACGAACGATAGTTACAAAACGGCATGAGAATTACACTTAGTTTAAACAACTACGCTTCCGGTTGTTTTTCTACGCTTGTTCGCTTCGTGTCCGGTCAGCTTGTGTATTCGATTTTTTTTAAGTGAAAAAAAGTCACGCTTCTGCTCTATCTTACGATGGATAGAGAAAAATATCATTCGCCTGTCAATTGGGTCCATAACTCTACCAATAATTACAAATCTCAACGATGTGTATACGCGTTTTTTACTTGCCAGGTTATACACGTACGTGTCTGTGTACATACACACACACACACATACGAGGATATGCCCTACGATCACACTTTGGAACATACGTAGTTAACATTTTCAAATCTCTCTTTGTATCATCATCAATTTGGACTCGAGTGTCTATGAACTGGCATAATTAACGTGTGAAAAAATTCTCTCGTGTATACCTGTATCAACATCTCCTAGCTTTAACTCTCATCGCGTCAGTTGCTTTCTTTCTCTTCCGCCAACATCTTTCTTCAAGTAAATATCGTATATATTCGAATACTGGTAAGACTTGGGATCGATTATTTTCAACAATGATACGTACTCGGGATATTAATAATGAATCAACGTGTAATCATCAGCTCGAAAGTCACCGATTATCGACGGAATAGTAAACAGAAGAAAAACAAAGAAGAGATCAATCCAATCACTCGAATTCTCCGTAGTTTAACGAACGAGCGATCGAAACCGAGAACACGGAACAATCCCATATTTGTCTGCTCTCTTTGCTCAATGATCTTCCCGGCGATCAATTTTTATCCGCATTTATGGTCAATAGTTTATACAATTTTACATCTTGGTTTGTTGTTATTTTTTTCGACAGTATTCTCACACGCTTCAATCGCAATATAATCAATGAAAATATTTGTCAAATCAAAGTGTGCCGGATAACGCAATGATTAGTCCCAGGCACCACTCCTTTCCATTCGCGATCTTCCTATACGGCAATATCTTCAGTACGAACTCTAAAAATTTCATCGTTTAATTGCTGTGGAAGAAAGTTCACTGCTGAAGAAAAGTGTATATTTTATAATTATTCGTTTTTTGTTTCACGCAATCGTAACGGACGACTGTAAGGCGGCGATTTTTCATTCAAATCGATACTGAAACATTCGAAGAAATTATCATTCATCGAGTTTGCATTAAGACGACACTTTCGAACGATGAAAAAATTAACGACTTTTCATGACACTTCGTAAACCTGCGTCATTATCGTCGATTATTGTACACGAACGATTCGAGCGTTTCTCGTTTTTTCGTACACCATTTTTCATGCTATTATTTGCTTCTGCTCTTCATTTTCGCAATATAGCCCACAGTATTCCCGACGAATTCAGCAACGGTAGTTTGATAAAAACAAGATTCTTCTATCATCTTCCCGCAATATTTATACAATTAAACGAAAGAGAAAAAAAAACAAAAAAAAACAGATAACTCGCCTTTCGGTTAAACTAAGCCCACATCTCAGACTTCGTTTCTTTTTTTTTGCCCTTATAGAATACGGTCCTATAATCCTGAAACTATAAATTTGAATGAATAGATTTTTGTTCTCGCTTCTGTTTTTTAAAACCCCAAATCTATAGGATTTCTTCGTGCCTTGGAGTGGTGCGGGGTGTGGCGTGGATTTCAGTTTTTTCGGTTATGTATACATATGTACACATTCATATATAAATATATATGCCCACGTGTCCGCGTATGTATATGCATATCAATTAATTTTAATACACACACATACGCATATATATATATATATTTATATGCGTGTATATATATGTATATGCACACACATACACGTGTTAAATCAATTTTAACAAGTTCGGTCCGGTTGTTTGTCTTTTGGTTTCGTTCTAATTTATAAATGTTAATAAGTGAACAGTACCTTGCACTTGTCACTCAGTTTGAGCGCAAGCGCGAGTCTTCCAACGCTGCGGCGTGCAAGAACGTGCGTGCGTGAACACAGGAACCGAGATGTACGAATGAATAATAATTTGAAAAAAAAAAATAGAAAAGAAACCCATTGCTCTTTTGTTTTTCTAGTTCCTCGATTTAATCGCGCTATACTCGACGACATTGCAACGATTGTTTCAAGATATAGCGCGAAGGAAAAAGAAAAGCAAAGAAACGCTCATCACTTAAACTGGATTCCCTGAACTTTTGTAAGAGAGTATTTTCTTTCCGGTAAATTTGAAACGCTTGTCACCTATCGAATTAAATGTTCTCAAATTAAGACGCGAAAGCTTCGGAATTTCAAACGGGTCTCGGGAATTCATCTTTAAAACGAATTCCTCGAGTTGCGAAGTTCATTTTGTACGAGATATTTTACCCACGTCAATCAACCGTCACGCTGATTCACGCGTTTGTTTCTCTTTTCTTCAGACTTATATTCTTTTGCCTCGGGAGCGCTATTAACGAAAAAACTTTGAATGACAACGACACAATATCTTCCGTCAAAAACAATGTATATAAAATTTTTATTATTTTCCCTCTTTTTTTCTTCTTCATCTTTGATTGAGCAACTACCTGCACAATATATTCGGTTTATCTGTTTTTTTTCATGTTTCGTGTTTTTTTAGCTAGAAAAATATAAAATTATGTACAATTCAATAAATTATTAATTATTAGTTAAACAGGTACAATACTGACGCCGTATAGTACCCTCAATGTTTGATTGCAATTTCTAACGTTGTCGATATCGTTTGTTTCTTTTTTCCGTTCAATTCCGTCATTCCCAACAAGTGATTTCTTTGAAGCATGTCTGACGATCGACTGGCCAATCAACATAGACGTTCAATTGAATCATTTTGATAAAAAAAATCATTAATTAGCTTTGCGAGTGTGTGCGTGTTCGTATACCGGAGGGACAAAGATATCAGTATTCTAGTGAGAGTAATTTTTCGCTTTGAGAAACATATTTCGTTAAATCCAAATTTCATCTCCAGGTAAAATGTTAGGTCCTGTGTTCACTATCACAGCAAAGTTTAAGCAGCAATTCTCGCCTAAGAGCTACACGTGTCATGTAAAAAAAAACCCCGAGGCTCGAAACGCAACTCGAACGGAGTATATCTCGAATAATCGTTATTTCTTTAAAAAAAAAATTCTTTGTCTAAGACTCACTGGACCCCAAGCTTCCCTCCACCACTCCAGAGACCATTCCACGGCTCACACGTTTTGCAGAATTCCTCCTTCGCAACCTCTGCCTCCACAGTTTTATCATCGACTTTATGTACACCGGATTATAGTTAGAGAAAGGGTCAGAGCGAGAGAGAGATAGAGGGTCGCGTTTTCGGGGGGTTCAGACGTCGCAGGAGGAGTTTCGTATATTACAACGAATCTCGTTACGGAGATTCTCTTAGTCTTACTTTGGTCACTCTCAAAGTCCAAGTCGGGTAGGTTACAACTCCGACGTATCTTGAATTACCGTCTGATCTGAGTTCCGTCTACACTCGTCATCGCATTCCTCAGATATCGTGGGTTCACATTTGTCATTATTACTTTGTAGCACGATTGTTTCGCTCGTTGTATCATCGACGCGACTATCCACCATCGTTTTACCAATGTTTTCATAAACTTCGGGCTTTTGCTCCTCGCTAGGATGTTCGGTCTGTTCGACGAAGGTTTGCCTCGTCGAGTCTCGTTTTTCGTCCACCTCCTGTTCGAGCACTTGAGAAAAACGTTCCTCCGAAACTTCTTCGAAAGTTCGTTCCTCCTCGTAATCACGATTTTCCGCGTCGTTCGTTGCAATTGCCGGGGCCGAGGCTGTTTCCATTTGCTCGTTGGGATCGTTCGTTTCGTTCGGCCCTGGTAGTTGTTCGTCGTGCAAAGTCGGTTTCGAATACGTAGGTTCCTCGATTTTCGGAGGGTCTTCGTTTCTCTCGGTATTATCGACGTTTGCCGGATATTCGGGCGAAACATCGTTATCGTTATTTGCCGAATATTGGGGCGAAATAGCGTTATTATCGTTCGCATCGAACGGATTATCGACTTGCATCTTGGAGTCGGCCTCGGGCTCGTTCTCCGACATCGCGGGGTCCACGTGGTCGGCTGGGGGTGGACTGGCGTTGCCCCAACGTGATTTTCTGTTGCGATTGCGATTTTCGCGCTCGAGCCTTTCCGCGTTACTGCTCGCTTTGGAATCCTGTGACTTGTGTGAATTCTTTTGATTATCTCGGCTCCCGTGATTGCCGTCACGCTGACTTGGCTCGTCCGAGTCGTGACCATGGCCGGAATCAATGGACGACCAGGATCCGGGCGGCGGTGGCCCGTTCTCCTGATTTCTCCACGGTGGTTCGGCACCGCCCATTGGCGGACCGGGCGGCGGAGGAAACGGGGGTCTCATCATGGGAGGCCCCACTCCCGGCGGGCCTCGAACATCGTCGAAAGGAAGACGGAAAAATGCGTCGCCCTCGCGAGGATCGAAGGGCGGTGGTCCTCTTGGGCCGAACGGCGGGCGCATACCGGGCCTCATACCCCTCGGGCCCATCCCACGGGGATGGAACATCGACGGAGGACCTTGAAACAACATCGAAATAAACATCGTTGGAACAGGGCAAATACCGAATCAATGGTCATGGAATTGCAATAAAGCGCGTCGTCTGTAAGGTATTCTTTTCGCGTCACAATGCGATGAAGATAAGGCACAATCAATTATTATATCCAACGATGGACTGGACAATAATGTCGTGCATATTTAGTTCCAGGACGTTGAATAAGTTCTCGCTGTTTTCCAACGAATGGCGTTACTAGAACTGCGTGCCTGTAGTTTAAAATGGCAACGTATCTATAAAGTACTATAAGTAAGCTTGAAATGCAGCGTATTCAGCTACGGAATTTTTAGATTCTTTTACACGCGTGAGCAGCTTATCTGAGGCATCTGGAGTTATTTAGTGCATAACTTATTAGATAGAAATGTGGCCAGCGTGTCATCTCCATAAAGCGCCATACAAATGAGACGATTTTCGGAGTCGTAATTTCTCGTTACAAGTTTAGTAACTTGGTTTGACATTTTGACAGTATACTGAGATGTATTTGCATTTGATTATAGACGAAAAACTGTTAATTGTTGAATATTCGGGCTCGTGAAAGGAATACCTTAAGGCTGTATTCTAGTGTGTCTGGTCAAGAATAACATTTTTTTGTTGTTCATATTCTTATAGTTTGAGGTCTTAATAATAATATCCTGTACGGCACTGGTACAGACGACTAAAGGTAAATTGCTGCAATCAGTAAATATACATCGTATAACTGCATGGGAAACTTTAAACGCGTTTTCTCAACACAACATTTTTTAAATCAGGCGTGAAACTACTGCGCCGAACGAGTTGTAAGCTTACACACACGTGGAGTACATATCGGGCTATCGTTCGGCCCTCCATCTTTTTCATTGCTCAATAATTCCTATTTTTCCGCACTTTCCGCACATTCGAACGATAACCGCATTCGTAAATAGAATTTAAAATCGTTTTTTTTTCTTCGGATGACAAGGCCAGTCGTAATCACAACGTTCGACGTTTAAAAAAACTTCGCTGCTCAACCTGCGCAACGTCAAATATCATGTACAATTTCGAATAAAATGCTTCGCAAAAATTTAACATACTCAAGCATGGGTAAATATAACTGAAATACTAACACTAGATTTAACCGTTTCTCTAAATTGAATTCCTAAAAAAATTGTTCGAGAAATGTCGGAAAAGGACTGCGGGATAATTTACTGAACGCAACGAAGGCTGTGGATCAAGTGAAAGAAATACCATATAAAAGGTAGGAGCAATAGCAAATCTGAATCCTTTAGAATACGAGGGAATACATACAAGAGGCATCGGAAACGTTAGAGGAAAAAGGAACCCTGCGAATTATATAGAACGTAAATAGAGTTGATTATCATAATCAATAATTTGGCAAGCAACGTAGCTTATCATACGACTAGGTCCAATGAAATCTCACCGTGACCCCGAGGTCCCATAGGTGGTCCGCCGAGGCCTCTAGGACCGAAACCGTCAGGTCCCATCGGACCTCCGCCTCTCTGTCCTCTGCCGCCCATCATCGGAGACGGTCCGAATCCAGGCTCGATTGGGCCACCGAAGAATTCCCGTCTACGCGGATCGAATTCCGGATGATCGGGATGAGAGCGTGGATCGAACGCGTCCTGCATCCTCGGATCGAAGCCACCGCCGGTATTGCCGCCGTTGCCGCCATCGCCACCGCGCTGCCGCATCTCGAACTCGAATCTGTCGTGATCGTAATCGTCAACCGAATGACGTCCTCGAATCTCGGCTCGGTCGAAATCTTCCCTGGGCATTCCGAGGCGCGGATCGAAGTCGTCGGGGCGCGGTCCATTCGGGCCGAGTCTGCCGTCAAAATCTTCGGGGAATCTACCGCCGAGCATTCGCGGGTCGGGAAAGTCGTCCATCGGCCCGCCGCGCGGAGTACCGGGACCTCCTCGCGGACCGAAATTCGGCCTGTCACGATCGCTAGGTCCGCGCGGCTGAAAGTCTCGATGATCCGGGGGCCCGACGCGAAAGTCCGGTCCCCCGCCGCTCCCCCGCGGCCCGAAGTCCGGTCGATCCTGCGGTGGTACCGCGGGGAATTTCGGCAAATCCATGAGTGACGGTGGCTGATCGACCGACCGTCGGGACACGGAAATATCCTCGTAAGGCGGCTGCTGTTGCTGCGAGGATCTCTCGTTGCGGTCCATGCTGCGGTCGTTTCGATCGCCGCGATCGTTACGATCGCCGCGATGATTTCTATCCATACGGTCGTCGATCGGCAACGTACCGTCGGCCAATTGACGCAAACGATCGGCCAAACTTTGCTTCGGCTCTTTCTTCGCTTCCGGCTCTTGACTGAGCGTCGTAGCACCCGCGTTGTTCACCCCGCCAACATCCAGATGACGGATCGGAGGCTCGCGACTGTTACAATCGCGATCGCGCCTCTCGTCGCGATCCCGATCACGCCCGTCGCGTCTACGAACGTCACGGCCGCGATCTCTTCCGCGTCCGCGATCGCGACCCCGATCGTTGTTCCTCGAGTCCGTCGGATCGGCACGATCGGAATTACGATCACGTTCCCGTCTCTCGCGACTGTCGCGGTCGCGATCGCGCTCGCGGAAGTCACGATCGTTGCTTAATCTGCCGTCGCCCATTGGACCTTTTCCTATCGCCGCCAACAACTGGTCGCTCAGATTTGGCTTGTCGCTCGGGCCGTTTATCGAACTTTGCGGCATCGCGTCCTCCATCTCCATATCCATGTCCATATCTTCTGCGTGATGCTGCGGCTGCTGCTGCTGCTGCGGAGCTTGCGCAGGCTGCTGCTGTTGCTGCGGAGGCATTTGCATCGGTATCGGCGGTGGAGGAGGCCCAACGCCGAACGGAGGCTGACGCAGCATCGGCAAATTTGCCAGATTCGTGTCACTCGTGGGCGGTGGGACTCCCATTGGTGGAACGTTGTGAGGCATTCCTAATGATTTTGAAGAAAATTTGATGACTTTTATGCTGTTTCCTTTTATCAGAAAACGGTTTTGTATACTGTGTTAATCTTACAGACGTAATCGAGCAAAAGGCATTAAGGACGTACGATCACTTCCACGGGGTCGAAAAAGAGTCTAAATTTATTTTACCCACAGCGGCTCTGATTGATCTTTACTTGTGTTGATTATTCGTATTATCGATTAGTGTGCCCAATGTTCTGGTCAATGATGCATTTATTGCACGTGAACAAATAAAAATCGGAAAATTAGATTGTCAACGACTCGGTAGGAATATTCGTAATAATAATATTAACATATCCACCATAAAAACGGACTAAAAAGACAACAACAAAAACCAGCCGGAAACCTATTAAAATAGGCTTGAATTACCTCAGCGGAATTAACACGATAGGCAGAATATAATTATACATATTATTGATACGTGGTGAATGATAAAACTCCATAAATTGTTGTTTGCACAATGTGTGGCGGCTTCTATTCAAATTAATTTCAAAACAAACGCATCAGCTGTTGCTCGCGACGTTGCTAAGTCTGTGCTGTTTCGTCGTTCTGACCATTTTCAACCGGAAATTGAAACTTTCTTGTAATGTAGTGCTTCAAGTACACGGTGAAGATTGATTTTCTCATTTTTTACAATATCTATTATATCTAGCCTAGCGAATTTCAGTTTTTCAACGGGTTTAGTTGGATACGTGAGCAGAAAAACTACGATCATGATTAGGCATTATGCTACTGTGAGAATGTCAAAACTCTCGTTCGTCACGTGAGGAATCGCAGATTGCAGGTGAACGTTTTATTACAACGATAGAACTGCTATTGAAACTTCAAACGCGTTTATCTCGAAAGTGTGTCACTCAAAATGGTGTACACGGTTTCTCGACATCTAATGCACGGATGGACTCGAAATTTGGTACACTTATTCAGTGTATAGTAGTTTAGGCTTGACCGACGTTTTATTGTATGCTCGATTTCACATTCGTCGCCACGGTGGTAAAAGAAGATTAAAAAAATCGACGATCGTCAACGACTCGTATTTATCAACTTAAACAATCCGTTTGGTTTTTAGATTCCAGATGGACCGTTTAGGCTGGAGTGTCCACCGCCAAATGTCGCGTAAAATTTTCATCTGCCAGCGGCCATGTTTTTGTTGTTTTTCGGTATTTTTGGTGTTTTTTTTCTAAAGGCTCTGAATATTTGTACGTTTGATTTTTAAAAATGCGTTTCTTTTTGACCGTGTCCCACAAAAAAATTGGGTACTTGGCCATTTTTTGCGGGCCTCTAGGTAGATGTAGCTCCTTGAGTCTTACCAGTGGAATTGGACTTGTCCGATGGTGCGGCCGGTGCGGGCAACGGTATCTGTGTTATAAGGCCAACCCCAACTCCAGCGCCGAAGGGCGAATTGACAGGTGGAGTCATCATCTGCGGCATCATGCCAGGTGGACCGAGAAGACTCTGCATATTTGGCGGTGGCACGCCGATCGGTACATTCGGCATTAAGCCGTGAGGAGGCATTTGCAGACCCATTGGACCCAGCATACCTGTTTCGTCAAATCACACTTGATCATCTTCACGTCCAACAATCTTCGTCAAAAAGGCAGTGTCGATAAGCAAGAAAACCGCGTTTAGCGAAGATCGGATCGCGTGGGTGAAAATTGCAAACTGAATGAATATAGTTCACTCCTACCATTCCTCCTACCAGATATAGTTTGTTCCTACCTATCACGCCTGCTCTTCCAAATATAATTTCCTCCCAATGTTGCTCTCAAGGTCCAAAAGGCCTAGACATTTTTATCCCTTTGTCTCAACTTAAATTACTTATTTTCCGTCTTCAAGAAAAATGTAATGTTCAAACTTGGTGCAGACGTCAGAGAAGCTTATTTTTCAAAGATTGTTTACGCACGGGGCATTGGAAAGCCGGTCGGCATCATCGGGGGCAGTTGAGCGTTCGGCGGAGGTGGCAATAAGCCGCTCGAATTCGTCGGATGTATCGGTGGCGGTTGGCTCGTATCGACCATCTGTTGTGGTTGTTGCGGTTGAGAGCCCGAAGACGCTTGCATTACGTTGACGATGCCGTCGGTGAGTGTAGGGATCGGTGCACCACTGGCGGAGAGCGAATGCTGCATCGATATTTGCTGATGTCCATCATTGTCACTTCCGCTGTGTCTTAATTTACCTATAAACGTAGGAACGACTCATAAAAATTCTGGCTTTTAGTTTGAGCGTTCCAGAATGTGGCATTCTCGGTATTATATTTTTCCGAATTTTAAAACAACGGGAAAAAATCAGGACAGGGTCGATGCGTGAAAGTCCTTTTTTACTAAAAAAAAAAAATCGGAACACGCAATATTCATTTTTTTTCGTAAACAAGGAGACACGGTGGCCAGAAAATAGCTTATTAGACGAATTTGGAACGACAACAAACAAAAAACCTGGTGCAGGTATTAAGAGATCTGGAGATAGAAGATATAACAACAATGATAAGGGAGCGAAGAGAAGTTAAAAAATAGACGAAAGGATAGAAGGGGGACTGGAAATCTTAAAAAACAGAACTTCAAGGAGAGAAGAGGGAAAAATCAGCAAATCGACGTATAATGATAAATATACATATATTATAGAAAAGGACGAGATGCCATGGAAATATTGGTCAGAGGAGGGAGTAAAGGGACAAGGAAATATGGGCGAGGCTAAGATGTGGCAACACAGGAAGGGTGGGAAAGAAAGGGGGAAAAGGAATGAACATGCAGGATATGTAACGAAAAAAATGAGACATTGGAGCACCTATTGATATGTAAAAAGGTATGGAGACAGTATCAGAGAAAGCAAAGAAGAAAACAGAGGAGTGGATGGAAGAAATGGATGATTTGGCAGTAAAGGGGTAAATCATAAATATGCCGGAAGGAAAAATACATATAGGGATATGCGAGTACTTTGGGGACACAGAGGAAGTGTGCAGAAAGATGAGCAAGAAGCATGGCGGAGGAGAGATCGACGGAATGTACGAATAAATGAAGGGAGAATGTGAAAATAATGCGGAGTGTAGGAACATAGGGTGATAAGTGAAAAGTATGCGTGTGAAATATTAATGTTTTGTAAAAAAAAAACTTGGCAAAAAAGTTGTGCAAATGAAACTCCGTAGTAGTCATTTTGGGTTAAATTTGCGTGTGGGGTCCTTTTGACCCCGGGCGACCGCGGAGGGTTAAGAGAGAAATACACGATAATTGTAATCCGATTTTTGTTGCAGGGCTAGCACGGCGAAACGAGAGTTCGTTTGGTTTGTAGAATCTCTCGTAACTGTTCGAGCAGCCTGAACGTTGATTTTGCAAGTTGGTTCAAGCCACACACGATTTAATAGTACGCATCATGCAACTAGATTGAACTTGCGGGCACATGGAAATAAAAGAAAAACACACCGCAGGCAGGCGAGATTGTTTGCTTTATATACCTATTAATCGCGGAGGTAACGTATCGTCGTCGATCATACCGCCTTCCTCGAGCAATTCGAGGTCCTGCTCGGTGACGTTGGTCAACTTATTCCACGGTATGTAACTGACGCCGAGCTCTACTTCCCAGTAATCCTTCCACTCTTTACCCTTCACGCCTTTCCCCGGCGCCCAGGCCAACTGCACGTAACGAACGATTTTATCATCATATTACTTGTCTTCTCAATGATCGGCCGGGAATAATACGAAATTTGTCTTACGGTTATCGCTTTTCCTTGCATCTTGTGACTCTTGAGCTTCGTAAGTGCTCGGTAAGCGTCCTGTCGTCTGTTCATGCATATAAAGGCACAACCCCGTGGCGATATCAAATCAATACTGACGATATCGCCGAGCTCCCCGAAAGTGTCCGATAACTCTTCCTGGTGCACAAGTTTGGATAAATGGCCGACCCACAGCGTAGTACTGCACACTAAATCAATCAAAATGAACGGAAATGTTACAACGTGCGATTTTTTTTATTGAGTTCACTTGAAATCTAATATGTATCGCCGATTTTCGCAAAATTCAATACGAATATACCCCGTATGAAAGTATATTCAGGCACAATAAAGTTATGCCGATAGACTGAATTTTAAGGCAGTTGCAACACGAAAACCATATTTCTGAAAATATAATTTCCCTTGGCATTAGTCTCGACAGATTGTCCCAAGATTTGCTCCGAAAATATCCTTTATGATACTCCATTTACATACAAATATTCAATCAGATGACTAAAAAGATTGTGACATTGCTAAAAAATATTTGTCCGAAAATTTAAAACAGGAAAATGTCAACGATTTTTCCTAAATTCATTTAGAACATACGTTCTAGGGTAAATGATTGGCGGGTAAACAGATACTTTTCTAAATGTCATTTTGGAATGTCCCGAACGTTTCTAAGGGATCATCACAGTGTAAATGTTAAAAAAATCGATTATTTTGCATTATCCGATAGCATAGATGGTTATAAGCACTCCGTTCAATTTTACGGGGAAATTCGAAGTATTCCGGTTGCTACAGCCTTGAGGAAAAAAGGGACTCGACCAGCTGCGTGTGACCTGGCGCGGCGCTTTGCTCGAAATGTCATTTTTCAAAACACTCTCGAAGCAAGAGTTTTCAAGCTATCCGTCTTAACGTTTGAGACAACGTTCTTCACGCCCTTCTTCATCTTGCTATGAAAGCTTTTTCTTTGATCTTCATATTTTTTCATAATCTTTTTACAAATTTTGTTTCAGATAATATTTATACACCGTGAGGACTCATTTTTTTCGAAAACGTTTTCAACCATTGAAAAAATGTAAAAAAATAAATAAAAATAAACCTTAAAAAATTTATTTTCTGTTCTTCACGAGTGTTTTGATTTGACATGAAAAAATCAGACTGACTAGCGTATTTTGACGGTCAAAAAATAAATCGCTAAAATGAGCTATTTTTCGGTCCGTTACACTGTGATGATCGCTTAATAATTAAAGTTGACCAATCGGTCATTTCTGAGGGTATTATCGGCGACGAAAGTATGAAGCGCTTACGTACCGCTCAGTTTTTCTCGAACGATCGGCGGCAATCCTCTTTTTCTTCTTTCCCTCTGCTTTTCGCGTTCTTCCTCCGATATTTTTTCACGACTGTCGTCGCGTTTTCGATCGCGTTCGCGATCCCTCGATCGAGATCTAAACAGGGCGATAAACGAGGATAAGATACTCTACCGCTAATGTTCCGAATTTTCGCAATAGCGCAAAGGATTGAGGAATACCTTCGACGTCGTGATCTACTGCGTGAGCGTGATTTCCTGTCCCTATCGCGATCCTTGTCGCGATCTCTGTCCCGATGACGCGGTGACCTCGAACGGCTGTGACGCCTGAACCGATCGGGCGATCGACTCTGCGATCTCGCAGGATCGAGATTGACGATTTCGACGCTGCTACTGTCTCGTCTACTCGGCTCGTCGATTCTTTCGTCGATCAGCGGACTCTGCTGGTTCTGCAGAATCGTCGGAACGACAGGACGCAATACCGAGGGCGGCTGAGTTACGTAAGGCATAGCCGGTGGATAACCAGGCGGTGGTTGACTCATGTCCTGTTGCATCATTCCCGGCCCGCTATTTACCGTGTAAGCGTTCTGCTGATTTGGCTTTATAACGTCCGACGGCTTGAGGTCGCACTCGGAGGCGAATGGCAAATTCTGTAATTGCGACAATGGTGGCTGAGGAGTTGACAGATATGTTAAGCGACACATAGGTTTGTAACCAAATATAAATTCAAGGATTTACTTCACCTTTTGCAAAATTTGACCTCATTACTTAAGGGATCATCACAGTGTCAGGTTAAAAAAATGTTTTTTTTTTGCATTACTCGATAGTATACACGGTTATAAACATGTTGTTCAATTTTAGGAGCGAAATTCGAAGTGTCGGTCGCTACAGCCTTTCTTGAAGGAAGTGATTCGAGCAGCAGCGTGCGCACCCGAAAATTTAAACGCGTTTTTTTCTCGAAATGTCGTTTTTCAAAACGGTGCACACGCTCAAAGGAAGAGTATCATAATCACCATGAGATAATCAAGGTGAATTGCGAAAGTCCAGATGATTACAAGATAACCACGATGATTATGAGATAACCAAGATGACCATGAGATAATCAAGTTGGTCATGAGATAAATAAAATGAGCATGAGGTAATCAAGGTGATTTGCGATATTTCGGATGATTACGACATAGTCAAGATCTTTAAACGATAACCAAGATGATTATGACATAATCATGATGACTATGGGTTAACAAGAATGATTATAAGATAATCAAGATGTTTTTGAGGTAAACAAGATGATTGACACAGTCAAGATTATTATGAGATAACCGAGATGATTATGAGATAATCAAAATGGTGACGAGATGGCCAGGATGATTATAAGATAACAAAGATGATTATGAGATAATCGAGATGGCCAAGATGATTATGAGATAACCAAGATGATTATGAGATAATCGAGATGGTGACGAGATGGCCAAGATGATTATGAGATAAGCAAGATGATTATGAGATAACCAAGATGATTGTGATATTCTTTATCTTGCTATGGAAGCTTTTTTGAATCTCAATTTTTTTTAACGAAAAACTGTTGAAACGATAGGCTAAATTCGATACTTTTTTTTTCAAACCGCCACCATTTTGTCAATTTTGATTTTTTTTTAACCGCCATAGCAAGATAGCGGCACTCATACTGATTAATAATCTTTTTACAAATTTCGTTTAAGATAATATTTACGGCGACAATCGTGTACACCATGAGAACACCCTTTTTTCGAAAACATTTCCAGCCGTTCAAAAAATGCAAGAAAAAAATTAAAACAAACACGTTTACAAATTTATTGTCTGTTTTTCATGAGTGCTTTGATTAGAAATTTAAAAACTCAGACTTATTGGCGTTTTTAACCATCGAAAAAAGAATCGCAAAAATAAGCTGTTTTTCGACCCGTGGCACTGTGATGATCTATTAAACCGCAAAAATTGAAGATGGGAACTTCAAACCTAAATATTGTACGCTGTTGTCAATTTTTTACCCGGTAAAACTGCCTCTCAAATATCTAGACCTATAATTATTTGAAACTTCAGGAACTTTATCCCTGTGTTGGATACACTCGAATCAATGTCTCCGAACATATGGATTTATACTTCCTCAGAATTGATTAGAAAGATTGGACATAGAAAAGGAAACGTAAGTTTTTCTGACTCTGAATCTTATGACTCAGTCTTCTGCATGCATTGTAATTGCTTGTTGAATTGTTCGTTTCGATCCGACTGTGTGAAAGCTTCCGTATATCATAAATAGTTAAGTTATTATCATGGAGCCACAAATTGTCATATTATCTCGTCGTGTAGTTTGATCTTCCGTTAGAAAAGTCTATTCTCCACTGTGCAGAAGCGTCGAATATATTAATTGATTATTTGATAGGTGTTTTCTGTTGAAAAATTATTTTAATAAACAATCTGCTCAAATTCACTCGTAAATCAACTTTTGACTGTTTCTAATTTCACCTTGCGCAATTGACCTGAGGTTTAATTTTAATATTTTATATCTTCCTAGGCTCGATTACTTAGAAACAATTTACAAGAGTAAATGGGCATGGAATTAGACATGCACATTTCATTCTCATTTCAATTGAAAATCGTAATAGTAATCGTTCGCTCGTTGCATGACAAATGGCGCTGGGGTTGCATCGTTGGGACGCGATGAAAATTATTTTTCATCTAGACTGCTCTTTTTGCATATCGGGGTTGCAGATCTCTAACGACGGTCGGAAAAACCATTTCAGTGATTGCCGTAGGCTTAAAGAAATTGGTTTTCTTTCTATCCCGACGATGCAAACTTCGACATCTTTTCGATTGTTCTTCCGCGAGCGTTGGAATACTCACGGGCACGGTCTGAGCCAGATGCTTATCGAATTCTTCCTCCTGCTGTTTCATCTGTTGCAATTTGCGCATCTTCTCCTCCATTTCGTGCTGACTCGTCGAAGTTCCGCTCTGCATCGTTTGCTGGAGAGTTTGCAGCTGTCTCAAAACCTGAAAAGTAGCGGAAGAACAACGTTGAATCGGTCGAGAATGATCGTTTGGAAAAATAAGCTTTCACGGAGTCTTCGCAAGGGGGGGGGGGGGGGGGTGTGGCGTACTTCAGGATTGGTCAGTAAGAGTCCAAGGCTCTCGAGGCCTCCGCTCCCGGGATTGTGCTGATTAATGGCAGTTGTCACGGCGGCCGGTGAACTTGCGACCATCACGTCGTCGTCCTCCTCCTCGCCGTAATCGAAATCTAACAATTTTTTGTCAAATTTAACAGAGGCCTGCGACTCGTTGGCGGCCTCTTGTTTCTTCAAGAGAAGCTGATGAAGATGCTGCAACTGATCGAGTAGAGCAACGTCCACCTGACTCGTGGCCGATTGTCCCTGCAGAGACAGAGACAAAGACTTTTCAATCGGCCAAATCGCCAAATTATTTTGACGCTTGACCACCGGGCTGAAGGAATCGAGCAGTTGTGTAACGTCTTCTCACCAAAAGTTTGTTCGCATTGATATTGGCGGCTTCGAGTTTCGTCTGCGCCAGCCAGGCTGGATCTATCTGTTTGGCGGATGAAAATTGCTTCTGTTCCTTGGGCGTACACTTTACGCCCGGCGGTGTCTTTGTGATGGAATTCAGACTGATGTTATTGCTGGACGATGCGTTCAAGGTACCTGAAATCCAACAAGTAACACAATCAGTATTCTTCGGCTCTTGAAAAGTAACTTTGAAAAACCAATCATTTTGAGAAATCGTCAGTGTGAAATTTTCGAAAAATCGATTGTTTTTTGCATTATCCGATAGTATAGACGGTTATAAACACGGACCTGGCATCGCCGATCGACCTTAAGCAGACAATTTATATGAAAATTCCGCACTCGAAACTTTAAACGCGTCTTTCAAAACGGAAGTTCTCAAAGGAAGAGTTTTCAAGCTATCCGTCTCGAAGTTTGACACAACATTCTTCATATCATCCTTTATACGGCTATGGAAGCTTTTTTCTTTTAAAATCTTCATATTTTTTTAACGAACAACGGTCGAGAAAGTAGGCTAAATGGGATACTTTTTTTTTCAAAAAAAAATTTTCAGTAGTATTTTGTCTCGATCTTCGAGGCTGCTCCAAGCAGCGCACTTTGGAGATTTCCGATGAGGCTCTTTCCGTTGAAAGTTACTAAGGATTCTCACCGTTGGTATTGTTCAAAGTCTGTTCCTTGTGGATCGGATGATTGGGATCGGCTAAATCGAACAGCGGCTGTATCACCTCGGGCTGAAAGACGGCATTCTTTTGCCAGAGATTCAGGACTCTGATGACTTTGCTCTTGTCCTCAGGAGGGCACTTCAAAAGGTTGAGAAAGGTGGTCTGCATGTTTTTGGCGAAACGCGGCGCAAAAACGTCCTTCTCGACACTGAATTGATGCCGGGATTGCCTGACGATGGAGTCTATGACGTAGAGGCCTGGAACTTTGTACTCCGGCTTGCACTGAAAAGGAGTAGAAGAATGAAGGAAACCCAGTCGAAAAGTTGGATCGATGCGAAACAAGTTCGTTCGTACTCACTTTTTGTATGAACTTTTCGACGCTCTGTACGACATGCTTGTAGAACTTGATGGCCTTTATGGCGCCTCTCGTCAGTGAATTCATCTTGGCCTTCGATATCGGAGGTTTGACATCGTACAGAGCCGATAGCTGCGAACGCAAAGTATCGTTGGAATCGTGCAAAAATCATGTTTTTTCTTGGTATCACAGCAAGAGTTATACGGAAAATGCATGCGGCGACATCGTGAGGAATGAGAAGCGAGAAGAGGGGAGGGAGCGCTTGTTGCCCCTCGCTTACGTTACACATCTCGTCTATTTACCAAGCGCCCGTGCGCCCAAATTTCATTCACACATTTAACCCGATTGCGACGCGTTTCTTGTCGAGCTCCGGTGAACCGGTCCCCCGCGCAAAGTGAGCGAGGAAAAAAGCTCGGTGGGTTGGCGGTGATGCTTTTTTTTAACATTATATATCACGCGTAAAGAACGACGGTGACCTCCAAAGTTGTTCGCAAAAAAACAGCAAGAGAAAAAACAAATGTAACTCGGGGCTCACCTCGGCGTTGAAAGCTTTTACGGCGTCCATTGAATGATGTTGTTATGCTTGTACGGGGGCACAACGAAATCTTGAAAAACACGATGTACAAATTCACGAGATCATTAACACTTGTCTCTCTACGAATAATCGCATTTTATCGTCGTCGCGCACTTCGTAGCAAAGGACCATGCCATTCAAGATGGCGTCTAGTCATTACCCAGTGTGCAACGGGAGATACGGCGTTCGTGACGTCACACCGCGAGAGCCTCAAGAGGGTTTGGGGTAAGGTGTATGTATACCCTGTATACCGGAGATGTACCCCCGCCCCTTGCCGCCCGCGCCGAGGCTTTCGGTCGAGTGTGCGGCGCGGCATAAAACTATTATCGGGCGATTACAGCGCCACGGATGCGCCACTTTTCGAGTTAGTCGCTACGCCAGTAGCGCTGCGACGAAAAAACCGCGGAGATTGCCTCCCGTTTTGGAACAAGCAACGAAGTCAGATTCGCATACATGGAGATTAGATATGCTGCGGTCCGATTAGCGATGCCGGATTATTAGAATGAAATCGATTCATCGCATCGAATCGAATTGTAATTCAACGAATCGATTTCATAATATATTAGGACCAAAAGGATCAATGCAAACAAAATCGAATTGTATTAAGTAGCGAGGAAAAATAGAGAATAAAACATAGCTTGAAAGAGAATGAAAGAAATTTCAAATCAAAGGTACTTTTATCATTCAGGTATAAAAATAAGAATCATTACGCCAAGAATAAACATTTTTAATAATTAATATTTAACAAAAATAAATGCGTAACTGAAAGATCTTTTTATTGTAAAGTATTGCTTTCTTTTTAATTTTTTGAGATTTAGAAGCAATACTCTAGTTTTTCAAAACAAAACAGTAAATTTTGTTTACAAAAAATACACATATAAATGTAATCAACGGGGTATAACATTTTTTATACAGTAAGTGCTTATAAATGTAAGTACAGTCTTTTTTTTTATCTATTAGTAAATACTTAATATAGACATTTTGTGATTGTCTTTGGTACTTGGATTTTTGGGCTTAAGGGAGCTTTCCAGTGTGAAATTTTCAAAAAATCGATTTTTTTTTGTTGCTTTATCGAATAGTATACACTCTTCCGAATATTCCCTGAAATTTTCATGCCGAAATTCAGATTATTTCGGTTACTGTACAGCATTTCTTGGAAGAAGGCAACGGAGCGCTACAGCTGCCACGTCGGCCGTCTGCCCGTGCGACCGTTATTTCTATTGTCTCGTTCCTACCTGCTCGTGTACCTTCCAACGTGAGTCCGGTTCGTCTTTCAGTTCGGTTTCGACATTCAAAATGGATAGATCTACGAAAGAGAAATGTGCGTGGCAGGATAGAAAAGGCTCGAGAAGCGGACATCCGCGAAATGAACGAAAAAGATCCGCGGGTTTCAAGGGAACAAATCGACACGATATCGAAACGGATCTAACGTTTGCGAGCACTTCGGCAGCAAAAATCTTGAAAAAGAGTCCAGAGTTTGAAGTCCGAATCGATCAAACGTTTAGCTACGTGATTTTGGAGTTCTTTTTGGTTTTCGGCGCTCTTCAGGAACTGTTGAAGTGCAAAAGGTGTAATAGCGACGTGAAGTTTTTTAAAAAATCGATTCGCGGATTGGGCTTTAAAATTTGTGTTCAGTGTTCGTGTCCAGATCCGGCCAAGATAGATTCTTGTCCTTTGATAAAAAATTCTTATGAAATCAATCGTCGTTTCTGCTTTGTCATGCGATTGGTCGGCATCGGCATAAATGGCATTAGAAATTTTATCGCCTTGATGGATTTAACTGCAAACTTCAATAATAACACCTATTATGGAATCGTGAAAATCCTGCAGATTGCAGCGAAATCAATATACGAGGCCGTCGTGAAAAAAGCAGGTACCGAAGAGAAGGAAAAAACTTTGGAAGCAGAAAATCGGGGCGATATTCTGACGGTGTCCGGTGATGGATCGTGGTCGAAACGCGGTTTCACGTCGCGCATGGGTATCGTGTCCGTGATTGGAAAATATACCAACAAAGTTTTGGATGTTGCTGTCAAATCAAGCTTCTGCAAGGCTTGTGCATTCTGGAAAGGACAAAAGGGAACACCCGAGTACGAGGCGTGGTTTGAGACGCATGAATCCGAATGCAACGTCAATCACGAAGGCAGCGCGGGAAAAATGGAAGTCGACGGTATAATCGAAATATTCAAGAGAACAGAAGAATTGCACAACGCGAAATACGGTTTCTATATAGGAGACGGCGATACAAAAACATTCAAGATGTTATTAGAAGCCAAGCCGTACGGTGACGATTTGACGGTAAAAAAAAAGGAATGCGTTTTGCACGTGAAAAAGCGAGTATATAAAAGGGGAAACGAAGCAAGAAAAAGGTTAGTTCAACTAAAAAAGGCCAAAAAGCAAATCGAAGACAAAGCAATGGAGAGTGAACCGAAAAAAAAGGATCTCGTTCGAGTACTCCGAAAACTAAAAAAAATCAAACAAAAAAAACTGCTGTTGAACCGAAAAGAGCGCAATTGACGTTAAAATTATTGACAAATCTCTCCGAATATTATGGCTTGGCAGTTCGTCGAAATTCCAATTCCGTGGAAAATATGAGGAAAGCCATATGGGCTACATTTCATCACAAAAGCTCAATTGATGAAAATCCTCAGCATGAGTATTGCCCTCCGGGAGAAGATTCGTGGTGCCAATGGCGCAAGGCCGAGGCCACAGGAGAGGAGTACACCCATCCACCAGCACTCGACGAAGACGTACAACAAGTTTTAAAGCCGATTTACGATGATCTAACAACGGAGGATCTCTTAGAACGATGTACGGGCGCGAACACTCAAAACAATAACGAGAGCTTCAATCACTGTGTGTGGCAACTAGCCCCAAAGCACGTATTCTGCGGCAAGCAGATAATAGAAATCGCTACGCAGTGTGCTGTGTGCACCTTCAATGAAGGTTACGACCCAATTTTAAAAATTTTGGAGACGATGGGTTGCACGATAGGGCCGAGCACCGCAGATTTCGCCGCTAAGTACAAGAATGCGCGCATCACCCAAGCAAACCGCCGGGCGTCCCTGGATAGCAAAGAGGCGAGGACAGCTCGTCGGACTGAACAATCCATTGAGCACGGTCTTTTCGAAGAAGCAGAAGGGATATTGTATGGACCTGGCATCGCTGATTGACCGTAAGTAAACGATTTACCTAAAATTTCCTCACTTGATACTTTGAACGCGTTTTTCTCGAAACAGCATTTTTCAAAACGGTGTCCAACTTGGAGGGCAGAGTTTTAAAGCTATCGAGTTGAATTTTTTACACAATATTCTTAACGTCATTTTTTATCGTGCTATGGAAGCTTTTTTTTTTTGACATCTTCCTATTTTTTTGAAAAAAAAAAACTGCCAAAAAAATGCTAAAATCGATACTTTTTGTTCAAACCGGCGCCATTTTTGCAAAAAAAAAAAAAAAGCCTCCATAGCACGAAAGCCAATTATATACCGATCAATAATCTTTTTGTGTTTTTTGTTTCAGATCAAAATTGTGACCCCCAGCGTGGACACCACATCCAAGTGCATTTTCTGCAACAATTGTTTCATCATTTTTATAGATATTAATTAATAAATAAATCGATCTTTAAAAAATTGTTTTGTATTCTTCAATACCCAATTAATATACAAAAAAAACCAGACCGATTAGATTATTTTTTCTTTAAAAAAAAAAATCGCGAAAAACAGCGATTTTTCGGGCTGTCACACTGGAAAGCTCCCTTAACACTAAAAACTTGCCATGACTTTTCTTGTTCTGGATCATTAGAATAGTTTTAGTACTATGTAGGAAATAAAATAAATGAAGTACGGTTTATTAAACTAGTCAATGTGATTTATCCTTAATTATACATAATATCGCGTGTTATAAGGAAGCGTAAACGCAGTACTTTTTATTTTTCTTATACTACGATATATCGCATATATATCGCACGGATCTTTTTGTATAACAGCGCAATTTTTATCGGAGATGGGAATAGTGAGTCGGTTTTATAATAAAAATTTGGAATCGATCTTGCACTTGAAAGATCAATTTGGACAATTAATTAGTTCGAAAGAATCGATTTAAAAAATCGATTATTGGTCGGTTACGAATCGATTCCTGTAACAATCGATTCTCACATCAGCATCCCTAGTTCGATTGCGCCTACACCGTTTGTATCATGGCTTGTATGCAGTAGGCCTATTTGGGAACTAGTAACGACAACTTTTGTGTCATTAGCTAGCGACAGCCAAATGAGAGGCTCCCTTCCTTCTGTAATCGTGCATGCAGCTAACGATAGCGAACACTGTCGCTACCGAGTTATGGCCTCTGCACACTGCGCGCAATGAGCGAGGAGCGATGAGCGATATCCAATAGGAGCTCAGGTATACCGGAAACCTCCTGGGAGAGTGAAGCTCCCATTGGATATCGCTCATCGCTCGTCATTCATCGCGCCCAGTGTGCAGAGGCCATTAAGGTGCGGCCTCATGCAATCGCTCGAAGCTCGTTTGCAGCGATAAATCTGGTCACGTGATCCTATTTTGAATTTTCCACGCTCAAAAAAGTAGCCACAAGTCGCCGCGTGGAATAGCAGCGTTAACATGGCTGCTTGCAGGAATTATCTCGAAAGCTAATTTCCTAGCCTCCTTTAGTGGCAGTCGTGGTAGTGATACAAGTGAAAGAAATCGGAGTGAATAAAAACAATAATATAATAGTGTTTTTTCGGAAATTGACGAGATGTCGTTTGTTTACAAGTATCAAAAGTGGGTTGATCAGTGTCAACAGATTATTCACAGATCACGGATTCAGAAAATGCGGCGAAAAATAGTGTCAGCATATTACGACTTGTATCGCTCACTTTCCTCTCCCCACACACCTTTCTCAGCGACAAAGCTCAAAATTATCAGCTTTGTCACTACCAGCCCCCTGGCACTGCTGGGTCTACCGTGTCTCGTTATTGTCGCCACGTAAACTAACCCACCATGCGGCGCTAGTAGTCACCAGCATGACCCCCACTCCAGTCGCGCAGCGTCTGCATAATTTGCATTCGACGCGTCTGGAAAATTCATTGTTTAGAATAGAATTTAAAAGTATATGTGTATATAGGAAGGGATGCAATATTTACGGTTGTTGCAATATTATGTATTTCAAAATATTTATTGAACGAAATAAACAGATAACATTAATATTTTTTAAATAATGGATTAGTCACGTTGTACAATGTTTTGCGATTTTTTTCTTATCGAGATTGCTTTTTTTTTGTTCTGCGTTGAGACGTGCAGAATATTGCTGCATCCACATCAATACGTAATATTGTATTATGTGTAAAAGACCACTATCGGCGTGTTCTATACACGGAAAAAAGAGCTTTTCATAGTTATACACGTCGTCCAATATAGACTCGAAAACACGTGTTGAATTGCGATGAGCCACAAATCGCTCTGCTATTGTGATAAAATAATTACGATTTTACCACACTACGATTTTTTTTATTCGAGAACAATGACAGATCGAGAAAAAATGACGAAAAAAATGACGAAATGATACGGAGAGGTGCTTTGCGGAGTGGGGGTCATGCGGGTGACTACTAGCGCCGCATGGTGGGTTAGTTACGTGGCGACAATACGGAGCCACGTTACTGTTAAGAGAATTAATGCAGTGTCAGCCCCCTGGTCCCGACCGAGCTTCGGCAGCTACACACCAATCCATGGACGTTGAGCACGTTCATGTGCGGCAAAGCCGAACGAAGGCTTCGAGGGAAAACGCGATTTGAGCACGACTCGCGCGTGCCGTCGGGTGACGTCACGCGCGAGGCTTTTAGATGATTGCAATGCTTATTTAGCTCTTGATTCTCTGCATTATTAATGTATACAAAAAAATGTATCGCGCACTCTGAACGCTTATTTTTTTAGTTTATACGTTAATTTAAATATAATAATAAATCTAAAATACAACTTATCTATCTTCTAAAAAATTGTTTGCGCTTTACTCGCACCCGTCCCTATGCCAAATAAATTGTAATTCATAAAAGTAAGCGCAAATATATTTATATTCGTATTATTATATTCATTCTCATATACTTTCGTCAAGCGATAAAGTATTATCCCCAAAATCAATCATGCATCTGGTCGCGAATCGTAAGTACGAGAAAGTGAACATACATTGACACAAAAAATTAAAGGAGCAAGAAAATTTGAACTTCGTCAAAAATGGTCGTACAAAAAAAAGAAACCATTTAAATGGACTACCAAACGATTTTAAAAAAAAAGTTCGATCAGTCAAAGTGGGGGGGGGGGGCTAACTTTGGTGAGGTACGCGTTCAGACCTCACCATAGTTAGCCTGGCTGATCGAACTTTTTTTTTTTACGAATCGTTTGGTGGTCGTTTGGTAGTCCATTCGAATCGTTTGGTCATTTCCCGTTCTTTCGGAAAATCAAAAAGAAAATTCCGATCCATGAGATAGGACGATAGGTGGCGGAAAACGACTCAATAACCAACGCCATCTATAGCTGACGGGCTCAACTCTGGCTATATCTATATGTTATCGCGCTTTCCGCTTTGTGCGGATATTCGTCGAGCTAGGGCGAACGAAACCGTTGCTGCTTTTCTTCACCGCGCTGCTAGTCGATAGCTGACGGCTATACCTATATGTTATCGCGCTCTCCGCTTTGTGCGGATATTCGTCGACCTTGGACGATAGAAACACATTGCTAATTTTCTTTACCGCGCTCCTACTATATCTATAGCTGACGGCAGTGCAGCCAGATCGCGCGCAAAAGTTACCCCCTCTCTAGGCCCTTGCGCGCCCATCACACAGTCATAGTAGCACGGGTCCGTGAGCGAGCGACGCTCGGACATCTTCGGAAAGAGCCGAGTACGGTCGAACTGTCCCGACCGCGCCTTCGGCAGCTACACCAGCACATGGACACGCTGAGCACGTTCATGTGCGGCCAAGCCGAACGAAGGCTTCGAGGGAAAAAGCAATCTGAGCACGGCTCGCGCGTGACGTCGCGCGACGGCACGCGCGAGGCTTTTAGATAATTTCAATGCTTATTTAGCTCTTGATTCTCTGCGTTATTAATGTATACAAAAAAATGTATCGCGTACTCTGAACGCTTATTTTTTTAGTTTAAACGTTAATGTAAATATAATAATAAATCTAAATTACAACTTATTTATCTTCTAAAAAATTGTTTACGCTTTACTCACACCCGTCCTTATGCCAAATAAATTATAATTCATAAAAGTAAGCGGAAATATATTTATATTCGTATTATTATATTAATTCTCATACTTTCATCAAGCGATAAAGCATTAACCCCAAAAATAAGTCAATCATCTATCCGGCCGCTAATTGTAAGTGCCAAAAAGTGAGTTTTTGATGCAAGTGATAAGATGGTCCCGGTGGTAGCGTTCCTGGCTTCGGTCCGTAGGGGCGCAGAATCGTTCCTCACGCTCAGCGCTTTTTTTTTCAATCATGTTTACTATTAAGGGGGGATTGTCTTTTTTTTCGCAAAATTTACCGCTTTTTGGGAATTTTTTTGTGAAGAAAGTATACAACGGAAAACTTGTGAAACTTGGCATATAGTTTTATTGATCTGTTTACTACACACAAAAAAAATTTTAAACAATTTCATCAAAAAATCCGCCTCCCACCCCCCTCGACGCGCGATGGTCCTTTTTTGATGGTGTGCACGATTACAGCCTTCACGTTCATCCTGCAACAAAAACCCAAAAAGCATTTTACTTTAGACACATATAGCTATCGTTCGGTAAAGGGAAAAAAAAAATTGACGATTTGGTGACGTTTTGAACTTGAAGTATCGATTTTTCGAAAAAAATTGATCGATTTTTTGTTATAAATAAAAAACTATTAAACGTATTGCTTTTTTGCTTCATCAAACGATAGCTATATGTGTCTAAAGTAAAATGCTTTTTGGGTTTTTGTTGCAGGATGAACGTGAAGGCTGTAATCGTGCACACCATCAAAAAAGGACCATCGCGCGTCGAGGGGGGTGGGAGGCGGATTATTTGATGAAATTGTTTAAAAAATTTTTTGTATGTAGTAAACAGATCAATAAAACTATATGCCAAGTTTCACAAGTTTTCCGTTGTATACTTTCTTCACAAAAAAATTCCCAAAAAGCGGTAAATTTTGCGAAAAAAAAGACAATCCCCCCTTAAGGATGTTGAGTCCCTATAAAACATGTTAATGTTAATTGTTCAATAAATAGCTTCTTAATCGTCATGAAATTCTTATACGACCTCCTGAATACTTCATGTAAAAACATACAAAATTTTCAGAATTCTATCATCATTACTTCAACCTCCTTAAGGGTTGAAATAAAAAATGATGAGGAAATTCTGAAAACTTGGTATGTTTTTGTATGAAGTATTTAAGAGGTCGTGTTAAAATTTCACGACGATTAGGAAGCTCGTTATTAAAAAATTAACATTTTGTTAAGAACAATTTTTAAAAGAAATTTAAAAAAATTTATCAATAAACTTCGTTTTGTTTCCGTTGCTTTCAGTATATTGTAGATATTACAAAATTGAGAGGTCAAAAAAAAAACTTATTGCAAAGTTACATCAGTTTCCATAAGACAGCATTTAATTTGTCAATGTAAATTGTTCAATAACGAGTTTCTTAATTGTCGTGAAATTTCTACACGACCTCTGAAATACTTCATACAAAAACATACCAAATTTTCAGAATTTTATCATCATTTGCGATTTGGGACGCACCATCCTTAATTCTTATTTGATTAGTTATTTTTATTAGTTATCATATTTATTTTAATTAGTTATCTTTGAGTACCGAAAAATTTATCGCGCACTCTGACCACTTATTTTATTAGTTTTTACGTTAATTTAAATATAGTAAATCTAAAATACAACTTATTTATCTTCTAGCAAAATGTTTGCGCTTTACTCACACCCGGCCCTATGCCAAATAAATTGTAATTCATAAAAGTAAGCGGAAATATATTTATCTTCGTATTATTATATTCATTCTCATATACTTTCATCAAGCGATAAAGTATTATCCCCAAAAACAATCATCGATCCGACCGCGAATCGTAAGTACCAGAAAGTGAACATACATTGACACAAAAAATTAAAGGAGCAAGAAAAGTTGAACTTCGTCAAAAGTGGTCGTACAAAAAAAAAAGGATTTTAAAGCTTCAAGTTTCTAGTTTTAGTTCCGACAATGATTTTTTTTTGCGAATCACTGATTGCGCGGTCCGAAGAAATATCATGGCAAAAAAATGTTGCAAATTTTTACGTTTTTCAAAGTTCTCCACGTGTTTTGGAGATTTTTTTCTGACTTGACCAATATCAAGGTCATTGAGTCCATTCAATTCACTTCAATTTGCTTTTTTTTCTCCCTACGACCATTTTTCGCTGAGATATCTCAGGAACTAATAGTCGTACGGGAATTCGATCGGTAGTTTTGGAAACGTGAATACTCTACAAGCTCCGATTATTATTGTAGTGAAACTTTTACTTTTTATTTTGGCCTTTAGTTTTAGAAAAGTACAAAAAAACGATGACTTCTTGGTTTTTATGAAAACCACCGCTACTTTGCAAATATTGCGATAAAGGCTAATGTTTATGGACGGTCATTCAGCTCAATATGTCCCCAAGAGCCATGCAAAATTCCAAGTTGATCCGATTATCGGTCTTTCTTGCCCGATTAACCAAAATTTGAAAAAAAATGAAAGGAGCAAGTTTCCTCCTTTTCAGACATCATTTCATGATTATTAAGAGGAAAAAAAACTTTTCATTACTTTTCGTACAATTGGGTATTGAGTACGCATTAAATGTTGGAAAAAAACCGTGAAAATCATATTGACTAAAAATTTTCGAAAAAAAAAATTTTTAATAAAAAAAATATTGAAAATTTTGTTTTTAATGTTGAAATTTTTTTTAAATCAACATTGTACCGCCAGCATTAGAATTACCCAAAGCATACCACGGGGAGGTACGCTTTGGGTAATTCTACGTACGCTTTGGGTAATTCTAATGTTGGCGGTACAATGTTGAATCGAAAAAAAATGTCAACATTAAAAAACTAACAAAAAACGAAATAGATTTTTTTATAAACAAAAAAATTTCAACATTTTTGTTATTAAAAAAAAAATTCGAAAATTTTAAGTCAATATGACGTTCAGGGTTCTTTTCCAATATTTAATGCGTACTCAATACCCAATTGTACGAAAAGTAGTGAAAAGTTGTTTTTCCTCTTAATAATCATGAAATGTCTGAGAAGGAGGAAACTTGTTCCTTTAATTTTTTTTCATATTTTGGTCAATCGGGCAAGAAAGACCGATGAACGCATCAATTTGGAATTTTGCATAGCTCTTGGGGACATATTGAGCCGAATGACCGTCCATAAACATTAGTGTTTATCGCAATATTTGCGAAGTAGCGGTGGATTTTATAAAAACCAAGAAAACATCGGTTTTTTCTACTTTTTTAAAACTGATGGCAAAGATAATTTTTTTTAAACCTACAATAATAATCAGAGCTTGTAGAGTACGTTTCCAACATTGCCGGTCGAATTCCCGTACGACCATTAGTTCCCGAGATATCGATGACTGAAGACAAACGTCGAAGAACGTTTGTCTTCAGTCATCGAAGACAAGAAGTCAAGAACGAAGACAAAAGACTGAAGAAAAACGACGTTTTTTCATTCAGAGGCCGATATCTCAGCAAAAAATGGCCGTATGGAGATAAAAAAAAATCAAATTGATCTGATTTGAATGGGCTCAATGACCTTGATATTGGTCAAGTCCGAAAAAAATCTCCAAAACACGTGCAGAACTTTGAAAAACGTAAAAATTTGCAAAGTTTTTTTTGCCGTGATATTTTTTCCGACCGCGCAATTAGTGATTCTCAAAAAAAAATCATGGTTGGAACTAAAACTAGAAACTTCAAGCTTTAACATCCTTTTTTTTTGTACGACCACTTTTGCCGAAGGTCAACTTTTCTTGCTCCTTTAATTTTTTGTGTCAATGTATGTTCACTCCTGGTACTTACGATTCGCGGTCGGATGGATGATTGTTTTTGGGGATAATACTTTATCGCTTGATGAAAGTATATGAGAATGAATATAATAATACGAAGATAAATATATTTCCGCTTACTTTTGTGAATTACAATTTATTTGGCATAGGGACGGGTGTGAGTAAAGCGCAAACATTTTGCTAGAAGATAAATAAGTTGTATTTTAGATTTATTATATTTAAATTAACGTAAAAACTAATAAAACGAGCGGTCAGAGTGCGCGATAAATTTTTCGGTACTAAAAGATAACTAATTAAAATAAATATAACTAATAAAAATAACTAATCAAATAAAAATTAATAATAACCATGATTTAAAAAAAAAAGCGCTGAGCGTGAGGAACGATCCTGCGCCCCTACGGACCGAAGCCAGGAACGCTACAAACGGGGCCATCCTATCGCTTGTGTTAAAGATGCACTTTCTGGCGCTTACGATTGGCGGCCGGATGGATGATTGACTTGTTTTTCGAGATAATACTTTATCGCTTGATGAAAGTATGAGAATTAATATAATAATACGAATATAAATATATTTTTACTTACTTTTCTGAATTTTAATTTATTTGGCATAAGGACGGGTGTGAGTAAAGCGTGAACAATTTTTTAGAAGATAAATAAGTTGTAATTCAGATTTATTATTATATTTAAATTAACGTATAAACTAAATAAATAAGCGTTCAGAATGGGCGATACATTTTTTTGTATACATTAATAACGCAGAGAATCAAGAGCTAAATAAGCATTGAAATCATCTAAAAGCCTGGCGCGTGCCGTCGCGTGACGTCACGCGCGGGCCGTGCTCAGATTGCTTTTTTCCTCGAAGCCTTCGTTCGGCTTGGCCACAAGTGAACTTGCTCAGCGTATCTATGTATTGGTGTAGCTGCCGAAGGCGCGGTCGGGACAGTTCGACCGCACTCGGCTCTTTCCGAAGTATCCGAGCATCGCTCGCTCACGGACACGCGCTACTATGACTGCATGGGCGCGCAAGGGCCTAGAAAGTGGGTAACTTTTGCGCGCGATCTGGCTGCACTGTATAGGTATAGCCAGAGTCGAGCCCGTCAGCTATAGATATAGTAGGAGCGCGGTAAAGAAAAGTAGCACTGTGTTTCTATCGTCCAAGGTCGACGAAAATCCGCACAAAGCGGGGAGAGCGATAACATATATAGATATAGCCAGAGTCGAGCCCGACCGCTATAGATATACTAGAAGCAGTGCAGCCAGATCGCGCGCGAAAGTTACCCTCTCTCTAGTCCCTCGCGCGCCCATCACACAATCATAGTAGCGCGTGTCCGTGAGCGAGCGACGCTCGGACATCTTCGGAAAGAGCCGAGTGCCGTCGAACTGTCCCGACCGCGCCTTCGGCAGCTACACCACCGCATAGACACGCTGAGCGCGTTCATGTGCGGCCAAGCCGAACGAAGGCTTCGAGGGAAAAAGCAATCTGAGCACGGCCCGCGCGTGACGTCACGCGACGGCACGCGCGAGACTTTTAGATGATTACAATGCTTATTTAGCTCTTGATTCTCTGCGTTATTAATGTATACAAAAAAATGTCTCGCGCACTCTGAACGTTTATTTTTTTAGTTTATACGTTAATTTAAATATAATAATAAATCTAAATTACAACTTATTTATCTTCTAAAAAATTGTTTACGCTTTACTCACACCCGTCCTTATGCCAAATAAATTATAATTCAGTAAAGTAAGTGAAAATATATTTATATTCGTATTATTATATTAATTCTCATACTTTCATCAAGCGATAAAGTATTATCTCCAAAAACAAGTCAATCATCAATCGGGCCGCCAATCGTAACTGCCAGAGAGTGCATCTTTAACACAAGTGATAGGATGGTCCCGTTGGTAGCGTTCCTGGCTTCGGTCCGTAGGAGCGCAGGATCGTTCCTCACGCTCAGCGCTTTTTTTTTTTAATCATGGTTACTATTAATTTTTATTTGATTAGTTATTTTTATTAGTTATCATATTTATTTTAATTAGTTATCTTTTAGTACCGAAAAATTTATCGCGCACTCTGACCGCTTAATTTATTAGTTTTTACGTTAATTTAAATATAATAAATCTAAAATACAACTTATTTATCTTCTAGCAAAATGTTTGCGCTTTACTCACACCCGACCCTATGCCAAATAAATTGTAATTCATAAAAGTAAGCGGAAATATATTTATCTTCGTATTATTATATTCATTCTCATATACTTTCATCAAGCAAAAAAGTATTATCCCCAAAAACAACCATCCATCCGACCGCGAATCGTAAGTACCAGAAAGTGAACATACATTGACACAAAAAATTAAAGGAGCAAGAAAAGTTGAACTTCGTCAAAAGTGTTCGTACAAAAAAAAAGGATGTTAAAGCTTCAAGTTTCTAGTTTTAGTTCCGACAATGATTTTTTTTTGAGAATCACTGATTGCGCGGTAGGAAGAAATATCACGGCAAAAAAAATGTTGCAAATTTTTACGTTTTTCAAAGTTCTGCACGTGTTTTGGAGATTTTTTTCGGACTTGACCAATATCAAGGTCATTGAGCCCATTCAATTCAGTTCAATTTGCTTCTTTTTTTATCTCCTTACGACCATTTTTCGCTGATATCGGCCTCCTCGTCGGCCTCTGAATGAAAAAACGTCCTTTTGTCTTCAGTCATCGATATCTCGGGAACTAATGGTCGTACGGGAATTCGACCGGCAATTTTGGAAACGTGAATGCATACTCTACAAGCTCTGATTATTATTGTAGGTTTAAAAAAAATTATGTTTGCCATCAGTTTTAAAAAAGTACAAAAAATCGATGTTTTCTTGTTTTTTATAAAATCCACCGCTACTTTGCAAATATTGCGATAAACACTATTGTTTATGGACGGTCATTCGGCTCAATATGTCCCCAAGAGATATGCAAAATTCCAAATTGATCCGTTCATCGGTCTTTCTTGCCCGATTGACCAAAATATGAAAAAAAATTAAAGGAACAAGTTTCCTCCTTCTCAGAAATCATTTCATGATTATTAAGAGGAAAAACAACTTTTCACTACTTTTCGTACAATTGGGTATTGAGTACGCATTAAATGTTGGAAAAGAACCCTGAAAATCATATTGACTAAACATTTTCGATTTTTTTTTTTTTAATAACAAAAATGTTGAAATTTTTTGTTTATAAAAAAATCTATTTCGATTTAAAAAATTTTTTTAATGTTGACATTTTTTTTCGATCCAACATTGTACCGCCAGCATTAGAATTACCCAAAGTGTACGTAGAATTACCCAAAGCGTACCTCCCCGTGGTATGCTTTGGGTAATTCTGATGCTGGCGGTACAATGTTGATTTAAAAAAAAATTTCAACATTAAAAAAAAAAATTCGTAACTGATTTTTTTATAAAAAAAAAAAAATTTTCAATATTTTTTTTATGAAAAATTTTTTTTTTCGAAAATTTTTAGTCAATATGATTTTCACGGTTTTTTTCCAACATTCAATGCGTACTCAATACCCAATTGTACGAAAAGTAATGAAAAGTTTTTTTTCCTCTTAGTAACCATGAAATGATGTCTGAAAAGGAGGAAACTTGCTCCTTTAATTTTTTTTCAGATTTTGGTTAATCGGGCAAGAAAGACCGATAATCGGATCAGCTTGGAATTTTGCATGGCTCTTGGGGACATATTGAGCTGAATGACCGTCCATAAACATTAGTCTTTATCGCAATATTTGCAAAGTAGCGGTGGATTTCATAAAAACCAAGAAGACATCGTTTTTTTGTACTTTTCTAAAACTAATGGCAAAAATAAAATATAAAAGTTTCACCACAATAATAATCGGAGCTTGTAGAGTATTCACGCTTCCAAAACTACCGATCGAATTCCCGTACGACCATTAGTTCCTGAGATATCTCAGCGAAAAATGGTCGTACGGAGAAAAAAAAGCAAATTGAAGTGAATTGAATGGGCTCAATGATCTTGATATTGGTAAAGTCAGAAAAAAATCTCCAAAACACGTGCAGAACTTTGAAAAACGTAAAAATTTGCGCAATTTTTTTTGCCGTGATATTTCCTCCGACCGCGCAATCAGTGATTCTCAAAAAAAAAATCATTGTCGGATCTAAAACTAAAAACTTGAAGCTTTAAAATCCTTTTTTTTTGTACGACCACTTTTGACAAAGTTCAACTTTTCTTGCTCCTTTAATTTTTTGTGTCAATGTATGTTCACTTTCTGGTACTGACGATTCGCGGTCGGATGGATGATTGTTTTTGGGGATAATACTTTATCGCTTGATGAAAGTATATGAGAATGAATATAATAATACGAAGATAGATATATTTCCGCTTACTTTTATGAATTACAATTTATTTGGCATAGGGCCGGGTGTGAGTAAAGCGCAAACATTTTGCTAGAAGATAAATAAGTTGTATTTTAGATTTATTATATTTAAATTAACGTAAAAACTAATAAAATAAGCGGTCAGAGTGCGCGATAAATTTTTCGGTACTAAAAGATAACTAATTAAAATAAATATGATAACTAATAAAAGTAACTAATCAAATAAGAATTAAGGATGTTGGTTCCCAAAACGCAAATGATGATAAAATTCTGAAAATTTGGTATGTTTTTGTATGAAGTATTTCAGAGGTCGTGTAAAAATTTCACGACAATTAGGAAGCTCGTTATTGAACAATTAACATTCACAAATTAAATGCTGTCTTATGGAAACTGATGTAACTTTGCAATAAGTTTTTCTTTTGACCTCTCAATTTTGTAATATCTACAATATACTGAAAGCAACGGAAACAAAACGAAGTTTATTGATACATTTTTTTTATTTCTTTTAAAAATTGTTCTTAACAAAATGTTAATTTTTCAATAACGAGCTTCCTAATCGTCGTGAAATTTTAACACGACCTCTTAAATACTTCATACAAAAACATACCAAATTTTCAGAATTTTCTTATCATTTTTTATTTCAACCCTTAAGGAGGTTGAAGTAATGATGATAGAATTCTGAAAATTTGGTATGTTTTTACATGAAGTATTCAGGAGATCGTGTAAAAATTTCATGACGATTAAGAAGCTATTTATTGAACAATTAACATTAACATGTTTTATAGGGACTCAACATCCTTAATAGTAACCATGATTAAAAAAAAAAAAGCGCTGAGCGTGAGGAACGATCCTGCGCCCCTACGGACTGAAGCCAGGAACGCTACCAACGGGACCATCCTATCGCTTGTGTTAAAGATGCATTTTCGGGCACTTACGATTGGCGGCCGGATGGATGATTGATTTGTTATTGGAGATAATACTTTATCGCTTGATGAAAGTATGAGAATTAATATAATAATACGAATATAAATATATTTTCACTTACTTTTCTGAATTATAATTTATTTGGCATAAGGACGGGTGTGAGTAAAGCGTAAACAATTTTTTAGAAGATAAATGAGTTGTAATTTAGATTTATAATTATATTTAAATTAACGTATGAACTAAAAAAATAAGCGTTCAGAGTGCGCGATACAATTCTTTTGTATACATTAATAACGCAGAGAATCAAGAGCTAAATAAGCATTGAAATCATCTAAAAGCCTCACGCGTGCCGTCGCGTGACGTCACGCGCGGGCCGTGCTCAGATTGCTTTTTCCCTCGAAGCCTTCGTTCGGCTTGGCCCCACATGAACGTGCTCAGCGTGTCTATGGGATGGTGTAGCTGCCGAAGGCGAGGTCGGGACAGTTCGACGGCACTCGGCTCTTTCCGAAGATGTCCGAGCGTCGGTCGCTCACGGACACGCGCTACTATGATTGCGATGGGCGCGCGAGGGACTAGAGAGAGGGTAACTTTCGCGCGCGATCTGGCTGCACTGACTAGAAGCGCGGTGGACAAGAGCAGCAACGGTTTCGATCGCTCTAGCTCGACGAAGATTCGCACAAAGGGGTCGTCCATTAATCAGGTGCGGCTCAAATTGGGGGGCGGAGCGGTTTCGGATAACATCACGATTGATCACAGTGGGGAGGGGGATTGTTGGGACATATCACGTATATTTTTTTTTGTAACTGCGCCGACAATGCCATTGAAATATACTGAAAACATCTATTACTTCGTTTTTCACAATAAAATACCATACTCTCTATAGCTTGTGGCTGACATTTCGTAACAAAAAAAATACACGCGATGTTGCCGGCGCGGGGCGGGGGGGGGGGGGGAGTACCCTAGAACCTCACCACATATCACCATAGGGTGGGGGGTTCAAACAGTGGCCTAAAAAACCTCACGTGATTAATGGACGACCCCAAAGCGCAGAGCCAGCGCAGCCAGATCGCGCGCAAAAGTTATCCCCTCTCTAGTCCCTTGCGGGCCCGACACACAACCATAGTAGCGCTTGTCCGTGAGCCAGCGACGCTCGGATATCTTCGGAAAGAGCCGAGTGCGGTCGAACTGACCCGACCGCGCCTTCGGCAGCTACACCAGCAGATAGATACGCTGAGCACGTTCGGGTGCGGCCAAGCCGAACGAAGGCTTCGAGGGAAAAAGCAATCTGAGCACGGCCCGCGCGTGACGTCACGCGACGGCACGCGCGAGGCTTTTAGATGATTTCAATGCTTATTTAGCTCTTGATTCTCTGCGTTATTAAGGGGTAAGGCCACTGTAAATTTTTTGAAAAATCGATTTTTTTTATTGGCTTAAAAAATAGTTTAAACCCTCTAGAATAAGAAAAAAAAGGTCCTGTGCGAAAAAAATTTGTTGTCCTTAGGAAATGAAGGTCGCCGCCAAGCGTGTCAAAACTTGCTCCGAAACGACTGCAATTATATCGGAGATGGCGATTCCAAAACTTTCAAAGGCATCGTGGATTCGAAGCCTTATGAAAATGTTGATGTTAAAAAAAAAGAGTGCATAGATCACGTGCAAAAAAGAATGGGAACTCGATTGAGAAACTTACAAAAAGGAACAAAAGGTCTCGGGGGAAGAGGAAAACTCACTGCCAAATTGATTGACGAACTAAGCATTTATTACGGCTTAGCAATCCGTCGAAATTCCGATTCCATCAAAAATATGAAAAATGAGATCTGGGCAACCCTTTTTCACAAAATGTCAACGGATGAAAAGCCTCAGCACGAAAAATGTTCGGAGAATTGGTGCAGTTGGAAGAAAGCGAAAGCAGAAAATGCCTTGGATGCGTATCATCACAATCAGCCAATGAGTGAGGAGGTTTATCAAGCCATCAAACCCATCTACATGGAATTGAGCCGGGACGAGTTGCTGGAGCGTTGCTTGGGGGCCTATACTCAAAACAATAACGAAAGTTTCAACGCTACCGTATGGAGTTTGGCCCCCAAATCATCCTCAAGCGGAAAAACTGTACTAGATATTGCGACGGATATCGCTGTTTGCATATTCAATGGCGGCCTTACCAACGTCTTGCAAATATTCAAGATGTTGGAGGTGGAAATTGGTGTACAGTTATATAATTTCTGCATCGAAGCCGACGCCAAACGCATCACGCACGCGGAGACATCTCTGAGCGACGCGGCCAAAAGTGTGCGCGCGCTCCAAAAATCAACCAGGAAAGACGAAGAAGACGAAAATTTGGCTATCGAAGGACAAATGTATGGTGCTGGGATTGCAGACTAACGGTAAAAATTTTTTTTAACTTCTTTTTTAAATTTTTTCCAATAAAAAACTATTCGCAAAACTTTAAACGCGTTTTTCTCGAAACATGGTTTTTCAAAATGGCACGCAGCATAACTCGAACAATTTTCATTTTTTTTACTTGAAATTTTAACCGGATGTGAACATTTACATTATCTTGAGAATGTCGATCGGAATTTTCAAGAACTTTATTTATTGATTTTTTATTAACAAAAAACTTGCCGTTTTTTTCGTCAAAAATCAATTTTTTTTTCAAACGCACGCCAAATCCACAAAAATTGATACTTTTTAAAATCCGATCGACATTCTCTAGCTATAGCCCTCTAGATTAATGGTTTTTTTTTTGTTCTAGATTCAAAAGTGCACCAGTGGCGCTGCGTGCCGCGGAGCCCTGGAAGCAAAACATGTCCCGGGAAGATAGCTGTGGAACCGCCATTTTGTTTTTTTTTTACTGTAAAAAAATTTTATAATAAAGTTTAATGTATGCCCGATAACACCATTAAAAGTTTTTTTTCAAATACCTTCAATTTCGGGAGCAAAAAATTAGTGAAAAAACCTTTTTTTTGGGCCGTTACAGTGGCCTTACTCGTTAATGTATACAAAAAAATGTATCGCGCACTCTGAACGCTTATTTTTTTAGTTTATACGTTAATTTAAATATAATAATAAATCTAAATTACAACTTATTTATCTTCGAAAAAATTGTTTACGCTTTACTCACACCCGTCCTTATGCCAAATAAGCTATAATTCAGAAAAGTAAGTGCAAATATATTGATATTCGTATTATTATATTAATTCTCATACATTCATCAAGTGATAAAGTATTATCTCCAAAAATAAGTCAATCATCCATCCGGCCGCTAATCGTAAGTGCCAGAAAGTGCATTTTTAACACAAGCGATAGGATGGTCCCGTTGGTAGCGTTCCTGGCATCGGTCCGTAGGGGCGCAGGATCGTTTCTCACGCTCAGCGCTTTTTTTTTTTAATCATGGTTACTATTAAGGATGTTGAGTCCCTATAAAACATGTTAATGTTAATTGTTCAATAAATAGCTTCTTAATCGTCATAAAATTTTTACACGATCTCCTGAATACTTCATGTAAAAACATACATAATTTTCAGAATTCTATCATCATTACTTCCAACTCCTTAAGGGTTGAAATAAAAAATGATGAGAAAATTCTGAAAATTTGGTATGTTTTTGTATGAAGTATTCAAGAGCTCGTGTTAAAATTTCACGACGATTAGGAAGCTCGTTATTAAAAAATTAACATTTCGTTAAGAACAATTTTTAATAGAAATTTAAAAAAATTTATCAATAAACTTCGTTTTGTTTCCGTTGCTTTCAGTATATTGTAGATATTACAAAATTGAGAGGTCAAAAAAAAACTTATTGCAAAGTTACAACAGTTTCCAGAAGACAGCCTTTAATTTGTGAATGTTAATTGTTCAATAACGAGCTTCCTAATTGGCGTAAAATTTTTACACGACCTCTGAAAAACTTCATACAAAAACATACCAAATTTTCGGAGTTTTATCATCATTTGCGATTTGGGACCCAACATCCTTAATTCTTATTTGATTCGTTATTTTTATTAGTTATCATATTTATTATAATTAGTTATCTTTTAGTACCGAAAAATTTATCGCGCACTCTGACCGCTTATTTTATTAGTTTTGACGATAATTTAAATATAATAAATCTAAAATACAACTTATTTATCTTCTAGAAAAATGTTTGCGCTTTACTCACACCCGACCCTATGCCAAATAAATTGTAATTCATAAAAGTAAGCGGAAATATATTTATCTTCGTATTATTATATTCATTCTCATATACTTTCGTCAAGCGATAAAGTATTCTCCCCAAAAACAATCATCCATCCAACCGCGAATCGTAAGTACCAGAAAGTGAACATACATTGACACAAAAAATTAAAGGAGCAAGAAAAGTTGAACTTCGTCAAAAGTGGTCGTACAAAAAAAAACGGATTTTAAAGCTTCGAGTTTCTAGTTTTAGTTCCGACAATGATTTTTTTTTTGAGAATCACTGATTGCGCGGTCGGGAGAAATATCACGGCAAAAAAAATTTTGCAAATTTTTATGTTTTTCAAAGTTCTGTACGTGTTTTGAAGATTTTTTTCTGACTTGACCAATATCAAGGTCATTGAGCCCATTCAATTCACTTCAATTTGCTTTTTTTTCTCCGTACGACCATTTTTCGCTGAGATACCTCAGGAACTAATGGTCGTACGGGAATTCGATCGGTAGTTTTGGAAACGTGATTACTCTACAAGCTCCGATTATTATTGTAGTGAAACTTTTATTTTTCATTTTTGCCATTAGTTTTAGAAAAGGAGAAAAAAACGATGTCTTCTTGGTTTTTATGAAATCCACCGCTACTTTGCAAATATTGCGATAAAGACTAATGTTTATGCACGGTCATTCAGCTCAATATGTCCCCAAGAGCCTCGCAAAATTCCTAGTTGATCCGATTGTCGGTTTTTCTTGCCCGATTAACCAAAATTTGAAAAAAAATTAAAGGAGCAAGTTTCCTCCTTTTCAGACATCATTTCATGATTATTAAGAGGAAAAAAAACTCTTCATTACTTTTCGTACAATTGGGTATTGAGTACGCATTAAATGTTGGAAAAAAACCGTGAAAATCATATTGACTAAAAATTTTCGAAAAAACATTTTTTTAATAAAAAAAAATATTGAAAAATTTTTTTTTTTATAAAAAAATCAATTTCGAATTTTTTTTTTATAAAAAAATCAATTTCGAATTTTTTTCTTTAAATGTTGAAATTTTTTTCAAATCAACATTGTACCGCCAGCATTAGAATTGCCCAAAGCATACCACGGGGAGGTACGCTTTAGGTAATTCTACGTACGCTTTGGATAATTCTAATGCTGGCGGTACAATGTTGAATCGAAAAAAAATGTCAACATTAAAAAAATAAAAAAAATCGAAATAGACTTTTTTAAACAAAAACATTTCATCATTTTTGTTATTAAAAAAAAAAAAATCGAAAATTTTTAGTCAATATGATTTTCAGGCTTCTTTTCCTACATTTAATGCGTACTCAATACCCAATTGTACGAAAAGTAGTGAAAAGTTGTTTTTCCTCTTAATAATCATGAAATGATGTCTGAGAAGGAGGAAACTTGTTCCTTCAATTTTTTTTCATATTTTGGTCAATCGGGCACGAAAGACCGATGAACGGATCAATTTGGAATTTTGCATAGCTCTTGGGCACATATTAAGCCGAATTACCGTCCATAAACATTAGTGTTTATCACAATATTTGCAACGTAGCGGTGAATTTTGTAAAAACCAAGAAAACATAGTTTTTTTGTACTTTTTTAAAACTGATGGCAAAAATATTTTTTTTTACCCTACAATAATAATCAGAGCTTGTAGAGTATGTATTCACGTTTCCAAAATTGCCGGTCGGATTCCCGTACGACCATTAGTTCCCGAGATATCGATGACTGAAGACAAAAGGACGTTTTTTCATTCAGAGGCCGATATCTCAGCGAAAAATGGTCGTAAGGAGATGAAAAAAAAAAGCAAATTGAACTGAATTGAATGGGCTCAATGACCTTGATATTGGTCAAGTCCGAAAAAAATCTCCAAAACACGTGCAGAAGTTAGAAAAACGTAAAAGTTTGCAAAATTTTTTTTGCCGTGATATTTCTTCCGACCGCGCAATCAGTGATTCTCAAAAAAAAAAATCATTGTTGGAACTAAAACTAGAAACTTCAAGCTTTAACATCCTTTTTTTTGTACGACCACTTTTGCCGAAGGTCAACTTTTCTTGCTCCTTTAATTTTTTGTGTCAATGTATGTTCACTCCTGGTACTTACGATTCGCGGTCGGATGGATGGGTGTTTTTGGGGATAAAACTTTATCGCTCGATGAAAGTATATGAGAATGAATATGAATATAATACGAAGATAAATATATTTCCGCTTACTTTTATGAATTACAATTTATGTGGCATAGGGTCGGGTGTGAGTAACGCGCAAACATTTTGCTAGAAGATAAAGAAGTTGTATTTGAGATTTACTATATTTAAATTAACGTAAAAACTAATAAAATAAGCGGTCAGAGTGCGCGATACATTTTTCGGTACTAAAAGATAACTAATTAAATTAAATATGATAAGTAATAAAAATAACTGATCAAATAAAAATTAACAGTAACCATGATTTAAAAAAAAGTGCCGAGCATGAGGAACGATCCTGCGCCCCAACGGAGCGAAGCCCGGAACGCTACAAACGGGACCATCCTATCACTTGAGTTAAAGATGCACTTTCTGGCACTTGCGATTGGCGGCCGGAACGATGATCGACTTGTTTTTGGAGATAATCCTTTATCGCTTGATGAAAGTATGAGAATTAATATAATAATACGAATATAAATATATTTTCACTTACTGGTCTGAATTATAATTTACTTGGCATAAGGACGGGTGTAAGTAAAGCGTTCGTAAGATAAATAACTTGTAATTTAGATTTATTATTATATTTAAATTAACGTATAAACTAAAAAAATAAGCGTTCAGAGTGCGCGATACATTTTTATTTATACATTAATAACGATGAGAATCCAGAGCTAAATAAGCATTGAAATCACCTAAAAGCCGCGCGTGCCGTCGCGTGACGTCACGCGCGGGCCGTGCTCAGATTGCTTTTTCCCTCGAAGCCTTCGTTCGGCTTGGCCGCACATGAACGTGCTCAGCGTATCTATGTGTTGGTGTAGCTGCCGAAGGCGCGATCGGGACAGTTCGACCGCACTCGGCTCGTTCCAAAGATATCCGAGCTTCGCTCGCTCACGGACACGCGCTACTATGATTGTGTGATGGGCGCGCACAGGACTAGTGAGGGGGTAACTTTTGCGCGCGATCTGGCTGCACTGGCTGACGGGCTCGGCTCTGGCTATACCTATATATGTTATCGCGCCCTCCGCTTTGTGCGGATTTTCGTAATGCTTGGACGATAAAAACGCACCGTTCCTACTTTTCTCCACCGCGCTTCTAATCTAGCTTCTATCTCTAGTTGACGGCCTCGACTCTGGCTATACCTATATATTTTATCGCGCATTCCGCTTTCCATCGCTCCGCTCCATCAATAAAAAAATCGGTTATGTTGAATGCATCGGAAATATAAAAAAATTTCGAATTTCCCCCACCTCTTTCCACGCCCCATATGACTGCGTTCCGGAACATTTAGAGGGTTGATTTTTTATTGGAGGCGTCTTTTAAGCCACCCTACAGGCTCCATCAATAAAAAAATCGATTATGTCGAATGCATCGGAAATAAAAAAAAATTTCGAATTTCTCCCACCTCCTTCCGCCCCCCATATGACTGCGTTCCGGAACATTTGGAGGGCTGATTTTTTTGTTGGAGGCGTCTTTTAAGCCACCCTGCAGGCTCCATCAATAAAAAAATTGATTATGTCAAATGCATTGGAAATAAAAAAAAATTTCGAATTTCCCCCACCTCCTTCCGCGCCCCATATGACTGCGTTCCGGAACATTTAGAGGGTTGATTTTTTTATTAGAGGCGTCTTTTGAGCCACCCTACAGGCTCCACCAATAAAAAAATCGATTATGTCGAATGCATCGGAACTAGAAAATGTTTATGAATTTCAACCCCCCTCTTTCTCGCCCCCATATGACTGCGTTCCGGAACATTTAAAGGGCTGATTTTTTTTATTGGCGGCATCTTTTGAGCCACCCTACAGGCTCCATCAATAAAAAAATCGATTATGTCGAATGCATCGGAAATGAAAAAAAATTTCGAATTTTCCCCACCTCCTTCCACCCCTCATATGACTGCGTTCCGGAACATTTAGAGGGTTGATTTTTTTATTGGAGGCGTCTTTTGAGCCACCCTACAGGCTCCATCAATAAAAAAATCGATTATGTCGAATGCATCGGAAATAGCAAATGTTTATCAATTTCACCCCACCCCTTTCGCCCCCAAAATGACTGCGTTCCGGAACATTTAGAGGGCTGATTTTTTTTTGGAGGCGTCTTTTGAGCCACCCTACGGGCTCCATCAATAAAAAAATCGATAATGTCGAATGCATCGGAAATTTAAAAAAATTCTGAATTTCCCCCACCCCCTCCCGACCCCCATATGACTGCGTTCCGGAACATTTAGAGGGTTGATTTTTGTATTGGCGGCGTCTTTTGAGCCACCCTACAGGCTCCATCAATAAAAAAATCGATTATGTCGAATGCATTGGAAATTAAAAAAAAAATTGGAATTTCCTCCACCTCCTTCCACCCCCCATATGACTGCGTTCTGGAACATTTAGAGGGTTAATTTTTTTATTGGAGGCGTCTTTTGAGCCACCCTACAGGCTCCATAAAAAAAAAATCGATTATGTCGAATGCATCGGAAATTTAAAAAAATTCCGAATTTCCCCCACCTCCTCCCGCCCCCCATATGACTGCGTTCCGGAACATTTAGAGGGTTAATTTTTTTATTGGAGGCGTCTTTTAAGCCACCCTCCAGGCTCCATCAATAAAAAAATCGATTATGTCGAATCTATCGGAAATAAAAAAAAATGTCGAATTTCCCCCACCTTTCTACGCCCCCCATATGACTGCGTTCCGGAACATTTAGAGGGTTGATTTTTTTATTGGAGACGTCTTTTGAGCCACCCTACAGGCTCCATCAATAAAAAAATTGATTATGTTGAATGCATCGGAAATTTAAAAAAATTTCGAATTTCCCCCACCTCCTTCCACCCCCCATATGACTGCGTTCCGGAACATTTAGAAGGTTGATTGTTTTATTGGAGGCGTCTTTTGAGCCACCCTACAGGCTCCAACACTAAAAAAATCGATTATGTCGAATGCATTGGAAATTAAAAAAAAAATTGGAATTTCCCCCACCTCCTTCCGACCCCCATATGACTGCGTTCCGGAACATTTAGAGTGCTGATTTTTTTATTGGAGGCGTCTTTTGAGCCACCCTACAGGCTCCATCAATAAAAAAATCGATTATGTCGAATGCATCGGAAATAAAAAAAAATTTCGAATTTCCCCCACCTCCTTCCGCCCCCCATATGACTGCGTTCCGGAACATTTAGAGGGTTGATTTTTTTATTGGAGTCGTCTTTTGAGCCACCCTACAGGCTCCATCAATAAAAAAATCGATTATGTCGAATGAATCGGAAATAAAAAAAATTTCGAATTTCCCCCACCTCCTTCCGGTCCTCATATGACTGCGTTCCGGAACATTTAGAGGTTTGATTTTTGTATTGGCGGCGTTTTTTGAGCAACCCTACAGGCTCCATCAATAAAAAAATCGATTATGTCGAATGAATCGGAAATAAAAAAAATTTCGAATTTCCCCCACCTCCTTCCGCCCCTCATATGACTCCGTTCCGGAACATTTAGAGGGTTGATTTTTGTATTGGAGGTGTCTTTTGAGCCACCCTACAGGCTCCATCAATAAAAAAATCGATTATGTCGAATGCATCGGAAATTTAAAAAAATTTCGAATTTCCCCCACCTCCTTCCGCCCCCCATATGACTGCGTTTCGGAACATTTAGAGGGTTAATTTTTTTATTGGAGGCGTCTTTTGAGCCACCCTACAGGCTCCATCAATAAAAAAATCGATTATGTCGAATTCATCGGAAATTAAAAAAAAATCGAATTTCCCCCACCTCCTTCCGCCCCCCATATGACTGCGTTCCGGAATATTTAGAGGGTTGATTTTTTTATTGGAGGCGTCTTTTGACCCACCCTATAGGCTCCATCAATAAAAAAATCGTTCATGTCGAATGCATCGGAAATAGAAAATGTTTATGAATTTCACCGCCCCCTTTCTCCCCCCCATCTGACTGCGTTCCGGAACATTTAGAGGGTTGATTTTTTTATTGGAGGCGTCTTTTGAGCCACCCTACAGGCTCCATCAATAAAAAAATCGATTATGTCGAATGCATCGGAAATAAAAAATGTTTTCGAATTTCACCCCCCCATTCTCCCTCCTATATGACTGAGTTCCGGAACATTTTGAGGGTTGTGATTTTTTTTTCGTGGCCCTTTTCATGCCACCTTACATCGACGCCAAAAAAAAAGCGATTATATCAAACATGCGAGAGATAGAATTCTTCAAATTTCACCCCCCTATAGGGGTTGGTCCGGATGGTCGAAAATATTTTAAATTCATTTTACCATGTTTTTTTAGTCACTACAGCCGAACTGAGCAAGAAATTGTAGGAAATTAAAAAGTTAAAAAAAAAAATGAAATCGTTGGATAGCAACGATGCAAAATTCAGGCACATCAATCCGTGAAGGTATTTCAGGCACCATAATCCCGTGAAACTGGGTCGTTTTTGTTGTTGCACTGCCAAACCAACAATTGTCGATGGAATAAAAGCTGAAAAGAACCATGGTCGCGATGTGTAGACCGTACTTCTACAGGGAAAATAGGGTTGTTTGTTTCCTTATTTTTGATTTGTTTTTTTTCAATAAACTCTAAATGAAAAAAATTATTTTGGGCTGGACGAAAACGACCTACGTTTGCGAATTGCAGGTTAACATTTTCTACGGAACCGGTCAGATTGAGTCGAGAAGTCTGATGATCTTGCGACAACGACGGATCCATAGCATTATTTATTTAACAATGGTAACATCGGTGCTCCTACCGGTTCTCGGAGCACAAAATGCCACAAAGTGCCATGAAAATCACCAAATCTCGTGTAACTCACGAAATTTCATGAAAATCACCAATTGTCATGAAAAAAAAAATTGTCATGAAAATCGCAAAATTTCATGAAAATCACCAAGTGTCATGAGAATCACAAAATATCACGAAAATCTCAAAATTTCATGAAAATCACCAAGTGTCATGAAAATCATAAAATATCACGAAAATCTCAAAATGTCACGAACATCTCATAATTGCATGAAAATAAAAAATTGGGGTTGTTTGGGTTTGTTTGGGGTTGTTTTGGTTTGGGCTTGTTTGGACTTGTTTGAGTTTGTTTGGTCTTGTTTGGTCTTGTTTAGGTCTGTTTAGGTGTGTTTACGTTTATTTAGGTTTGTTCAGGTTTAGGTTGTTTGGGTTTGTTTGGGGTTGTTTGGGTTTGCGTGTTTGGGTTTGTTTAGGTCTGTTTAGGTCTGCCTAGGTTTGTTGACGTTTGCTTGGGTTTGTTTACGTTGGTTAAGGTTTGTTAAGATTTCTTTACGTTTGTTTAGGGCTGTTTAGGTTTGTTTAGGTTTGTTTACGTCTGTTTAGGGTTGTTTAGGTTTGTTTGGGTTTGTTTGGGAGAAAATCTCAAAATGTCACGAAAATCTCATAATTGCAGGAAAAAGGGGGTTGTTTGGGTTTGTTTGGGTCTGTTTTGGTTTGCTTAGGTTTGTTTAGGTTTTTTAGGTTTGTTTACGCTTGTTAAGGTTTGTTAAGGTTTGTTTAGGGCTGTTTAGGTTTGTTTAGGTGTATTTAGGATTGTTTAGGTTTGTTTACATCTGTTTACGTTTGTTTAGGGCTGTTTAGGTTTTTCAGGTTTGTCTAGGTTTGTCTAGGCTTGTTTGGGTTTGTTTGGGAGAAAATCTCAAAATGTCACGAAAATCTCATAATTGCATGAAAATAAAAAATTGGGGATGCTTGGGTTTGTTTGGGTTTGCTTAGATTTGTTTAGGTCTGTTCAGGTTTGTTTAGGCTTGTTTAGGCGTGTTTGGGATATAACCCAAACAAACCCGAACAACCCCAATTTTTTATTTTCATGCAATTATGAGATTTTCGTGACATTTTGAGATTTTCGTGATTTTTTGTGACTTTCATGACACTTGGTGATTTTCGTGATATTTTGCGATTTTCATGACAATTTTAGATTTTCATGACACTTGGTGATTTTCATGAAATTTCGTGATTTTCACGAGATTTTGTGATTTTCATGGCATTTTGTGCTCCGAGAACCGGTAGGAGCACCGATGTTATCATCGTTAAATAAGTAATGCTATGGTTCCGTCGTTGTCGCAAGATTGTCAGACTTCTCGACTCAATCTGACCGATTGCGTAGAAAATGTTAACCCGCAATTCGCACACGTAGGTCGTTTTCGTCCCGCCCAAGATAATTTTTTTCACTTAGAGTTTATTGAAAAAAAAAGAAAAATCAAAAATAAGGAAGAAAACAACCCTATTTTCCCTGTAGAAGTACGGGCTACAACGGTCTTCGGTCTCTTTCTTGTTCTCCCTCTCTCTTTCCCTCGTACATTTGCAGGATACCAGACATGCAACGCGAGCCAGCTGAATTATCATTCAGTGACTCTCAAGCGATTGATATAAACATCTTAAATTTGATTGAAAAAGAAATTGAACACATAATGTATGTGGAAATAAATAATTCGATATTCAGGGGATGGATGTAAATATGGAGAGCCTCCGTATACATATAGGGAAGAATTTTGAATACGTTTTCAAATGTATGTGTTTGTAAGCTCATAAGAAATTCTAAAATTTGAATCAATAAAAAATGAAATACTGATAAAATAGATGTAGCAGTATTTATTATTTCAGGTATACCCCTCCAGAGTGTTTACACGTAGGCCACCCCCCCCTACATACATGTTTCCCCTCACAAAATTGTCTTGCTAACTTATATTCTATTGTTGCTTTGCCTTTCGTTTCGTCTCGCATTCGCTTCCTCGTTTACTATTTTCCCAATTAGTTTCTCGAAGTGTTTTATGCATATACATAGTTCAGTCACAGGCTCCTTTCTTAGGATCGTCTGTAGCTTTCTGTCGGTTTACTCTCCTCTATCCCTCAAGATAGATGTAAATATATCGAAAATGAGCTTGTGTGTGTGTGTGTGTGTGTGTGTGTGTGTGTGTGTGTGTGTGTGTGTGTGTGTGTGTGTGTGTGTGTGTGTGTGTGTGTGTGTGTGTGTGTGTGTGTGTGTGTGTGTGTGTGTGTGTGTGTGTGTGTGTGTGTGTGTGTGTGTGTGTGTGTGTGTGTGTGTGTGTGTGTGTGTGTGTGTGTGTGTGTGTGTGTGTGTGCGTGCGTGCGTGCGTGCGTGCGTGCGTGCGTGTGTGTGTGCGTGTGTGTATTCAAAAGAACAAGAGCATACAAAAAGAATATAAAATATAAGGTAAAAATGAAAAACTATAGAAATTTGTACCTCAATATATTTTTACCATGGTACTTTTACTATTTTATACAGTAAAAATCCATCAAGGTACAAATTTATATAGTTTTTAATTTGTACCTTATATTTTATATACTTTTTGTATACTCTCATTTTTCTGAGTTCCAACGTATACCTTTGCGGGTTGTTACGTAATACCCTTTCCAATTGAATCCTTATCAATTGGCACTTCGCTAATCAAATCGAATGTTCCGTTGCGTCTTTTGAGCCACCCTACAGGCTCTATCAATAAAAAAATCGATTATGTCGAATGCATTAAAAATAAATAAAAAAATTCGAATTTCCCCCACCTCCTCCCGCCCCCCATATGACTGCGTTCCGGAACATTTAGAGGGTTGATTTTTTTATTGGAGTCGTCTTTTGAGCCACCCTACAGGCTCCATCAATAAAAAAATCGATTATGTCGAATGCATCGGAAATTTAAAAAAATTTCGAATTTCCCCCACCTCCTTCCGCCCCCCATATGACTGCGTTCCGGAACATTGAGAGGGTTGATTTTTTTATTGGAGGCGTCTTTTGAGCCACCCTACAGGCTCCATCAATAAAAAAATCGATTATGTCGAATGCATTGGAAATTTAAAAAAAAATTGGAATTTCCCCCACCTCCTTCCGCCCCCCATATGACTGCGTTCCGGAACATTGAGAGGGTTGATTTTTTATTGGAGGCGTGTTTCGAGCCACCCTACAGGCTCCATCAATAAAAAAATCGATTATGTCGAATGCATCGGAAATAATAAAAAAAATCGAATTTCCCCCACCTCCTTCCGACCACCATATGACTGCGTTCCGGAACATTTAGAGGGTTGATTTTTTTATTGAAGGCTTCTTTTGACCCACCCTATAGGCTCCATCAATAAAAAAATCGATTATGTCGAATGCATCGGAAATAGAAAATGTTTATGAATTTCACCCCCCCCCTTTCTCGCCCCCATATGACTGCGTTCCGGAACATTTAGAGGGTTGATTTTTTTATTGGAGACGTCTTTTGAGCCACCCTACAGGCTCCATCAATAAAAAATTCGATTATGTCGAATGCATCGAAAATAAAAAATGTTTTCGAATTTCACCCCCCCGTTCTCCCTCCTATATGACTGCGTTCCGGAACATTTTGAGCGTTGAGATTTTTTTTTCGTGGTCCTTTTCATACTACCTTACATCGACGCCAAAAAAAAAAGCGATTATATCAAACGTGCGGGCGATAGAATTCTTCAAATTTCACCCCCCTATAAGGGTTGGTCCGGATTGTCGAAAATATTTTAAATTCATTTTACCATGTTTTTTTAGTCACTAGAGCCGAACTGAGCAAGAAATTGTAGGAAATTAAAAAGTTAAAAAAAAAAATGAAATCGTTGGATAGCAACGATGCAAACTTCAGGCACATCAATTGTCGATGGAAAAAAGCTGAAAAGAACCATGGTCGCGATGTGTAGACCGTACTTCTACAGGGAAAATAGGGTTGTTTGTTTCCTTATTTTTGATTTTTTTTTTTTCAATAAACTCTAAATGAAAAAAATTATCGTGGGCTCGACGAAAACGACCTACGTTTGCGAATTGCAGGTTAACATTTTCTACGCAATCTGTCAGATTGAGTCGAGAAGTCTGACGATCTTGCGACAACGACGGAACCATAGCATTATTTATTTAACAATGATAACATCGGTGCTCCTACCGGTTCTCGGAGCACAAAATGCCACAAAATGCCATGAAAATCACAAAATCTCGTGAAACTCACGAAATTTCATGAAAATCACCAAGTGTCATGAAAAAAAAAATTGTCATGAAAATCGCAAAATATCACGAAAATCTCAAAATTTCATGAAAATCACCAAGTGATTTTCATGAAATCACAAAATATCACAAAATGTCACAAAATATCACAAATCACATGAATCACAAAATATCACGAAAATCTCAAAATTTCACGACAGTCACCAAGTGTCATGAAAATCATAAAATATCACGAAAATCTCAAAATGACACGAAAATCTCATAATTGCATGAAAATGAAAAAATTGCGGTTGTTCGGGTTTGTTTGGGGTTGTTTTGGTTTGGGCTTGTTTGAGTTTGATTGGTCTTGTTTAGGTTTGTTTAGGTGCGCTTACGTTTGTTCACGTTTGTTTAGGTTTGTTTGGGTTTGTTTGGGTTTGTTTTGGTTCGTTCGGGGCTGTTTAGGTTTGTTTAGGATTGTTTAGGGTTGTTTAGCTTTGCTTAGGTTTTTAGGTTTGTTTGGGGTTGTTTCGGTTTGTTCAGGTTTGCTCAGGTTTGTTCAGGTTTGTTTGGGTTTGCTTGTTCAGGTTTGTTCAGGTCTGTTTAGGTTTGCTTAGGTTTGTTCAGGCTTGATCAGGTTTGTTCAGGTTTGTTCAGGTTTGTTTGGGTTTGTGCACGTATGCTTACGTTTGTTAAGGACTGTTTAGGTTTGTTTAGGTTTATTTAGGTTTGTGCAGGTTTGCTTAGGTTTGCTTAGGTTTGTTTAGGGTT